>OZ038506.1:31786955-31791955 GCA_964036315.1 Acanthosepion esculentum | reverse complement strand
CAAGGTCTGCATATAACTAATTATAATTAAGCAGTACAAAAATTAATTTATCGAAATTTCATAAAATTAAGTAAGTTGGGGAAAACAGATGTAAGAAAAAAAAAAAAGTTAACCCCCCCCCCCCCCAACTGAAGCAAGAAAAATAAAATTTTTAATCAAAATTTTCAATAAAAGAAAAAAATGTACTTTAATAATCAAAAAATCCTTTTGGTGTTTCCTGTTCATAATCACAAAGATTTTGATGATAAAATTTTGTTTTATTAAGTTTGGAACATTTTTTTTTTTTTTTTCATAATGGTATTTTTGTTTTTTAGTGTACCTATTATAAAGCATTGATTTGTATTAAAAGAATTAAAAAAGGGCAACTTGCTTCATTTGACCTATGCACAAAAAGGATATGCATTTGTGAAATGAATTTGAAAAGCGAAATTCATTTTATTCCTGCACTCGATAACATCACAGCATTTTTTTTGTTGGATGTTTAATCTTGTTATTCTTGACAATCATTCTTAAGTAAATCTCGTCAAAAATCAAAAATTGATAAAATATCCAATTGTGTAAGAGTTGTTCTTTCGAGTGAGGAGAGCTCATAAAATGCAAATTAATTTTTGACTAGATACATTGTGGAAAAGATGTATGGAAAACTGACAATATGAGGAAATGTCTAACTACACGCATCTATTCTCATCATGGACATTGTGGTATCCTTCAAACTTTAAATGCTTCCTCATAAATAAATAAATAAGGAGATATTAATCAGTAATGGATGTGTTTTTTATATGTTAACATGAAAGGGTTTCTATGTTGCACTCTGATGAAAGATGAACCTCTCAAGAAGGCTTTTTCAACTTTAGATATTTAGATTTTGAAAAAAAATTGCCAAACAAACTTGCAAATATTTTTTTGATTCTGCACAAGATGGCTCCTAATTCTACAGACTTGACTCCTATTAAAACATTTTTTTTTTCTGAATGAGATTCACAATATCTCTTGTCTTGAATTCCTTCTTCAAAATTTTATTGCGATTATCACTTGTAAATGCATTAAGTAATTCTAGAGGGTGATCTTTATATTAACTGACTGCAAAATAAATCAGAAAATTAAACTCTCTATATAAGAAATACTTACATGACATACTTAGGTGTTGTTTTTAGAAGAGCCTCTACCCTGTCAAAAATAAGAACCAACCCTTCATTGACAACTGATATCCTTTCTTGAAATAACCTAAAAAAAAAAATACAGAAAACTAAAGTGCAGTCTCTATTTATAAATGCCCAGCAGATAAGGTAGACACAAGCATGTTTGCTGAAAAGGCAATTCAGCATTAGAGAACATTTCAAGCTTGAATACAGCATCTGGTCACTTTTAGGTCCAGAATGTGTTGAATATTTTGTGTCAATTGTAAATTAATACATCCCATAAGAATATCTTGAAATAAGAGACTGGATTTTGAATTTCTTTGTTATATATAGTTTTAAGGTGTGCTATATTTGTGTTTTAAACGCTTGATATCAAGAATAGAGCATATGTAAATATAAAAGTGGACATTGATGTCAACACTCATTGGTAACAGTCTGTTTCATACTTAAATACCTGGCCTGATGATTGTGTTTATGCATGAAAACAGACTGTCACTGCTGGGTGTTGACCTCAATGTCTCTCTCTCTCTCTCTCTCTCTCTCTCTCTCTCTCTCTCTCTCTCTCTCTATATATATATATATATATATATATATATATATATATAATGAAAGTGGAGACTTTAGAAATGCATGATAATAATTTATTTTGCGAGATCAGTCAGATCTCTCGAAATAAATTATTACCATGGATTTCTAAAGTCTCCACTGTCATCTTTATTATATTTGCTCTGTTTTGAAATTGAGCTCTCTTTGGATTTATATCCTCTTTGGAATTATCCCTACTAATTATCAAATATTATTTATAGGATTAATACAAATATCAAATTTGTCACTTACCTGAATCATGTTATATTCAGCACCTCTGCCTTGGATTTTCATTTGTGTAATTGTTTGGTTCATTCATCAGGAGATATCAGCAAATGTCTTCCCTATATATATATATATATATATATATATATATATATAAACATTTTTTCTGTCCTCTCTGGCCACCAATGAGGGGGAAAGGTATGCCATGAAATGGTGTGGCAAAATAGATTTCTTATTTGGTAATATTTTTGGATGAATGATGTCTTAGAAATAGTACTTCCATTTGACCTTGGTGGCTTACAGTTGTAGATCTTTTGGTGAGGAGAAGGAGGGGTGCTGTCTTTGAATGGAGAGAGAATATTAAAAAGAGAAAGAGGAATCAATATAAGGTGTTGGCTTTCATATGAGCAAAATAGAAACCTTTTTCAGTGATCAGGAAGTAAATATAGTGTAAGCTTAAGCCTAGTCTGGTACAACGCCACAATTTATCTGCACAGACTTGTTACACATGTTATCCTTTCAGCTGCAGAAAGGAGAGATGAAAACAATGGCTTTGAGAGGAGTTGGAATGAAGACAGAAACCTTAAAATATCCAAGAGGTTGAAAACAACAAAAAAAAAATCTGCATTGAGCATTTCATATAAGAATTTATTGTTAAAGTAAAAATGTTAGTGGTTGGGTGAGAAAAAAACGAAACAGGAACGATAGAATGTAAAAACTAGTCTTTATTCCAACAGATCAATGTTCTTAACTTTACCATATTTAGGACTCTTTCACATTCAGAAATTCTCAGATTAGCCACTATTCTGTGAATTGTCTTGATGAGTATCCTTATTTTTGTTGTTATATTTGGTGTATCATAGCTGCTTTTGTTTTATCAACTGGATTGACTTTGTAGAAATCCAGAACCATCTGTGAGAAGCCCAAAATGGATTGATCTTTGAAGTGGGGAAAGTTGAAGTTCAGTTGAGATATACTGATAAAAATATACCAATCAAAATAACTCATGAAATAATGAAAAGAAAATAGTATTAAGCAAATAGAATTGAATTTTCACCTAGAAAGAGGGAAAAGAAGAAACGGAAGAGGGGGGGAAAAGACAGACAAACATAAGAGGGGGAAAAAGACATGCAGACGGAAGAGGGGGGGAAGACATGCAGACGGAACAGGGGGGAGACAGACAAACGGAAGAGGGGGGAAATGACAGACAAACATAAGAGATGGGGAAAAAGGCATGCAGACGGAAGCAGGGGGGGAAACAGATAAACATAAGAGGAGGGGAAAAAGGCATGCAGACGGAAGCAGGGGGGAAACAGATAAACATAAGAGGAGGGGAAAAAGACATGCAGACGGAAGGGGGGAGACATGCAGACAGAAGAAGGGGGGAAAAGACAGACAAACATAAGAGGAGGGGAAAAAGACATGCAAACGGAAGAGTGGGGAAAAGACAGACAAACGGAAGAGTGGGGAAAAGACAGACAAACGGAAGAGTGGGGAAAAGACAGACAAACGGAAGAGGGGGAAAAGACATGCAGACGGAAGAGGGGGGGAGACAGACAAACGGAAGAGGGGGGAAAAGACAGACAAACATAAGAGGAGGGGAAAAAGGCATGCAGACGGAAGCGGGGAGGAGACAGATAAACATAAGAGGCGGGGAAAAAGACATGCAGACGGAAGGGGGGGAGACATGCAGACGGAAGAGGGGGGAAAAGACAGACAAACATAAGAGGAGGGGGAAAAAGGTAGCCAGAAGTGAGGGGGAAAAGACAGACGGGGGGGGGCAGACAGAAGGGGGGAGACGGGCAGACGAAAGAGGTGGGGAAAAAGAGAGACAAATAGAAAAGAAAGCAACAGAAGTATCCAAGCATCTTTTCTGAGTTTTTCATGACTTTCCTCTTCCTTCTCCTCTCAGTTTTCATGTTTTTTTGGCAACCAGTTGAAAAAGGTTAATGGCTTCTTTCATTTCTCTTTTCGTATACAAGAAAAAAAAGAAAATATTCTTTTATAGAAACTGCCAACTTTGTACCTTCAGCTTTTGATAGTTTGACCTTTCATTGTAAAACTAATTATTTCTTCTCTTCCCTCCAAAGCCTTTGCTTTAGAACTTTTTCTTTTCTATCACTTTCCACTTCCGGGATATATTTTAGGTCCTGTCTACAAGTTTGTTTATTTATTTTTCAGAGGCTGTAAGTGAACAGTCTTGTTTATATTAAAATGTATGTTCGCTAACTGTACAACTATTTTTGTCCATTGCTTTTTATTGGAAATGATGATTTAATATTGAATAGTTCAAGACTCTTATTGTTTTGGTTCCTGATAGAAATTTTGTTTCTTGTAGGGTTGGTGCTGGAATGTTCCCAACCCAATGAAGAACCTCTCCAAAATAGTTATAATGCTTATTCATTTGGTCAGATTTTGGGAAGAACTTTTTACATTTCAGCACCTCATGTACCAACTTTTGCTGAATAAAGCTTTGACTTCTTGTTATCTGGACATAAATCCTTTTATGATAACAGCACAAAGAAACATTTTGCATAATGTTCAGCTCATATAACTTGTAAAATTACCAATAAATTTTAAATTTACTATAGTTTCTGCACTTATTTTCTAATAATGTTGCGTAGGGACATCCATATTTACATAAATTGGCACATTTTTACATACACAAAAAAAAATTATTTTTAAAATACTAGGGGTTGCTGAATTGTAGTAAGCTTTTTCTATTTATGATTAGTAAATATAGTTTTTATAATTAACAATATCAACTGACAGCTACAAATTAATACTGAATTTTAAAAGCTTTAATTTTTAAAAATAAAATTAAAAAAAACAATGAAAATAATTCTTGTAAAAATCATTGGAAGATTTTTTTCTTAAGACAATAGTGTCTGTAATATATCTTATTCATAAAAGCAATTAAAAGCTTTTCTAATTAAATAATATCTTACATTTTTTATTTTAAGATTCAGTGTTTATGTTGTGTAAGTGGGTGTCCTGTTTGATCAAAAAAAATTTGATGATTTAAATTCTCATAATACTTGAAATTTCATA
>OZ038506.1:31779455-31784455 GCA_964036315.1 Acanthosepion esculentum | reverse complement strand
TTGTGACACTTTTTTCTTTTTTTTTTCTTTTTAAAATTTTTTTTTTGGTTTTAAAACTTTTTTTGGTACATTTGTATAACCTTTTTAATCCCTTGATCTTTTCAATGTTTTCGTTTTTTTTCCCCCGTTCTCTATTCAAATTTTTTTATTAATTTCCAATATTAACATAATTAATAACATGCAATAACTTTACAATTCTTGTTTCTATTTTGAAGTTATCTTTCTCATAGCACTTTACAATCCTTACAGCTGAAATTAAAAATAAACATTAATAACACTGTCATGGGTATGATAATAACTACATCCGTGTCCTGGGTGAAATGATGGACTACGTCCAATGGCGGGGCCTCTGGTTGGGAGGTTTTGGGGAGCATGGAACAACTCTTGGTTGCTGGTGTTCCCAGGTCCACCTCATACGGAGTGGTGGCACCTGTTGGGGTACTGGCTATGGGCAGGTGGTTAACACCCAAACTTGTGTAAAAGTGGGTTTTAATAACAGAAATACTTTGTAATAAAAAAACCTATTGCTGGCAATGGTTTTTGAGGGAAGGATTATTATGAGCAATACTTAAAATACCAGTAATACAAACAGCTATACATTCTTAAGAAGTTGGATTGTACTCAAAACTATGACTAATTGAAAAATGGTTCAAATATATATATATATATATATATATATATATATATATATATACACAATATTTTTTCGAAACTATCATTATTAATCTATTTCAAAAAATTTGTTGGCATTAAATACCCACTGAGGTTGATATGCCATAAAACAAACAAATGAAACATTAATCACACACACACACACATTATTATTATTCTTCCAAATGTTATTTTTTAGTGAATATCCATCTTTGAGTTGAAACCCTATTTTTTTAAACTATGTGAATTACATATACTGGCCTGCGAGATATTTAACAAAAAAAATGTGCTCACCAGCATGCTGGTAGACGTAATTCATACTCTTAAAAAAATGGGGCATATACTCAAACATGGGTATCCATTCCAAAATAACATTTGGAATAATAAGGAAGAATGTCAGATTTAAAAGAAAATCCATTAAATCATTGGAAATATATGGCCTGAAGATTGCATTTAAGCATGAAAGAGACTGTTGCTGCTGGGTGTTGACCTCAATGTCCACTTTTATATTTACATATGCTCTATCCCTGATATTGAGCACTTTAACCAATAAATATAGCATACTTTAAAACATACATACATACATACATATATATATATATATATATATATATATATATATATATATAATGGACAAAGTCTAACAATTATTTTAAGACATTTTTTTATGTTTATACGTTCTTTTTATAGATACAAATATTTAAGTAAATGCTCTGTTTATAATAAACAGTATTAATGACATTTCCCGGCCTGAATGTCTGAGAAATTTTCATAGAAAATATGCATCCTCCGACAGGAAACGAACCTGTATACTATATGGAATCGTCATAGCCTGATGTGCTTTACCAATTTAGCCACAGAGGAGCGTTTTGGTTAGCAAGGTCAATTTTACTGTTTTTAAACTACAATTCTGTAATAATAAAAACACTGAGCTCTTTTCATAGATCAGTTTTAACATTTTATATTACTAGGATCCACTTGGATTATATACCAACAAATTTATTACCTTTACTATATATATATATATATATGGCCTAACGATTGCGTTTAAGCATGAGACAGGCTGTCACTGCTGGGTGTCAACCTCAATGTCCATTTTTATATTTACATACGCTCTCTCCCAAGTATTGAGCTCTTTAACCCAGAAATATAGCAGACCTTAAAACTATATTTTTATCATATATATAATGGCTGGCTACTTGTTTATGAGCACACCAGTCTACCAGGGCGGCTAGCAAATCCCTATTAAAGACACCTGCACAATGCACAGCCCACTGTGATTTATGCTGTAACTATACTGAGCGCAACCTTAGTTACAATAGCATGATCACTTTTTTGAACAAGCCCAGTATGTTCAACTCCTCGGTCACGATGAATTGTGGCTTCGTGCTAGTCGCTATCATTGACAGCTTCTGAATGGTCCCATCTATCTAATTTTACCCACAAGGCTTGGGTATGGTTTTTGGGCACTTTCCAATGATGCCATGCACTGGGATTGGTTCCCCAGACCAATATAATCAAGAAAATCAAGAAGTCACCTTCCTGACAAATCGACCATGGTGAGATTCGAAACCAGGTCTTATGATCAGAATGCAAATATTCTAACTACTCGGCTACATGTCCATGCACACACACACACACACATATATATATATATATATATATATATAAAAATAGTATGACAAATTAGAAAAAGTTTTTGTGACATGTTTCATCTGTTGGAATTTCAACAGACTGGGCTTTGTTGATGTTGACATGTCTACACATGTGCATTAAATGAAAAAAAATTTTTGAAAGAATATTTTTTTTTTCCATTCTAGCCAAATTCATCTGTATTGTTTTTCTTTCCATCATCTTCATCCTTGACTATCACAAATTGTGACAACAGAAAATCTACCAATAATGATGATATTTTAAAAGCCTTGATACAAAATTACTGTGGCCGAACTAGTGATCAAGGCACTAGACATTTTCGTCTTGGTTGATTATTTTCTCTTTTAATCAAAGTAGCATTCCCGATGCCAAAATGGTGGGCAGTTTCATTATGGTGAACAACTAATGCATTTTGTGTGTTTTTTAAAATGTCTTTTTTTTTTTTTTTAAAGCCACAGTAAATTTGCATCCAATCTCTTCTAGGTAGATTTTCCATTGTCACAATGGGATAGTCAGGGACAAAGGTGATGGAAAGAAAACAATACAGATGAATTTGGATAAATAGAAAAGAAATGTTCTTTCAAAAATATGAAAGCTACCAGTGTCTCTTGTTTTGTGTGCATGTGTAGACATGATAACATCAACAAAGCCCAGTCCAGTGAAATCCTAACAGATGAAATGCATCAAAATCTTTTTTCCAATATGTCATACCATTTTTCTAAATATTGTTGAATTATAAAATTATACATACATACATACATACACATACATACATACACATATATATATATTTCAGCGAATATTTAAATACATACATACATACATATTTAAATACATACATACATACATACATACATTTAAATACATACATACATACATACATATTTAAATACATACATACATACACATATATATATATTTCAGCGAATATTTAAATTTGAAACAATAAAAATGTTACATCTAACTCAACGCTGTCTCTCTACCTCCCTACACTGCCCCCACTTCGTGAGTTTCCTTATTATTGCCCGTCATAAATGTGTAAATATATTTTCATTTTTTCATTTCAACATTTGGAAATAAATCTGATGATCCACTGTCCTTTGGAAGGGCTGTGGTGAAATAATTTATTATATGGAACCTTAAAGTGGTCTGTTTTTATTTAAATTATTAGCTCTGATTTACATTGAGCTCTCTGGATTCTATCCTCATTGGGTCTACCCATACGGATTACCTAGTTTTTCCTAAACTAAATATATATATATATATATATATATATAAAGAAAGAAAGAACAGTAAGATATAAAATCCGGTGTTCTTATAGATATTTTTATTTTTACACAATAGTACTCAATCCAAAATTCGCTTGACGAGGAAATAGAACTAATGTCTTTAATTTAATAACAAAATTAAATTCGAAGGTTTTAGCTTCCATTTTTGAAACATGGTTATCACTGTGTAGTGAAAAAAAAACATATTTTAAATCAATTAATTTATAATATATATATATATACACAATATGATGAACAATCTTTAAGTTACAGAATAAAATCTGGTAGCATCAAATAAGCTATTGTAAATATTTTTAGTAAAGATAGATATTCTGAAATTCAATTCCATGTAACTGTTTACCTGTGCAACACACACATTATTATAGATGGTTTTCATGACTTTTTGGACTCGTGTAAAAATACATTTTACAGATTTGTAGTGTTTGACTGTGAGAAAAAAAGAAAGAAATTCTTTTAAACAAAGATGGGTTGAAGCTTGAGTTATCGGCAAAATAAACCGGTCAGATGTCCAGTTTTTATTACGATGACCCTGCCCCAATTTCACCCTAGTATGCTACTATTCCTATCAACATGCAGAAAGACTAAAAAGAACTTTAAAAACAATAAGTACATTTTCTTAAATTCTAACACACAATATTGTCTGTAATGATATCTTGAAGTACATGACATTGTATGTTACATAGTGGGGAGGCAAAACATTGCTTATATTTTTTGCTTTTAGGAAAAAAAAAAATGTTGTTGCTAGTGTAAAATAAGAAAAAGTTCTTCTTGGTGACAGTTATTGAGAATGTGTAAGTAATTAATTGAAATAAAAAATCTTTTCTTTGTGAAAAGATGCAAAATTCTTATCCTAAACCCTGAACATAAGTTTTTCATCAATTCTATGAATTTTGTCAAACTTCAATTAAAATATTATTTTTCTGGTCTAATAACAAACAACTTTGTAATATGATTGCATTTATGTTACACTTCGTGACTTTGAGTTTATGCAAATTAAGACACTATTTTTTGTAACCTAGAAATGGTTACTGAATGAAGAATAACCAAGATGGAGGTTGGAAATGAAATGATAATCTTTATAACATTAACAAAATACAATACTCACCAATGGTGTGAAGTAGATAAACCACTGCTAGGAGTGGACTACTTAGACAGCATATTACCCCCACTTACAGTAGTATTTATAAGGATTGGGACATGCCCATTAGTGTTCATAGGTATGGTATATAACACTATTATCCCATGCATTCTTGAAACTAATATCCTAATCTTTGTTGTTTTAATAGCGTTTTAGCCAGTATGTTTCTCAAGCATCCTTGGGTGTATCTTGTATCCAATAGTCTTTAAATGTCACTCGGCACGTTATTCAAAACCAGTATCTTCATTTTTATTATTTCTATCCCAACA
>OZ038506.1:31661955-31774455 GCA_964036315.1 Acanthosepion esculentum | reverse complement strand
CCGCACGTCACGTTCCCATGAGTCCCTGTTGACCAACCAGCCGACGATGCATGACATAGAACTGGCTAATACTTCCAGCTCGGACATTCGACCTGTCCACAACAGTCTGCTTGGTCAGGACCAGTGTTTCCATATCCCAACAACCAAGGGAAGACTCTATGGATCCTGCAAGAACAAAGAGGAACAAGACAGATGGGTGGAGAGGTAAAATTAATTCTTCTTCATAAGTTTTCATACATTTCAGTCAAATTCCAACTGATTCATTATTATTTCTACCATTATAGATAAAGTCTTCATTCAATTCAGGATGTGGCATTTAGTGTTTAGAAAAAACTTTTGATTAAAATGTGTGTACACTATTTACATTATTCGGACCTCATCTTTGTTGCCATATTAATCACAACGTTTCGAGGTGAATTAACAGGAGATAACTGATAACTGACATCCATTAGACACGGCATGTGGAACTAGAACATTCTACCCCATCGAGCGAAATAAAGGGTTCAGTTCGACATTCCAACCACCTGAAGAAGGCCAGAGTGTACAACGGCTGAAACGTTGTAATAAATATGGCAACAAAGATGAGGAAAATAGCCCGAATAATGTAAATAGTGTACATAATACCTCATCTCAGAAATATAGACAGATACTGAACGGCCGAAACATTGTGATAAATATGGCAACAAAGATGAGGAAAATAGCCCGAATAATGTAAATAGTGTACATAATACCTCATCTCAGAAATATAGACAGATACTGAACGGCCGAAACATTGTGATAAATATGGCAACAAAGACGAGGACAATAGTTCGAATAATGTAAATAGTGTACATAATACCTCATCTCAAAAATATAGACAGATACTAAAACATGTGTGCTGACCAAATCATGATCAGAATCATGTAAATAGTTTATTTTTACTAAAAGTAACAATAAGCAAGAAAACGGAAATGTTTTCAAATGTATTTTTAGAGATCTGAGAATAAAAATTTCCTAATATTTTTATAATGCTTGCCAACATTAAAAAAAACCCTTTTGTTTGATATGTAAGCAACTTATATATGCTTTTTGTATCTGTCAAATACTTTGCTTTACATATTTTTTTTTAACAGTTGCAATAAATTGTAAAACTACTGTGGAACGTGACACGTTGATGCTCCTTCACTAGTAATAAAAATATAGAGATTCTTTAATTTTGTCAGGTAAAGTTGATGAAAAAAGAAAAAAATGGTTTTAATTCCTGACTCTCAATGAGTCATTAAAATTTACCAAGTTTAAATGTGTAATCAATATGGCCTTACCTGTCCTAAGGGTTGATATCTATCTTGGATTCACTTCTTACTGTTTATGAATTAATCTGAATTTATTAGCATAATCTATACTTTGTTTTTTTTTTTTTTTTTTTTTTCCTCTTGATATTTCTTTTTGTTGTTTGTTTCAATTTGACTTTATCACAAATGACAAGCAAACATGTTTGTCTCATGTCTCGTTGGAATTATCAAATGTTCATTTCCTGGATTCGTACCAGTTGACAGAGCTGACATTAATATGAACTGACTTTCTGGCTCTCTTGAAGCTTTATTCATTTCTCTCGTCATTCAACCGAGAATACAGCATTTCCTTCATTTAATATTCTTCCTCATTAACTATTTTTTTTTAAATGCTTTCAAGATGCTCTCTACTGCCCGCAGCAAATATTTTTACTTGTCTTCATATGTACAATTGTAAAAATTTTATTTTTATGAATATTAACTCAGTAGTTATCATTTACTGTTTTTAGATATTTTACAAGCACAGACATGTACGACCAATTTGGAAGAGTGGCCAGTTTTAAAGTGATTAATATGAAATTTGAAAACTGGCTGATACAACTGCACTGGCTATGCTGCTTGTTATTTGCAAGAAAAAAAATTTGTAATTTTTGATAAATTAACTTCCTCTCTTTATTATTAAACTAGCATTCATACCCAGCTGGTCGATCAGAAAAAACATTCAATTAGAATGGAGCAAAAACAGCATCATGTTTAGATGTAACAGAGTCTATCATCTCCAATTACTTTAAAGTACTTTCATTAAAAAACATTTTGAATTAATGTAGTTACTGATATAACAGAAGTAGTCTGTATTTATTCAATCGAAGTTAGCCGAGGACATGAAGGGGTAAAACAGGCAACATGAAGACCCACTTCAGACCACAATTATTTTGGAGTCTTTGAAATTCAATTTGTCAGTGTGCTACCAGAGATGTAAAATAGGATACATTTATAAAGCGATTGTCAAGTTTGATGAAAATTGGTTGAAAGATCAACGAAAAATAAGAAAGAAACCAGTAAAAATTGCCATTTTTTTTTCTATTTATGTGGGATTTTACTATATAGGTGGACTCAGTTATCAAATTAAATGACTGTTAATCAACTTATTGTTGGCTACATTTGAGTGAAGTTTGTATTAGATTGCTTGAAAAGTGAGGGAGCTTGCAGTTTAAAATTTGTGTTGAAATCAATTTGTGTTGAAATTGATTTTTTGTTTTTCACTAAATGCAGTGGTGTAGAAATAAACATGAGGTATCGTTGAGTTCATCATGATGTAAGTAACCTACATAGCTAGTTTGAATGAAATCGGAGGAAATTTGAATTTATTGATTTTTGATCAGCTTTATCAATTATTGATTTTTTTTAAAATTATCTATTTTTTTTTTTTTTATACACCAAGAACCAATCTCTTACATTGTGCTAAGTTTGATTGAAATTGGTTGTATGGATCTTGAGTGAAAAGGTATCACACACACACACAGATATAGACATCCTCTGTTTTATATATATATATATATATATATATATATATAAATCATAATAAAAATAATGATCATAATTATCTTTCACATGAATGCAATGGTTTAGTATGTTATTAAAATTTTTGATTGATAGTTGTGTACAGGTGATAGACATGGTGTTCTTTGTTTCAAACTATGAATGTGTGTGATACAGTTTTTCACCTTGAAAATCCAGTGCTAAATATGAGACCATTTTGGACTGCTGGTAAATCTCATGCCGTGAAGGTTTTGAATTCATGAAAGCCACCTTGTCCGTCCAGCTCTCACGGTTTTGGCAGAGTGTTGGAACATCCTCCAGCACCAGGTTAATCTGTTGAAGGTATTGGTGTATGGCATCCTTCGAGTGGCTGCATGGTCTAACATGTGGTTGTCACCAGTTTGCAGATGGTGGGTCAAACTGGTGGATGACTTTGGCAGGGTGGTCATCAGTTCATAACGGGACATGACCAAGCCAGGGAAAATGGTGCTTAGCATTGGTGGGGAGGATATTTGGACGGTCAGTCCTGCAGTGGAATTCCTCATTGGACACAAGATCATACAAGTGTACCCCCACAATGGTCTTAAAGGCGCATGACTTACAGCCATGGATGCTGGAGGCAAGGGTTTTGCTGAGAGGCCACATCTCAGAATTGCATAGTAGCACAGTAAGCTTGTAAGACTGTAGCTAGGTGTATCGAGAGATATTGCACTGCTGCCATTGTAGTCTCTAGAGGTCTCTAGTGATACCTGCAGCCAAGAAAGAAGTTGCCAGTGTTGCCAACTTCTGAGCCCAAGTATATGAAAGTTGTGACAATCTCGACAGAGTTGCTGGTAATGATGACGAGCAGTGGTTCTGGGCTTTCCCCCACATCCATCAGCTTGGTTTTCATCCACTGTGCCATGTGTCCTTAAGGACACATGGCACAGTGGATAAAGATGTTGGTTAGATCCAGTGACAGGACCCAAAGAGTTGTGAGGGCAATACCTGGTTAAGGCAGTGGAGAACTTGGAGAGGTGAATTAACAGGAGATAACTGATAACTGACATCCATTAGGCACAGCACGTGGAACTAGAACAGTCTACCCCAGCAAGTGAAATAAAAGGTTCAGTTCGACATTCCAACCACCTGAAGAATGCCGGAGCATACAACAGCCAAAACGTTGTGATAAATATGGCAACAAAGATGAGGACAATAGTCTGAATAATGTAAATAGTGTACACACATTTTAATCAAAAGTTGTTTCTAAACACTAAATGCCACATCATTAATTGAATGAAGACTTTATCTATAAAGACTTGTGACCTCCTCCTTTAACATGCAGAGTGCCCCCCTTAAACTTGAGCTGCAGAACAGCATCGTGTCATTGGTGTAGTCCATTTTGGTTAGAATCTTGTTTTTTCTCAAATTCATGTCTCAGAAATTCAATCTTACTGAATTAAATTCAATGTAAAATGAAATGTAAATTCAATGAAATGAAATTTTAGAATTTCAGGATATCCTGTCGTAAACAGGAATAAGATATACATTTTCAAATTTTATTTTTTAAATTGCTGGCTTAAATAAAGATATTTTAAATATACGTTTTTGGATTTTAAATATTTTCCTTGTGTCGTATTTTGCTTTTAAAACTGCAACTTCCTGTTTAGCTGACAAAAAGACTGAATACTTATTTTCAGCTGATATAGACAAGTACCGAAAAAAAAGAGTTGCCCATCCCTGCTCATGTTTATATACCATTTCGGTATTCCAATGACAAAAGCATGTGACAGCATGTAGATAAGATTTATGTTTTTTCGTTTCGGTGTGAAAGTAACATCAGATGTAACCAGAATTTAAATTTTGTCTTTTTTCTTTATTTCCTTAAAAATATGTAGAACATTTAAAGCAAACATTTTTACACATTTACAAGAAACTCTTCATCATTTAATTTTTTTTTTCTCCCTCCTCTTTTGCTTAAATTCTTACTTATTACATTGTTTGTATATCTTGCACTCCTCAGTGTGCGGAAAATTCTTTGGTGGTGTGTAGACTAAAGGATGGTCAATAAATATGAAAAGGCAAAAGAGAAAATCAGTTTTTATTCACATTATTATTATTATTATTATTAAAAGTAAAGTATAGTGCAAGCAATAAGAAGATACATTCATTGAATGAAGCAAGGTATCATATAAGTGAAATAAAGTTAAGAATATATCTAAAATTATTGCTTCTCCTGAAATTTCTAATATACTTTAATATATTGGAAAATTTTGTGAGAATGATGAAAAATATACTTTAAAATCTGTCTATATCTCTGAGATGAGGTATTATGACTATTTACATTATTCAGACTATTATCTTTATCTTCATTGCCATATTCACAATGCGTCCGCCATTGTACACTGCTGCCTTCTTCAGAGGATTGGAATTTCGAACTGAACCCTTAATTTTGTCCATTGGGGTAGACTGTTCTAGTTTCACATGTCATGCTTCTTCGGGATGCAGTGGTGAACCAAAAACTTGGCGAGTTGAGTTAAAGGGAAATAACTGAGACATCTGGAAGAGGCATGGCACGTTGAACTAGAACAATCTACCTCGGTGGATGAAATAAAAGGTTTGGTTTGAAATTCCAATCACTTTAGAATCTGTTAATCTAATTTCCATGACCTATGTGTCTTTTTCAGAATTGGTTTCAAACTAGACTGCTTTTAAGAAGAAAAAAAAAAGTTTTCCTAAATAATTTTATGTCCTTTCATACAAGACCTTCATAACTTGATAGAAATTTTCTTTTTCAATTTTCATTTCTAATGCAACAATAATGCTAAATCGGTCTCTTACTTTCCATCTATCACACAAAACTACAGATTTGATTCTTCTTATTAGCATCATCTTGTCGAGCTCTTCTAACTTTTATCTTGACTTCTTTAATATTATGAAGATGTTTTACAATGAAATTTAAAAAATAAAAATATCAGTCTTTGTATCAATGCTTCCAAATAAGGTCCAAAGGTCAAAGGTTCATTTTCTTTCAACAAGAATGGTCGATCGTATTTTTAATTCTGTATCCTTCATTTATTTTCTTTACTGTTTTAGGAATGAGGATTTAATAAGGGTAAAACTTAACCATAATTCTAATCCCCAATTTAGATGTTTAGGGTTAATATTTAAGTTTAAACAAAAGCCAGATCCTAAAAAAAAAAAAAAAAATCCTGTCATAATCCCTGATAGAAAAAGAAATTAATGGCATGGTGTTAGAGGTTAAACCTTGCCAATAACCAATAATTTTTTTGCTTTATTAATAAAAATAGGAGAGAGCAGTAGTTTGGCAAAATGGCATCTGGCATGAAAGCATGTATAAAACAGATGTGTCATCAAATTCTTCTGTGTGATAGAAAATTGTACCCATTGACTTTCATTAATACTTAATGAACATTTATGGAAACCAAACAGTGGATGTGACCACTGGGAGGTATTATTATTTTTATGCATCTTTTATAGTTACATTGTAAGTAGACCATCCTCTCAAAAAGAAAATTTAAATTGTCTCAAAAGTGAGAACTTTTTAGAAAATATGAATATCTCATTGATTGAAAGTGTATAAAATTACTTAAGAAAAACATTCCTACAAAAATGTTGAATGCTTTAATAAATATATTTAATTATTTGAAAAAAAACTTAATTTATTCTGGGTTGTATACTTGATCTTATTATAATATGTAATAGTGTCTGGCAAAATGTTTATTGGGTGATTAAAAAAAAGAAAAAAATTGCTTTGCAGATAAGAAGAAAGAACAAAGGATGAAATTCTAATTTGATGAAGATTTGTTTCTTTATTTGGAGAATTTTGATGCATGGCATTTAATATTTTGGGTGGCAGAATTAATTTCAACTCAGAACTAATTTCTGGTAGCGACTGCTGAACCTTTATTGAAAATTGAATTTATTGATTTTCTTAAATTTTGATCAATAATGGCTTCTTTTGAATGAGAGTTTTTTTTACAAAAAACAAACAAAAAGCAGCTAAGCAATCTACTGTTCTTGCTACAAAAAACATTGCATTTTTATTGAATCAGATTTAAATGAATAAAAGTAAATTAAAAAAAATACCACTTTATTCATTTGCAACAAAAAAGAATGAAATTTGCAGAAAAGATTATCTACTAAGGATTTTTAATGCTAAATTTAAAAAATGAATATCAACTCATTGCATTTTGTTTAGGAATACACGGAAATTGATAACTTGGATTTTAAATTGAGTCGAAATTAGTTCCGAGTCGAAATTAGTTCCGAGTCGAAATTAGTTCCGAGTCGAAATTAGTTCCGAGTCGAAATTAGTTCCGAGTCGAAATTAGTTCCGAGTCGAAATTAGTTCCGAGTCGAAATTAGTTCTGTCACTCAATATTTTAGTTTGCTTATTTCATGGTTCTTTTTTTCTTTCTTTTCAGCCTACGAAAAGGTGTCCAACCCAACATGGACGAATGCCGAAGAGTTGATAATTCACTCAAACTATGGGTATGGGAAGCTAAAAATATACCACCAAAGAAAAAGTAAGTGTTTTTAGTTTTAGCTCTAACATGACTTAGATCTGTTTATATATATATATATATATATATATATATATAATGAACTGAGTGTGAGCAATGATGAGGTTTTGGAGAGGATGCAAACAAGGAGGAAGATTATACTTAACATTAGGAAGAGGCAGCTGAAATTTCTGGGACACGGGTGAAAGGGTGGCTTGGAGAAACTGATGCTCACAAGTCAAATAGAGGAAAAGAGAGACAGGGGAAAGCAACGCATGACATATCTAGTGGGCTTAAGCAAATGGATGACAGCAGGGTTTGGGAGAAGTAGCAAAAGGACAAAACATTGAGTGCTACAAAGGATAGGAGGGAGTGGAGAGCCACGATTGCCTACCTTCTGAAGACATGGGATATAAAAGAAGAAAGTGCACCCAATACAAAGCTCAAGTGCAACTAACGTTACAGTGTTACTGAATGAGATGTGTGATATGATTGTAATAGGAAGTAGAAGGGTAGAAAGATTATTAGGACTTGAAGCAGGAAAGCATCCATGCAGGAGTCTGTTCCTCAAAATAGCAATTCTTTTTTTTTTTCTATTTTTTCTTTGATTTTTGCTTATTTTTTGTTTTTTTTCTTGTGTTTTTCTTGTGATTTTCTCTTGTTTTCTTCTTCCTTGTTTTTTTTTTTCCTTGTTTTTTTTTCTTCCTTGTTTTTGCCTTCTTTTTGTTCTTTGGTTTTTTTCTTGAAATTTGTTTTTGTTTTTTTCTTGTAACTTGTTTTTGTTTTTTTCTTGTAACTTGTTTTTGTTTTTTTCTTGTAACTTGTTTTTGTTTTTTTCTTGTAACTTGTTTTTGTTTTTCTTGTAATTTTCTTTCTTTCTTTTTTCTTTTCTTTCTTTTTTCTTTTCTTTCTTTTTTCTTTTCTTTCTTTTTTCTTTTCTTTCTTTTTTTCTTTTCTTTCTTTTTTCTTTTCTTTCTCTTCTCTTTTCTTTCTTTTCTCTTTTCTTTCTTTTTTCTTTTCTTTCTCTTCTCTTTTCTTTCTTTTCTCTTTTCTTTCTTTTCTCTTTTCTTTCTTTTCTCTTTTCTTTCTTTTCTCTTTTCTTTCTTTTCTCTTTTCTTTCTTTTTTCTTTTCTCTTTTCTTTTTTCTTTTCTCTTTTCTTTTTTCTTTTCTCTTTTCTTTTTTCTTTTCTCTTTTCTCTTTTCTTTTTTCTTTTTTCTTTTCTCTTTTCTTTTTTCTTTTCTCTTTTCTCTTTTCTTTTTTCTTTTTTCTTTTCTCTTTTCTTTTTTCTTTTCTCTTTTCTTTTTTCTTTCCTTTCTCTTACTTTCTTTTTATCTTTTTCTTTCTTTTATCTTCTTTTTTAATCATTTCACCCTAAGCAATGCAATAAATCCACAGAGATGCAAGAAAAACTTGTTGGAGTAGAACTTCCTCCTTACAAATGTAATATTGAGGAAATGTGGGTGATTCAATTTTGTAGACATAGCATGGCAAAGCTTAACTGTGAAGGTTTGTGGAGTTCATCTGAACATTTGCCATGTTAGGCTTGCTGCATTGCATCTGTGGGAAAAGAGGTTGCAGAGTAAAAAATAATTCACATCTCTCTTTCAAGACTGTAAATGAGTTTGAACTTTGGAATGTGAGTATTGGGTAGCTCTCTCCTAGATATGGCAGCAATACTTCATTTTTGGTTTAATCTGATTCTGGTAAAGATAAAACATAGCAGGTGCTTTCTGGACCAGTACAAGATGCTGACAATTTTATTCATGAGTTCAACTTAAAATCTGATTCCCAATCATTATTCAAAGCATGGAGCCTCATGGAAGTTGCAACTGTTCCATGATCACTGGAGAAAACTCAGAGTTTGATCAGTGATGATGAAATGTTACTAGCTTGCTTTTAAATATATTGAAAGGTACAAGCCATTGTCCATTCCCCCCTATTGTGCTGTTAGAGCTACTTCAACAGAGATCAGCTGTCAAACTTCATCCTTTCCTTGTTCCCCTACCCTGCTGTCTTTCCTTGCCCTCCCCCCCCCCCCGTGCTGGGTTGCTCACTCATTGACACCCACCCCCACCCCCACTGCACCATTCCTCACTCATTGTCCCCCCACACTCTCTCACTCCCTGTTCCCCACCCCATCTCCCTCTCCTTCATCACCACCCTCTCCCCCATGTCTTCACTTCCCCTCTCTTTTTATCCATCTTTCCATGTATTTTGCTCACTTCCCCCCTCTCCTCTTTATAGTCCCCCACCTTGCTCTTGCAACTCTCTCTCTCGTTCTTTTTATTGGCTGATATCTCAATACAGATAGAGAGAAGATTAACATTACTTACCTAATTCTGTTCATTCAGTCTTTGCATCTCTCATGGATTTGCAAATTTCTCTTCCAGATATCCAGACTTATTCCTGCCTTTTATTTCTTATAGTACGAGCGCGGTTTTAATCTTTGCCAGTAAGTCATGATGGATTAGAGTGGTGTTACCCCCTCCCCCCCCATTGCTTTTTTTTCTTTTGGGACGATTAAGTTTTGAATATTTCCAACTTAGTCAAATCCAAGAAATCTACAGGAAGAAAATACAAGCTTAATTACAGAAATATAGAAAATCCGTATTACTTTCCTATAGTTTACGTCTCTCATTACTACAGCAATCAGTTTGATTTTAATTGTTTTGAGATTAATTGCAAAAAGTTTATTTTTAATAGCCTAGTAGATTAAAGTGTTGGTTTGTGAATTTGGTGACATTGTAAATATGAGTTCAATCCCTGGGCCAGGTAGTGCAGACATACACTTAGTGAAAATGGTTGAAGCAGTAACTGAGCAACACTAGATAAAAACAAGATGAGACCTGGGCAGCTGAACAAGAACAATCTACTCTTGGAGATTAAAGGGTTCAGTTCCAAATTCCCTGAAGGTACCTGGATGAACAAGTATCTGAAGAACGTTGGAAGGCCCTACTGCTTAGCAAAGTAAAGATTAGAGAAAAATAAACCTTGAAAAAGGATCAGTCAAAAACTTCATGCTAACAACTCTTGAATAAACATATCAAATTATGAAATCCTTATTACGACCCAATAAAAATGTCTTGATCTCTTGAAGTTTGTACAATGATTGCCATTTTATATTAGCAATAATAGTTCACTTTAAATTACTTCCCACATCTCTTTCAATTTTCAAAATCAGTGATCTCATGTTTTCAAGACATTTGGTCATTGTGAATTCTATGGTTGCATAGTCCACAAGTTCACTAAATAGGATCTCATAACTGAGTAAACCTATGAGATTGTTTGCTTATAGACAGTAAGGTCCTCTCTGACTTGTTGCCTAGTTACATCAAGACCCCACAACTGGTTCTTGAGATATTCAAAATAGCTGTAGACTTTTTTTTTTTCCAGTCCACCCAAAGCAAGGCAATGATACCAAGGGGGCTACTAGAAGTGAAAAAGAAGACTTTATAAAAAAAAACCCCAGAAACCCAATAATAGTATAAATTTCAGAGTATAGGTATAGACATTAGCAATATAGAGTTGAAGTAGAATTTAGAAGGAACTGGAAACCCAATCCTAAGCAGGAAACAAGGGATAAACTTCTACTCCTGTTCAAAAGACTGGGGAGGAGTACGATCCAGACGATAGGTGAACCTATCTTTTCCAGACAAATTGATCACATATTTCTGCAGTCAAGGAAAAGTGGAATTTATCAAGAGAAGCCACAAAGAAATGATCTTTCAATTTCTCAAATTGAAAGCCATTTGATTGTGACAGATTTAGGATCAGATAAGCTAATAGTTGTGATATACTATATTTCACAGCATGTGGGATAGGACTGTGGGTGTGTGGGAGTTAACCTTTGTGTTAATCATAAGTAAAGATTGAGCAGGTATTCCATAAGCTAACTTTTACTTTTTTTGAGATAATTAATGTTTCTGGGAAATAACATAATCATCACAAATGAACTTTGAACAGACAAAAGTTCATTTTCTCCATCAAGACATTCATTTCTGTAGTTCACTGCTACCAGCAAGCAGAAAACTTTTTTTCTCCTGATGATGGCCATGCTGGCCGAAACTAGTCGAGGAATCTAAATGAAATAATAATAAAAATAAAAGAATATTAATATACAACCCAGTGTCTGAAGATTTTAATTTTTTAATATTTTTTTTATTGCTCAACACACACACACACACACACACACATATATATTGTGTGTGTGTGAACACACACACATACAAAGTATTTTTCATGATTATTTGTTATCTTGAAATTGCTTTTAGTAATTCATTCATAGCAAAGTTCCTGATATCTAATATCAGGCAAGCATTTTGACAAAAAAAGTCTTCCTCCATAGTTTTTTTAACATAATATATGCCTTCACCTCATTTCTCTTCTCAACTGAACTTACCCATTGTGGCATATTTCTGTTGCTTGAAATTGATTTTCTCTAAATGTGTCTTTTGTATTTTGCTCCCACCCACATATTTAATTGAACACCCATTGATTATAAGCAAAACAATGTCCTAAATTATGTCAGGTTTTTTTGTTGTTGTTGTTTCTAACCCTTCACCAACACACCAAACATATTGATTTTTCTCTTGAATGTCTCGGCCTTCAGGGAATTTTTATTCTTTTAAACAATAATTTGTTATTAATTTTTTATTAGTCTTTCCTTGATTTTGTTGCTTTTTATCACAATTCTGAATATCACCTATCATGGGAAATTGGATAAAATAAGTAGCTTCTAATGAGATTTGAAATTGTATCCAAGATCAGGAACTTGTCTTTCATAGACAATGTCTTAAACCAATTCAGCGACAGACGTCTATAACTAGATAAAGCAAAACTTTATATTTATATTGTCACCTCTCTCCGAAAATAGGAGCTCAAAGTATAGAGGATGAAAGTTTCATTGAAAACTAATTCAATGGCAAAAAGAAAGCAACATTAAGAAAAACAATAATGAAAATATTCGATTGGCTAAAAAGTTTGGTTTATTAAGTAACTTTTCGAATTAACCCTAGAACACTAACCATAGGTATATAGTACCCAGCGCAAATTTTCATAATTTTAATTACAATTTTCAGTACCTGATTTTGTTACCTAAATAATGATTTTTAGTTCCTATTAATGTTAACTCAAAGTACAAAGTTTGAAGTGCCTGCATGTAAAATATTTCAAATAAAGATTTATATTTAATATTTTTTTTGATATTTTCAAAATCTGGTATGATATACCCATGGTTAGTAGTGGTGTAACTTTAATTGATGGTTAGTGTTCTAGGGTTAATAAAATAAAGAAACTTTTTGGTCAAGCCAATATTTAATCAGTTATCCATTGATAAATTGGTTTCTATAATTTGGAACAGAAAATAATAACTGAAAAACTTTAACCTGAAAAGTTACATGAACGAAGTGAGAGACTTTTAGGCAGTAATTTGATTGACCTAATAAAAGAATTTGACACAATGTTTTTGTGGTGAACCGCCCCATAGAAGCAAGTGAGCCAGAGTGGCTTGCATCTGGTGCCAAGGAAAATAAGGGTCTTACCTCATTGTGCAGCACATGGCATCAGCAAGTTTACTCCTTGAAAATGGCATTACTCTCCCATCTAGTCATTCCAGCAATATGTGCACTAATGAGGGTTTTTGTGCAGTTTGGCATGCTTGGACCAATAGCAAGTCGTGTGCTGATTGGTCGAACTGGAGGAGGCTATTTACCTGGGTAACTGAGAATAAGTGAAGAACGCTGATTCGTTGGTCAACTGTGTTGTTGGCCTCATAAAAGAGGGCTGAAGCAGTTGACGGGAGAAAAGACAGGTTTATGTTTTGAAGTGTGCAGAAAGCTAGAACGGCAGATTGAATCAGCGGTATTTTGAATTATACAAGTGACGTCAGAATAATAGACGCTCATTAAAGCTACAGTTTTGAAGGGTAAGAAAAACTGGCAACCTTCTCTATTTGTCTATTTGCTGTGTTTAAATAAATGTACCATTGCTAATTTGTGTTTCTGTTTTCATGAGAAAGAACCTTTATTGCAATGGATTGTGCACTGGATGCCAACTTGTTTCTGCCTGTAAATATTCTGCTTTCTCAGCAGTTTTCACTTTTCTACTTGTGGATTCAACCAACCAAAGATTTATAAAAAATAAACAGGACGATTCCCAAAAACAATACTTGAATTTACCTTATGTAGAGCTCTAGGCTGAATACATTCAAATGGTGATATGTTGGCAAATTTCTGCTGTAATCATTCACAGATCCTTCTTCTGCATTCACTGCTTGAACATTGTCTCCTACTTGTCTCATTTCTTTCCTTTGAATTTTGAAACGGAAACTTTTAAAAATTGTCTCTTATTAAAACATTATTAAAATCCAGTAATTGATTTTTGGTAATTTTAAAATTGATATATTTTTTTTTTTTTTTAATGGAGGGAAGATTTTCTCAAAATATTCTGGTAATAACTGCTTGCGATCATTGAAGTGTGAGGTTTTCTTATTTGGCTTATATGGAGTATGCTAACTCACAGAAGCAGACAACTACATTTTCATGGCATGTTTGTATTACCATGACAACAGCTTATATTATTTTACGGGTAAAATTGGTTGTTCAAGTGATAAATATTTAAGTGACCTTTTGTTTTTATCTCTCTCTCTCTTCAATTCTCCACTTTCTCTCTCCCACTCTCTTCAATTCTCCACTTTCTCTCTCCCACTCTCTTCAATTCCTCTCTCTTTCTCTTTTTTTTTTTTTTGCTGTCTTTCAATCTCTCTCTCTCACTTCATTTCACAGAAATAATTACTTTATGCAAAATTTATTAAACTTTTTTTCCTTCCACCATGAATGTTTCCACACTTTATTACAAAAAAGATTTTTCTAAATTGTAAGCAAGCATATATATTCAAAAACATTGAACACTGTAGTAGTAGTAGTAGTAGTAGTAGTAGTAGTAGTAGTAGTAGTAGTAGTAGTGAAGCTAAATTTAAATGAAGTTGGAATTTAGTGTAATTCTCGTTTATTTGCAAGGAAAGCAAATAATGACAAATCTGTAATAAATAATTTATACAAAAGCTAAGATAAAAGCTTGTGTAATGTGAAGGTTGTACCTTTTTGGTTTTTATATATTTTATTTGTCTTTAATTAGATGCGTTAAATAAAAAAATTCTGCACTTTATAAAAATTGAATGAATTAGACTTTGGAGTAAAAATGAATGATAAATATTTTGAGAGAATAAAATTAAAAAAAAACAAACTATAAATTCTATTTCAATATATAAAAATATTTAATATATATGTGTAATATACTTATTGCGATTTGCTTATTCTTTTATAAATCTATTTATAAAAATCTTTTCATGTCAAGGAAGGACATCTGTAAATTTACTTCAAAATAAAAAAAAAAGAATTTATAAAAAATGGAATTCAGGATTTTTGTTTATTGGTCAATGACTTTTCCAACTATCACTTTTCACAAATATTTCCAATTCTATAAACAGAAATAATTTTTATATCAGATTTTCCTCTAATCTTTCTCTTACCGATGTCCCAAAAATTTTGATGATAAAATTTACTTTTTATGCAAGTTTGGGGTTTTCCTCCTTTGCTGTTGTTTTTCTACCGAATATTTTTGTACTTGCAATATGACAACTATTTATATAGCATTTATATTGTAGTCAGGATTATAAGTAATCTTGAGAAGATTTAACATAAAGAGGAGGATGTTTGTTATCTATGTGCAAATAATACACCATTTCATATAAAGGACTTTAGTATCTGAAAATTTTGATATTTATCGTTGTTCCTGGAACCAATTTCTTGAAAAGGGATGTCTGTACTTGACTACAAGAACAGATACTACACTTTCATTAGAAGTAGTTTTCTTCAAGGACACATGGCACAGTGGATAAAGGCGTTAGTTAGATCCAGTGACAGGACCCAAAGGGTGTGAGTTCAATACCTGGTTAAGGCAGTGGAGAACTTGGAGAGGAGATAACTGACATCCATTAAACATGGCACGTGGAACTAGAACAATCTACCTTAGTGAGCGAAATAAAGGGTTCAGTTCGACATTCCAATCACCAGATGAAGGCCAGAGCGTACAACGGCCGAAACCTTGTAATAAATATGGCGACAAAGATGAGGACAATAGTTCGAATAATGTAAATAGTCTACATAATACCGCATCTCAAATATAGACAGATACTGAAGGGCCGAAACGTTGTAATAAATATGGCAACAAAGATGAGGACAATAGTCCAAATAATGTAAATAGTGTACCTAATACCTCATCTCAGAAATATAGATAGATACTGAAGGGCTGAAACGTAATAAATATGGCAACAAAGATGAGGACAATAGTCCGAATAATGTAAATAGTGTTTATAATACCTCATCTCAGAAATATAGACAGATAGTTTTTTTTTATCTCAAAGACCAGAAAAATGCAAGAAAATTAAAATAAACATGTCTGTTTTGTAAATTTTTGTTCCAGTTATTTTATTCTTTTTGTTTTCCTGAAACTGTATGGAATGTTTATGTGCGAGTCTTTAACCAAACAATTGCTTGAAAGATTTAAACCGGATGGCCTGACTTTCTCTTTCAGATATTTCTGTGAAATATTTTTGGACAATGCTTACTGTGCCAAAACCTCCAGCAAAATTCAAGCTGAGATGCTTTTCTGGGGAGAATTTTTTGAGTTTAAGTAAGTGAATATTCTTGTTTAATAAGAATTTTTTAATTTACAGCTATTTATATTTCTTTTTTCATACTTTTCCGTACATTAATCCGCATTTTGCCTATTTGCATCGTATTCGAGATTACCCATTTACTAGGGCGGCTTGCCAATCCCTGTTACAGACGCTTGTTCAGACTCATTTGTGTTTGTTCAACATCCACAGAGCCCACCTGTGGTTTATACTGAAACTATGCTGAGAAGGCCATAGTTACAGTTTCTGGGAGAGGGCGTGTTATCTAGCGTGATCAACAATTTGAACAAGGCCATCACACTCAAGCCATCAGCCATGATGACCTATGACTTCATGCTAGCAAGGCTATTGACGGGAGCAAGGGTTCCACCTACCCAATTTCACTCACAAAGCTTGGGTCAACCCAAAGGTGCCACATGCTGGGATTGACCCCATCCAGTCTGATAAAATCAGGAAGTCACCTTCCTGACAAATTGGCCATGGTGAGATTTGAACCCAGGTCTCATGGCCAGAATGCAAACATTTTAACCACTTAGCCACATGCCCAAGGGTCATGTAGAAATGGACATTATGGTTTGGTTTGTTTTGTTTTACGGCATATCAACCTCAATGGGTCATTTAATGCTGACAAGATTTTTATTGCTGGTAATATTTTTTTCTTAAAAAATGTATAGCTGGTAATATATTTTCCAAAAAAGTAAATAGCTGGTAATAAAGCTATTTTTACATGTTTTGATCCAGTTTGGGGGTTAACTATTTGCTCATGGTTGGGACCCTACAGGTGCTACCTGGGAATACCAGCAATTAAGAGTTAGTTCCACACTCCTCAAACTCTCCTTGCTGGTGGATGTAGTTTATCATCTTACCTTGGATGCGGATGTAATCCATCATCATACCTAGGACGATGGAAATTATGAGGCTACTTTCTGTTGATTTCATCTTGAGGTATAGCAATACATATTTTACAAGTACATGACTGAGATTTAAAAAAATAAATTTTCTTTACCATTAATGGATTGACAAGGCAAACAGGAAATTTTAAACTTCATGAAAATATTTGTAAAATAAATGATTTATGAATAATTTTAATGTTTGTATTTTCCTATTAAATACAAATTGTTTTAGAAATGAAATTATTTTTCATTTTGTCTTCTCTCTTGTCATCATCAGTTGATGTAACAAATATTGGTACAGAAAATAGTCGACAGATTAAATTATAGTTTATGCCTTTGCATTCCTTTCTCACCAGCTATGGGTATAATAGTAGGGTAGACTGGACACTCTTGCTTTGATAGGGCACCCTGTCTAGGATAAGGACGACTCTGAATTCAGAACTGTGGAGAAAGTGATGGGAAGCCACTTCCTCAAGAACAGTTTTGAAAATTTGCAAGTATTAGAGAGCTGGGATCTGCGGAGAGCTATGATTGCTTATGTACACAGAGGATTGATTTATTAGTTTGCCCTGTCATTTATTTCTCCAATGATTTTGATGGGGGCTGGGGATACATTCCAGGCTTTGCCCAGTTGCTCACTTTTGTGGGTTGCTATTATCATCAGATTATGGGTGTGGGGATATTTTGGACTTTGGTTCTTAAGCGTATCTTTAAGGTCAATAGACATTTCTGCACGAGAATTATTATGTAAGAATAAGTCTATTATGAAAACCGTTCATTTCTTTATGAGGCTTACAGCCATACCACATTGAAACACCAGTTCTTATGTGATCACTCAAGTTATGTAAAGTTGAGCCTGGTCAATAATAGCTAGATGGTTAATCGCTTGGGAATACCAGGTGCTGTAAATTTGGATGTGTGGTTGGTGTAATAGATAACAGCTCAGAATTGAAAATTGGATAGCTGAGTTCCAATTCCAGTTGGGTTCGTTATATTCACTTACTAGCAGCATGGCCCGGCGTTGCCCGTGCTTGATTAAAAAATTGTATGACTCATACAGCAATCACTATCACTTGACTTAAAATAATTTTGCCCTTCCTTGCCTTTAAAGGAGTGCCCTTTGCCGTGCTGATGTTGCTACATGTCTTACTTCTTGCCTATCTCACACTGCAAATTTTTTCTAAGCTCTATACTAAACATTAAATCTGTTACGAAAAAAGAACTAAACAAAATGAACACAAAACGATCAACTTTAAAAAAGGACTCGTAACTGGAAAAACTGAATGAAAAAAGAATGTTAACAACAAATACTTTTTCACACCCAACCCAGTTCTGCAGAATCAGAATCAACATTGAGTTTAAGCAAGCAAATGAGCCAATTGGAGTAAAGTGCCATGCAGATTTAAATTTTTCCCACTTGTGACGAATGCTAGTTAACATTCATGTCAGTCAGCTGTTGGCTCTCACACTGGTCAATAAAATCTTCCTGCCTATTTGTGGCAGCCAGCTATAGGCTCTCACTCTGGCCAGTAGAAAATGGCCGTAAACTACATGAAAACTGCCGTAGAAGCATGAAAAAATCAATTATTTCCACTATCGATGGGAGTTGGGAAATACAAAGTCAGTCTTGGCCTTCCCACTAATTTTGAGCATGTGCATGTAAATTTTGGTGCAACTCCGTCGAAAATTGTGGCCGTGCATTTGTTAAACACACACACATCGTGCCTTTTATAGATAGAGATACTCAAATAACCTAGGGAAAAATATGAATTCTCCTCTTCTCTTCCCTCAACTATGGATTAATCTGTAGGATTTGTGTCAATAAAAATCATTATCTTCAAAACATTCTTACAATCTAAAAACATTTCTGGCTTTAAATAACCTGCAAAAGGTTGATAAACCGTAAAAAAAACAGTCAATGAATGAATCATTCTTTTTTTTATAAACCTGTTCAGATATTTTTAATGTTCATTTTTTTTTTTCCTCTCAAAAATCAAAAGTTAGATTTGAGAAATTTACACAGCCTATATATGTTAGAAAAGTGAACATATCTACTTACATTTGCTTTGTTATCATGAAATAATTTTCTTTCTTTTATAGCAACTTGAAAAATATCAATCAAATTATCATCCAGTTGTACCGAGAGGCAGACAAAAAGAAGAAGAAAGACAAAACTACAAAAATAGGTCAGTGGTGCCTCATTTTTCTTTTTCTCTCTTTTCTTTAAAAATTTCTCAAATGTAATGAAAAGGTAATCTTTAAAAGGTAAGATTGTTTATCTTATTATCTTGATTATCAGTGGCAACGATTCCAATAAATAAAGATGCCCCCAAAAACATTTAAAATAATTCAGATGCACCAATGAAAATAGGTGGGGGTAATTATACATGTGATGAGTCCTTCAAGAGATTCCCAAGTGGAAAGAAGGAACATTTTTTTTAAAACAGCATGTATGAGATTGAAGAAATAGCAAGTTTGCGTGATCAGACAAATGGAGAAAGTTTTTCCAGTTTTAATAACTTCACTAAGAAAATCTTAATAAAAATTTCTCTTCTACTAATCATTAAGAAATAGTCCATATTTAAATTTCTTTTATAATTATGTTCTTGAATTGTTTAACATCATCAAATCAAAAGCATAAAACTTTTTATTTTTTTGTTGCCTCTCTCACAGGCTGTGTATCGATACCAGTTCATGAACTTGGAAACAAGCAACTCATTGAAAAGTGGTAAGTTGAAAAGTTCCAAAGTTCTTTGAATTTTATTCACCGTGGTATGTGTCCTTCCAAGAATTTTCTATAACCGTTCATTTGATTTTCTATAACCGTCCTTTATTTGATTTTTCTATAACCGTTATTTATTTGATTTTTCTATAACCGTTATTTATTTGATTTCTCTTAACCGTTATTTATTTGATTTCTCTATAACTGTTCTTTATTTCATTTATTGCTAGCAAAGGCATTACAAGGCTAAATTTATATCTGAAAACTATTTTCATTTCAAATTAAACTACATTATAAATCCTCAAATCTATTTATTCTGAGGAATTTTTTTCCTTTTATTTTTTTTCACACTGCAAAAAAAAAAAAAAACAATTTCAGTCTTTGTCATTACAGAGAATTTTTTATTTATTTTTTTTTTTTTTATTTCCACCTGTTTTTTGCTATCAATTCTTCCTTTGAGATTGTCTTGCTTATCAGTTCTTACTCATTTGTGCTAAAACCCTTTTTCTTTCTGAACCAATGCCAGAAGAAATTTTGCCATTTCTTGGCTTTGTCAAATAAATGAAACATACTATACCTGCCAGTTGGCTAAGATAGCAAAGAACTAGTCTGGAAATCTGAAGGAGCAACAGAATGTCTGTGGAATAAGTGTTTCTGATTCTTTCAGTTCTTGTGGCCTTCACTTCAATGCTGATAATAAAACAACACTTCATTCCTAGTACAGGACCTACACGAAACTAATCCAAAAAATTAGATACACCTGTCTAATAATATATAGCAGCTCAATTCACCTGAATAATGGTACTTACACAACATAAAATGTGGCATGAATTTACAAGATGTTAGGTGTGTGATGTATAACTCTTCAGACACATACCCATATACCTCAGTAATTCACAGTTTCACACTGTGTGCAATCTTCAAGTGAGAATGAAGAATAATAAAGAAGAATGAAGCATGAAAACTGCCAGTTATGGAATTATAGGGGTACATGTCTGAAGAATTATAGGGGTACATGTCTGAGGAGTTCTTTCCATTATTATTACATTTTAGGCTCAATATTGTGTAGCTTTCTTAGATTGACCTCTATAAGTTTTACAATGCTAAGGTTTTTTTTATATATAATATATATATATCTCAATAATAATAATAAAGGGTTGTAAACATAAAAGACTGAATTCTTGAAAATGACTGTTGTAACAGTCAAAAGTACTTGAATTACAAAAAAAAAAAAAATTTTTGAAAGTTTGCCATTTGTATAAAACAACTTAGTCAGAAGTTAGAGAAACTTAATAAAAAAATTGAACAGACAGACCTTGTCAATATAAGTGGTAAGGATAATCCAAGTAGTTCTTTTTAAAATAAAATATTAAAAAGATAGATCCATTATACAGAGCCATATGATATATATATCAATAAGGAAAAAACTTAACACATCATCGAAGAATTCAGTAATAAATTTATTTTGATAGATAAGTTTTTAATATCTGCCTCATCAAACCCAAATTACAAAATGGTTTAGTGTGTGTATCCAGGCATATTCCACAACTGTTCATAACCGAATTGTTGACTGCGGGAAATATAGTGAGGTTTGAATATGTCCAATAGAGCTTAAATTTGGCAAGTTTAGGATCCAGTGGTGAATTTGGAAATGAACCAGGTAAACTTGAATATTGAATTAAAAAGAAATCATCACTACTGGCAAACATGGCAAGCATAAAAGTGTGCAAATTATCTGCAAATCACACATGACATTACAGACTCTCATTCCACTAGTGACATTTGCAAACTCCAACAGAATGCATTCCCACACCATTACTGAGCTACCAGCAGCTTACATAACACCCTGCCAGGGCCTCATGTAGTCTTCTCCACATGCAATTTCAACTCACTGCCCAAAAGAGTTGCAAAATGGACTCTTCAGATCAGAAAAACATGTCTCCTCTATTGAAGTCACCATGTCTTTGATATACTTGGGCTCAGAAATTTCCAATACTGGTGTCCTCCTCACAGAGATCAGCTGAAGACATGGCATGGGTGCAGGTGCCATGAGACCTTTGGAGATTACTATGGTGACATTACAAATCTCTTGATGCACCAAGCTACATGTTTATAATGCTCTCATCATCTCTATACTACTATACAGCAACAAGACATGGCCTCTCAGTAAGACCCATGCCTCTCACATTCATGAACTATCAAGAAGTGCACTGGTCTGATCATGTATCTAATGCGGAGCTTTACTAGAGGAACAGCCAGCTGAACATCCGCCATACCATCATTCAATGCTGTGTTTGCTGGCTTGGCCACATCTGCAATAAACTGATGACTATCCTGCTAAAGTCATGTACCAGTTCAATTTGCCATATGCAAACTTCCAATGACCTCATGGCTGACCATGCAGTGGCTGGAAGAATGTTATCCGCCAGGACCTCCAGCAGATTAATCTAGTGCTGAAGAATGCTCTAATGCTTTCCAAGACTAAGAGATAGAGGGACAAGGTGGCTCTCATGAGCTAAACATCTTCATAACATGAAATTTAGCAGCAGTCAATATCTACAGTCCCATAGCGAAATGCAGTAATCAATACCATGATATCAATAATTGTAACTTAAACTTCTTAGTTTTCACTGTACACTATACAGACTGAGTGGTACCAACATTAAATTAGGATGTGACTTGATGTTGACTAGTTACTATATTTTTGGTCATTCTTGTTCTGTCTTTGAGTACAGCTGAGGCTTCGAGATTTCACAGACTCTTAGTAAACTATGGATATCACTTGATGATATATCATTCCACAGTTTCAGCAATGTGTACTTCATCCAGGGTATGACGATAAACTATGTCCAACAGCAGGGCCTCTGATAATACGTTTTTGAAAAAATCAAGTTGCCAGCTTTACTTTTTTTTTTTTTTTTTTTTTTTTTTTTTGAAAGAATAGTGTTGCCAGCTATACATTTTTGAAAAATAATATTACCAGCTATACATTTTTTGAGAAAAAAATATTAACAGAAATAGATTTTTGACAAAACAAAAATATTACCAGAAAAAAAAAGTTGTCGGCATTAAATAACCCATTGAGGTTGATATGCCGTAAAACAAACCAAACCAATGTGTACTACAAATGCAGTTTTTGAGCCCAGCCAGGAACTTGAGCCCAGGCAGGAACTTGAGCCCACTCCACCACTTTTACACTTCCTGCTGCCTTCACTGCATATCATAACATATATGTACATATATGCTACATTTAGTAGCACCTTGTATTGTAATTTGGTGATGGTGCATACCTGTGTTTGTTGCTTCTTAGTTCTTAAAGATTACCTATAGTTTCGATCAGATCATCTGTAAATTCCTCTTTATCTATACTTGATTTCTTTGTGCAATTTAAAATTCCTCCTAGTCTTTTTAAACTACTTTCTTTCACAAGCTTAGACACAAACACCTTTTAATATGAAAATTGGGCCAGTTTGCAAAAACATCTTAATGAATCCATTGAAAGTATAAATACAAAATTCAAATGTCCCAATTTATCACTTGACAATTTAATTTACAGAGTCCGTAATGAGAAACCATACATTTCAGAACCAGTTTGTATGCACAACAAAACATTTGTCATGGAAGCCACTGCTTTTATGTATCGCCAAGGGCAGACAACCAAACATGTCTTTGGGTCAAGGGCCGTAACTCATACATTAGCAACAAAAAGTTTTTGGTGAATTATCAAAATAAGATTTGGATAATATGATATTTATATAAATCCTGAGAGCTCAATGTAATAAACAGAGCAAGTGATAATTAATTCCATTTTCTTTGTTCCATTCTTGCTTAGTGAACAAGAGGTGAACACCACTACTATCGCATCTCCTAGAGACATATACCGCTCTCCTTTTCATTCTACTTTGTGGAACTGTCTTAAAACACAGCTTCCGTTAATCTTGTTTTTTTGTTTGATTCCTGGAGGAAGTTTTGAATCTATTCATTGTTTTGAAAGTGCCAGGTCTGATGAAGTGAAATCGATAATTCGATTTTGTGAAATAAAATTTTATCATGGCTTTCTGAAGTCTCTGATTTATATATATTTAGCTTACGAAAAACTAGGTAATCCGTATGGGTAGACCCAAGGAGGATAAAATCCAGAGAGCTCAATGTAAATCAGAGCTAATAATTTAAATAAAAACAGACCACTTTAAGGTTCTATATGATAAATTATTTCACCACAGCCCTTTTAAAGGACTGCAGATCATCAGATTTTACTTCCAAAGGTTGAAACGAAAAATAAAAAGAAATTTACACATTTATGACGGGCAGTACTAAGTATATGTAAATTAACGAAGGGGGGAAGTGAAGGGGGGAGAGAGACATGATTGAGTTAGATGTAACATTTCTATTCTTTCAAATTTAAATTGTTTGAGGAAATCCAGACATTGACACATTAAATTGGTTAACTTAACAGAAGTTATATATTGATATGGAAGGGGAAGAGGAGAAAAAGGCATAAAGAGAGAAAGAAGTTATGAGAGAAAGTGTCATATATATATATATATATATATGATGAATGAACTAATGGTCGTAAATGGAATATTCAGGTTGTCTAAGATTTTCCTGTAACATTTACCATCTTTACAGAGCTTAACAAACAGTTCTTTTTGTGAATGTCTCAATTCTTTACCTCTTGGCATGGATATATAGCAATTCCAGAATGTTCTGTTTGTATTTTTTAGGCTAAAAATAACTACTGATAACATTGGAACATTCTAGAATATTGCACTTGAAGAATCTAGAGTATTAAGCCAATTTTTAAAACTTTTAAATCTGAAATTTGCATTGAACAAATACTTTTTTCACTCATTAAAATGGATAAATGGGATTTATTTCTATTAAATCAATTTTTTTCTGTTTTCTATTCATATTTAGTTATTATGCATCTGTGTAGTTAATTATATGAAAAGTAGGTTTATTCATTAGTTGGAAATACAATAAGTGATGAATGTAGTTTTTATTTAAGTTGATGTATTTATTTAGTATATCCTGTCCTCTTGTGACCAACTTGTGTATTGGATTTATTATTTTTGTTTAAAAACAACAATGTTAAAGATACTTGGATAACAAAAATGTGGAGTTATGGCATATCTTTTACTAAATAGTCACTTAGTACTCTTTTACTAAATGTCCACTTAGTAACTACCGTAAGCTTCCTTCAATGTCAGGTCATTTTTTTTTAGGTATGCAGCAAATTCCGTTGTGGTTGGAAAACAGGGCAGAGAAAATAGATCTGAATTACCGCTGGTTCGAGTGCGGGTCAAATACCAATCAGTCCAAATTCTACCTTTAGACCTTTACCATGATTTTACGGAGGTAAGTCTATGTGCTTTTTTTTTTCTTTGTGCATACAGCAGTTTTGTTTATTGAAAGATTAAAATTGTTTAATATACAGTGTAACCCGCATATAAGAGAGTTGTCGGGACCGGAGAAGAAGTCTCTTATATCCGGGTTTGGTCTAATTTATATACATTAACACAGGCTCTAATTTGGGACCAGATAAAATCTATCTTATATCCGGGTTTCTCTTATATCCGGGTCTCTCTTATATCCGGGTCTCTTATATCCGGGTTACACTGTATTTTGTTCTATATTGATTATAAAAATAAAAACCAAACCTTCGGTGATATTTCCAGTATGACTCATATAGGTGTCAGTGTTTCAGAAACTCATAAATCAATGTGTTCATGTAAAAGCTTGTTTATTGTACAATTTGGTCTTCACAATTGCATCAATCTTGAATAAGATGCGAACACTCTTCTTTCCTCAATGCAAAAGGCTATTTTGTAGGAATCCTTCTACTCGGTTTTTCATTGAATGTTAAAATTTGGAGTATCGGGATTTGATACATTAACAAAATATCATTACATGGTCGCTCGTAATATGGCCGTCTAGAATAATCACATGATCTTCATTGAAGGAATAAAATTCAGTAGAAAAGACAACGTAGTTTCAACAAAGAAACATTAATTTAATATAACGACATGAATACAAGCAGTTGATGATAGATTGGAAAGTAATGTCTTTTTGTTTGTGTTAATAATGTTCTGAAATAAAATATAAACTGTCTTTGTGTACGTATGTGAGAAACAATAAAATGCTGTGATATGTGTGTTTGTATGAAAAAGTCAACACGTGTGTGCATGATTCATAGTAAAGCGGATACAAGAGATAGTTAGAAATTGTTTCTTACTGTTGGCGGTATTGCCGTAGTCAACGTAGTTTGTCAACGCTGTCGCTTTTAGCATGAGGTCGTGAAGATCATAAGTGAGAGTTGTGTAGAGTTTGGTGACAGTTGTGTGTATCCTGTTTGGGAATGGATTTCGTATGTTTTTATACACTTTTTCGTAACAAAATCGGCTCCAGAATTAAATTATTTATTTATTACTAATTGGCCCTAAAAGGGCACGTGGTATGTCTTCTACTACGTCTGCACGATATTTGGTTGGTATCTACCTAAAAATAATGATGACTAATACAACAAACATTCTGATTTGTATTCTATGATTTTATTGGTGTGTTTTAAGGTGTTAGTGTTTTCTTGAGTGTGATTGGTTTATAAATATTGTATTTGGAAGTTTTCATGTGACAGGGACACACATAAATGATGAGTGAAATTTTGTACAATTCTAATTTGGGAACTAAATCTGATACAATTTTAGTATATATTTTGTGATTACAGGCAGAAATCCATTTTGCTTTTAAGTTCTAGGATTTTCTAAAAGTGACCAAAAGTGTAGACTTGGTTATGATGACACTAAAACTGATTCGTAATATGAGACAAAGCTTGTTAACCATTACACCATTTTTGAAGTGGCCTAATTGGTGATATATGATCTGTATAGATATGGTTGAACAATGATTGATCAATAAGAGTTTCAAGAAGAAATTTTTTCTGTGCTTCGTCAGTCCAAAATAATGAGCTGATATGAACCAAACCCTTTACAATTATTTTCTTTCGTTGATAAAATGTGTTTAAATCATTTTTGTTTTCCTCCTCAGTATATCTGTAAGAATTATGTAACACTTTGTGAATTACTGGAACCCCTGGTGAGTGTTCGAGAGAAAGAAGATATCGCCACTTGTCTGGTCCATGCCTTGCAACACATGGATAAAGCCAAGAATTTTCTTTGTGATGTCGTTATGGAAGAAATATCAAGGCTAGGTAAGTAATCTACTCTTGGTTGCATAAAAAGAACATGGCAAAGTTCTGTCGTTCATCTACAATTACTTTATAGGCAAATTACTGCAAAGAAATTTTTAATTAATTCAAACTATAATATTAAAAGTGAAGATTTAAAAACAGAAAAAAAAAATGGCAATGTGAAAAACTCTTATCTTTGCTTCTTTTAATCTCATATAAGAAATTGATATGGAAAACTTTGCACTGATCACAGACATACTATGGAATCATCTTGGGAACATTTTTCAGTTTGATTCCATTATTTACTTTTTAAGTTCCAACCTATGAGGGTTGTTCTAACAGTAATGCTTCCTATTTTTTCCTGCGTCCTGGGTAAGACATTAAACTACATCCAACAGCAAGGCCTTTGATTGGAGGCTTGAGGAGTGTGGAACCACTTCATAATTGCTGGTGTTCCCAGGTCCACGCTGACCTGGGGTTTGTAGCACCTGTTAGAGTCCTAGCTATGGGCAAATAGTTGACCCCCAAACAGGGGTCAAAATGCTGTGGAGGTGTAAAAATAAGTATTAATACGAGCAATATATTTTGAGGGGAAAATTCTTACCAGAAATACATTTTCAAGAAAAAATTTTTTTTACCAGCAATACTTTTATGAATGAAGAATTATTACCAGCAATACATTCTTTTGAAGAAAGAATTATTACCAGCAATATAGCTTTGAAGGAAAAATTACTATCAGAGATACAATTTTGAAGGAAAAATTATTACCAGCAATACATTTTTGTGGGGAAAATTATTACTAGCAATCCTTTTGTGAACTAAAAATTATTGCCAGCAGTACATTTTTAAAGGGAAATTATTAGAAACAAAATATTACCAGCAGTACATTTTTGTGGGGAAAATTATTACTAGCAATCCTTTTGTGAACTAAAAATTATTGCCAGCAGTACATTTTTAAAGGGAAATTATTACAAACAAAATATTACCAGCAATACATTTTTGTGGGGAAAATTATTACTAGCAATCCTTTTGTGAACTAAAAATTATTGCCAGCAGTACATTTTTAAAGGGAAATTATTAGAAACAAAATATTACCAGCAATACATTTTTGTGGGGAAAATTATTACGAGCAATCCTTTTGTGAATTAAAAATTATTGCCAGCAGTACATTTTTAAAGGGAAATTATTACAAACAAAATATTACCAGCAATACATTTTTGTGGGGAAAATTATTACGAGCAATCCTTTTGTGAACTAAAAATTATTGCCAGCAGTACATTTTTAAAGGGAAATTATTACAAACAAAATATTACCAGCAGTACATTTTTGTGGGGAAAATTATTACGAGCAATCCTTTTGTGAACTAAAAATTATTGCCAGCAGTACATTTTTAAAGGGAAATTATTACAAACAAAATATTACCAGCAATACATTTTTGTGGGGAAAATTATTACGAGCAATCCTTTTGTGAACTAAAAATTATTGCCAGCAGTACATTTTTAAAGGGAAATTATTACAAACAAAATATTACCAGCAGTACATTTTTGTGGGGAAAATTATTACGAGCAATCCTTTTGTGAACTAAAAATTATTGCCAGCAGTACATTTTTAAAGGGAAATTATTACAAACAAAATATTACCAGCAGTACATTTTTGTGGGGAAAATTATTACGAGCAATCCTTTTGTGAACTAAAAATTATTGCCAGCAGTACATTTTTAAAGGGAAATTATTACAAACAAAATATTACCAGCAGTACATTTTTGTGGGGAAAATTATTACGAGCAATCCTTTTGTGAACTAAAAATTATTGCCAGCAGTACATTTTTAAAGGGAAATTATTACAAACAAAATATTACCAGCAGTACATTTTTGTGGGGAAAATTATTACGAGCAATCCTTTTGTGAACTAAAAATTATTGCCAGCAGTACATTTTTAAAGGGAAATTATTACAAACAAAATATTACCAGCAGTACATTTTTGTGGGGAAAATTATTACGAGCAATCCTTTTGTGAACTAAAAATTATTGCCAGCAGTACATTTTTAAAGGGAAATTATTACAAACAAAATATTACCAGCAATACATTTTTGTGGGGAAAATTATTACGAGCAATCCTTTTGTGAACTAAAAATTATTGCCAGCAGTACATTTTTAAAGGGAAATTATTACAAACAAAATATTACCAGCAGTACATTTTTGTGGGGAAAATTATTACGAGCAATCCTTTTGTGAACTAAAAATTATTGCCAGCAGTACATTTTTAAAGGGAAATTATTACAAACAAAATATTACCAGCAATACATTTCTTTGAAAAAATATATTACCAGCAATACATTTTTTAAAAAAAATATATTACCAGCAATACATTTTTAAAAAAAAATATATTACCAGCAATACATTTTTGAAAAAAAAAAATATTACCAACAATTAGAATTTTGTCGGCATTAAACAACCCATTGAGGCTGATATGCTTTAAAACAATCAAAGCAAACCGATTTATTTCTATAGAAACTACAATAGATACAGAGAGCATCATAACATTTTAGGATTGAAGCAATTTTTCAGTCACTCATTTACCATCATTAGCTAATGTATTATCCTCAGGTCATATACAACAACATGTATATTTAAACTATTTACATTGTTTGGACTGTTGTCTTTATCTTTATTGTCATATTCACAACATTTCGGCCATTGTACGCTCCAGCGTACTTCAAGTGATATACATTGGAATTTACCAAAGAGAATTAACTGAAAACTGAGATAACCAGAAAAGGTACGGCATGTGGAACTAGAACAATCTATCCAGTGAACAAAATAAAGGTAATGGTTTGAAATTCCAATGTATATCACCTGAAGAAGGCCGGAGCATACAACAGCCAAAACATCATGAATATTACAATAAAGATGAGGACAACAATGTAAATAGTTACAATACCTCATCTCAGAAATATAGACAGATGAAGAACATGTATGTTGCACCTGTTAAAACCAACAAAATTCATTTTCATCACAGCAGTGATGATGATGTTAATAATTCATCATCATTGGCCTGAACTGATGAAAGACAGAAGGTGGCATAGTAAAATTATGGGTTATTAGTGGGAAAGTTTAACTTTTACCAATATACTGCTAATAGAAGTAGAAGGGGTACATGATATGCTGGTCAGTGTTCAAGTCGAGATAAAATTTCAAAGTTTTGAATGCTGATCTAGAAGTTGATATTCCTGTTTTTGATTAGGTCAACACAACCTTCCTTTCACCATCATTTGTGTCAGTGAAATAAGCTGATACATTTCCACAATCACAAGTTTGTGTATATAAATGTACACACCTGGTTGTGCTCAATATAACACATTGTTTTAGCTTGTCTGTAGAAGAGTCTACAAAGAGACAGTCTGTTCTCTATCTAATGTCGCTGATGCATCAAAATCTTTGAAAGATTGTATACTAGAATTTTCTCTCTTTGAAGACTTTAGAAATTCTTTGTTGAATACAATTAGAAGAATTTTAGCAACATCAGTTTAGAATAAAATGCAGTTTAATGCTGTGTAATTCTCTGTCTATATTTCTGAGATGAGGTATTATGTACACTATTTACATTATTCGGACTAATGTCCTTATCTTTGTCGCCATGTTTATCACAACGTTTTGGCCGTTGTATGCTCCATCCTTCTTCAGGTGCTTGGAATGTCGAACTGAACCCTTTATTTCACTCACTACCCAAAAATTCATACACAGATGTCCTCAAGGACACATGGCACAGTTGATAAAGGTGATAAGTTAGATCCAGTGACAGGACCCAAAGAGTGTGAGTTCAATACCTGGTTAAGGCAGTGGAGAACTTTGAGAGGGGAATTAACAGGAGCTAACTGACATCCATTAGACATGGCATGTGGAACTAGAACTGTCTACCCTAGTGAGCATACAGCGGCTGAAACAGTGTGATAAACATGGCGACAAAGATGAGGACAATAGTCCGAATAATGTAAATAGTGTGTGTAATTCTCATAGAAAAACGAGATTTTCTATCAGTTTGTTTTTTTTTAAGAAAGCATTCCATTTGTCTTGTTTTTGTCTTTTGTAAGACATGACAAAAGAACATTGTCATTTCATGTTGCTGTAAGATCTGTTTTGGTTGATAAATGTAAATTGGATTTATTTTCACTGGAGAGGTTTTTGTAAGTAACATATTTTTTTCTCTTGTTCTTTGGATTCTAAATTTATCAACAGATGCTGTAATCTGGTGAACAATGCCTACATTGAATTAAACTAATCAATATTTACTTGTTGTTCAAAAATAATTTTTATTGGAGGAAAATGTTACACCAAATACTAAAAATTTTCGACTGTCAGCATAGGCTGTTTTTATGGAAATGACTTATGGTAAAATTGTTTTATATATTGATTTTTCTTTTTATGATTAAATAAAAATACAATTTGAAGCACTGATAATTTTGAGAAGAACTATTATCATCCCAAGATTTTTTTTGGTACTTTTGAGACTGCAAAATAAGGAACTTAAAGTTGTACATAAAATGGAAATAGAAAAGTTTGATCTGACAGATCATATCTTAAAGGAAAAGTGGCGCTGTGAAATGAGATCCAAATGGTAAAAATGAATCCTTTTTTTTGCGGGGAGAGAATATGAAACATAAGTTAGTGTCGTATAAATTTCTTTACTGATGAGGGTAAGATTTTAAAAAGCAGCTCTATGGATGAAATAAATGGTATTCCAGTAGCTTGGACCAATTTTAAATGTGTATTAAGTTTAAGCGTCTAATGATTTTTTTTCTTTTTCTTTCAAATTTAACAACTTATGTCTTTGGCAATTTCAACCATGGAAAAATTAACAATCAAACAACGTGTTAAAGTTATTGAAGCCTATTACGAAAATGGACGTTCAAACAGAAATGCATTTTGCACATTTCGTAATTTTTTTGGTCAATATAATCAACCAACCAAGAGTGCAATTGGAAACAACGTAACGTGCACAGGTTCAATTCCTGCGCACGACGATGAATAGAGGTGTCTGGATTTTCGGACACATTCTCGTGCACTGCTGCAATGTTTTCAGCTGAATGGCATGAATAAGTACGCAATGGTGTTTTCACATCTGCCACCGACACAGTTTGTCTAAAGTTATGAACAATTTTCCCAATTTCACTCTTGAAACTTTAACACGTTATTTGATTGTTAATCTTTCCATAGTTGAAATTGACTGAAACTTAAGTTGTTAAATCTGAAAGAAAAAGAAAAAAATCATTAGACGCTTAAACTTAATTCACATTTAAAATCGGGCCAAGTTATTGGAACACCCTTTATATAAAAATCACTTTTACAGCTTACCTTGCTGGGAATGAATCAGTCTCAATATTTGTCACCTTGTTTGCGATTTATGATGAAAAGAGGTCCTTCTCTTTCTCTACAGATTGTATAAGAAGGTTGTTGAATGAATTAGAAAAGTTAACAAAAGGAACAAAGAATGTGTTTAATTATATTAACAGTTTCAGGCTTCAAATAATTTAAAATATTTTTTTAATTTTTAAAAATAAATATTTTTTTTTTCTTTTAAATAAAAATTGAGAGCTTGAAATAATACTTTGTTCATTTTAAAATTTATGTCAGTGTCTCCTTGTTTCTTTTTTAGACAATGAACATCTTACATTCCGTGGTAACAGCATTGCCACCAAAGCAATGGAAGCTTACATGAAGCTTATAGGTGAAGATGTAAGTATATGCTCGTCGCATTTCTATCAATTAGGATAGATTTTAGATTCCTTCAAATTTGACTAGCCATCGATTTTTGTTTTTAAATTATTTATCAGCAATAGAAAAAAAAAAAAATTATGTATTCATCTGTGAATTTTTGGGTGGCTCTACAACCCAACTTTGACAGTGTAGAGTCTATGATGGAAAGATGCTTGTGCAGGAAAAGAAATTAAAATGAGAAAATCCTTACACTGGGGTAATCTTTCTTGGTAGTATTGCAGTCTTTATCCAATGATATGAGAAATTGTTATGTGCAAGTTATCATACTTGGTCTATTTGCAATATAATAAAGCTAAATTTAGTTTACTAATTTTAATTTCTCTAAATGATTTTTAATTTGATCCTTTCACTCTCCAACCATTCGGATATTTTTTTTTGATGCTGCTACTTATTTCTCTTTGAAGCTGTCATTAAAATCTTTCTTTCCAGTTAACTTTACCAAGAGGCTGGAATTGGAAGTTTTTGAACTGTTTTTGTATTATTTGCTTTTTATTTTTTGTTTACAATGAAAAATATTTTTCTCTTGTGTTTTCAACTTGTTTGTTTTTTTGTTTTTGTAATTTGTGATTTTTATTATATGCCTTTCCACTAGGACTAGCATTCTCATCTTGGTTGTTATACTCACAGTGTTTCAGCTATTGTATTCTGTTATCTTCAGCTGTCTGTCATATTTGGTAATTTTAAACTTAATTACTTTATGAATCCGTGGAAATAGATAATTCTCATTCTATTTTCCATAAATAGCAATTATTATAGCAGTTAATATTCTCTATACTTTTGTGTCATTTGTCTTCTTCTGTCAGGGAACCAGCCATATTTAAACCAATGCTTTAACCCATGAAGTTATGTGTCTGAGTGGTTAGAACGTTCACATTCTGACCATGCGACCTGGGTTCAAATCTCATCATGGTTGATTGTCAGGAAGGAGACTTCCTGATGTTATCAGACTGGAGGGGTCTATCCCAGCATGCAGCACCTTTGGAAAGTACCTGAAAACCATACCATGGGTTGACTCGAGCCTTGCAAGTGAAATTGGGTAGACAGGACACTTGGGGGTTGTTAAGTGTGCTGGCCTTGTTCAGATTGTTGATCATGTTAGATAACACGCTTTTTCCCAGAAACTGTAACTACGTTCTGCTCAGCATAGTTGCAGTATAAATCACAGGTGGGTCCTGTGGGTGTTGAACAAACACAAATGTGCCTGAGTGAGCGTCTGCAATAGGGATTGGCTAGCCACCCTAGTAGACGGGTATCCTTGAATATGCGTGGTCAGCTATACATGTGTTTCTTGGACGATACATTGGTGGCATTTTGTGGTTTTAATGTCATAGTGTATAACAACCAAGATGAATAATGATATTTCTTCATCTCAAAAATTTTGATTGATTTTTGTTTTTACTTTTTATTTCTCAAGTATTTGAAGTCAACATTGCGAGATTTTGTCAAGACAATCATCGACACCAGTGAAGAATGTGAGGTAGACCCAACCAAATTGACAAACAATGCAGTCCTGCCGAAGAACCAAGAAAATCTCAAAAACCATTGTCAGAAGGCATGGAAACTGATCTTCAATTCTAAGAGTTATTTCCCCGGGTTTGTGTTAATAAAATAAAAATTTTTTTTGTTTATTTTTATTTCATTATGATTTTTATCTTTCTTTCTTTCTTTTTGTTTCTTCTCACATTCTATACTCATTTCCCATTGCTCTGTCCTCCTCCTCCTTCTCATCACTCTCCCTAGCCTCTTGCTTCTCCTTACTTTCTGTTCATCTCCGTGAATCTCCTCCTCACTGCTTCTCCTTATTGCTTCTTGTTTATCATCCCCCTTGTTTCTCTTCATTTAGCTGCCTCACTGCTCTTCCTTCCTACATCTCCTTGTTTCTCTTCCTCACTTCTTCTTCTCCTTGATGCTTCTCCTCCTTACCCTCTTTTCTCAGCCTCTCTCCTCCTCACTGCTTCTTCTCCTCACCCTCTGTCCTCGCCTTATATTCTCCTTGCTGTCTGTCCCCGCCCTCTCTCTCCTCCTCGCCGCCTGTCCCCGCCATCTCTCTCTCTCCTCTCCGCTTGTCCCCACCATCTCTCTCTCTCCTCTCCGCTTGTCCCACCCTCTTTCTCTCTCTCCTCTCCGCTTGTCCCCACCCTCTTTCTCTCTCTCCTCTCCGCCTGTCCCCTCCCTCTCTCTATCCTCCTGTACCCACCCCCTCTCTCTCCCCGCTTGTCCCCACCCCCTCTCTCTCCTCTTGTCCCCGCCCTCTTTCTTCTCCTCCCCGCCCTCTCTCTCTCCTCTTGTCCCGCCCTCTCTCTCCTCCTTGCCACCTGTCCTCACACTCTCTCTCCTCCTCGCTGCCTGTCCTCACCCTCTCTCTCTTCCTTACCACTTCTCCTCACCCTCTCTCTCCTCCTTACCACTTCTCCTCACCCTCTCTCTCCTCCTTACCACTTCTCCTCACCCTCTCTCTCCTCCTTACCACTTCTCCTCACCCTCTCTCTCCTCCTTACCACTTCTCCTCACCCTCTCTTTCCTCCTTACCACTTCTCCTCACCCTCTCTCCTCCTCGCCACTTCTCCTCACCTTCTCTATCTCCTGCCCCTCTGTTTCTCCTCCTCCTTGCTCTCTATACCCTCCTGCTCTTTCTCTTCTCACATTTAATCATGAATTTTTTTCCATTTCAGATTTTCAATTTCTTACTCTAAATTTTCAGATGAAACTTTTTACCCCTCTGTTCTCCAGCCATCCTTAAATATCCTTGAGTGTCATCTGATCTTGTACATGACTTAACAAGCTTCTAACCATATTTGGTCATTTTTTTATATGGAAGAACGTAACATCCAAATTTTGTTCTCTTGTTCACCAAGGGCCACTGAATTCAACATATAATGATTAAATCAAGTGAAATGGTGCTATCAAGAGAATAATGATAAAGATAATTGTTTTGTGGATACTGAAAAGTTCTTGGTCTGTCTCACTTTTCAAAATATGAGTATTTTTTCTTACTGCATCTGGAAAGAATGCTCTTTTATATTTTGCAATTTTGCCACTCTATGGTCAGTTGGTATTATTAGATTCACTTGTAAAGATATTTCACAATTTTGGCCGGCCAGATCTGTTTGGCCCATCTACAAAATGTTAAACTTATTTAAATTAAAGAAGAGAACTGGTGCCAAAAATCCCCACAAGCATTCTGTACATTCTTGCAAAATAATTGTACAAGTGTAATTTTTTTCTTGTTACAATTTCAGACACCAAGGATAATTTTTATGTTTGTAGAAAAAAAAGAATAGAATTAATTACTTTATTGAAATTTATACACTTAAGTTGCAACTATTTTCTTCCATGCCAGAGAAAGTGAGAATATTGCTGTCACTAATAGGAGTACTAATGGACACATGACCGAGCGGTTAGAATGTTCGCATTCTGACTATGAGACCCAGTTTCAAAACTCACCATGGTCAATTTTTCAGGAAGGAGACTTCCTGATGTTATCAGACTAGAGGGGTCGATCCCAGCATGCGGCATCTTTAAAAAGTGCCTGAAAACCATACCACGGGTTGACCAATTTCAATGTCTTGCCTTGTGGGTGAAATTGGAAAGACAGAACCCTCAGGGGCCGTCGATAGCTGTGCTTGCATGAAGTCACAAGTCATCGTGGCCGAGGGCTTGAGCATGCTGGCCTTGTTCAAATTGTTGGTCACACTAGATAACACGCTCTTTCCCAGGAACTGTAACTAAGGTCTGCTCAGCATAGATGCAGTATAAACCACAGGTTGGCTTTGGGTGTTGAATAAACACAAATGTGTCTGAGCAATTGTCTGCAATAGGGATTGGCTAGCCGCCCTAGTAGATGGGTATCCTTGAATACAAGTGGCCAGATATACGTACTGATAGGAATACTAAGCTTCATCTCGTATGTTTGTCTATTTGATAATTTTACCATCACTCATTTTGAAAGAAGAAATTTAGTTCCTTTTGCTTATATTTGAAAGAATTTTTATTTAAAATAAATTAAAAAAAGGTAAAGTTATTTGTTTTTGAAATTTGTGATAGTTTTTGAATGATATTAATTAGTATGAAAATTTATTACCTTTTTGTATTATGTGAATACTAGTGCATTTTGCCTTTCAATATCTGTTTCTCTTTGCAGTGAGCTTCGAGAGGTGTTTGCAGGATTTCGGGAGAATTGCCTAAAAAGTTCCAAAGTGGACCTTGCTAATAACCTGATAAGCGCTTCGATCTTTCTGCGGTTCTTATGCCCTGCAATTCTCTCTCCAAGTTTGTTCAAACTAATCCAAGGTGGGTCACTTCTTCTCACTCACACAACTCTTTCAGCTTTCCTTTCTTTCTGATAATATTTGCAGAATGTATGTGTTGGCCTGAGATATCCAAAATCTACAGTTCATTATTTCTATTAACTAGTGGTAAATCGTACTATATTTATCATAATTATTTATTCAAGTTTTCCTTATGTAAACTTACAAAGCATTTCTCAGATACTTCTATGCAGTTCATAGGTTGTTGTTTCAAGCTATAGTGTGAAGGTTTCTCACTTTTTTTTCTCTTTTTGTTGCTTTCACTTTACAGAGTATCCCTCAGATAAAGCTGTACGGACATTAACCCTGATAGCAAAGGCAATCCAAAAACTAGCCAATTTCACTCAGTAAGTCTTTGCATGGTTTTCCATTTGTACAGGGTGTCCCAAAATAATGTATACACTCTTTAAATATTAATAGTTAATAATATATTACCGTGATTTGAGAACTTATATGGATGAAAATATGCCAAACAGATGGATTGGAAGAAGAGGGACATTTGAATACCCCCCCCCCCCTAGATCACCAGATTTGACACCCTTGGATTTATTTTTGTGGGGGGTTTCTAAAAGACAAAGTTCACAGCAGGAGATCTGAAACAGTTGCTGAAATGAGAGTAGCAATTGATGAAGAATGTGCTCAAATACCAAAGGAAATGATACTGGACCTTTGTAGGTCTATTTCTTCAAGATATGAAAAGTGTATTGAACAGAACAGCAACCAGTTTGAGCACTTGATGTGAACTCATCATTATATGAACATTCTGCCATTGCCCCAAGTAGCTTTTATCTTATTAAAGTTAATTTTCTATTTTTTTTTTTTACTCTTAAATTCTTTAAATGTGTATTCTTTCTCTTGTATTAATCTTATTTACAAGTCAAAATACATAAATTGAATAAGATATAACGATTCAAAGAGTGTATATATTATTTTGGGACACCCTGTTTTTTTTTATTTCAATAGAAAATGTTCTTTTGGCTCCATCACCAATATATATGTCAATTAGAATATAAGGTTTTATTTGAGACCAATTATACTTTGGTATCTACTTTCACTTACCGATTAACCAAAGATATTTTAGTCTATTTGTCAGGAGTAACAAAATTACAGTCCTGTTCATTCATTCTTTTTTTTCTTCTTTTTTAAATACTTTTAAATTAAGGGGGAATTATAAAATAATTTCTTTACTGACTTGCACTAATTTACTTTACGTAATTTTCCCCAATCATATTTGATTGTTAATTTTGTATTTTTGTTTGTGACTTAAAAATATAACTCTCTCTCGTCAAAAATTGAATGTTTCAAGGGAGGTAACTTCAATTCCTTTACATTTGAATCTTTGTTGCTTAATTTAAAAGTTCCTCAAACTTTACTCATAAAATTGTTAAGGAATATTTTTGGAAAAAAAAAGAAGTGGGGAATATTTTCTCTTGTTGTGAATTAAATATTTCATTGGAATTTTTGTTTTTGCTAAAATCTCTTTCAGATTTGGAGGCAAAGAAGAGTTTATGGTTTTCTTGAATAATTTTGTTGAAGATGAAACGGAAAACATGAAGCATTTCCTTGAAGACATCTCGGTCAGTTGAATTATTTTCTTTTCATCTTTTGCCTTCTATTCACTTTTGTTTACTTTCCACATTTCTTCCCTGTTCCCTAAAACAAATCGTTTGCCCTGGAGGAGCATAAGAGAGAAAAAAAAAATCTATGGCTGTGAGTAAAGTAAATTTCTCTTACTCATTCAGACATGTATAACAATTTACAATAGTTCACAAATTTTAGATATTCAAGAACACCTTAAGACTTTTCAGGTAATCTATGACCATTATATAGGCATTGATGTGCGATTTCTTCAGTATCAATTCCATATTTTCTTGCATTTTTTTCTTTTTGTATGTGTGTTTATCTATGATTATTTTCTTTGAAAGCAGTGACAAAGACATTCTTATTTACAATAATAACATCAATGGTTACTAGTTCTAATATGACAGTTTATTAACCTGCAAATGACAGTTTATTAACCTGCAAATGACAGGTGAGTGAAGTGTGGCTCATGTCCTGATTAACTTGGTTGATAAATAAATGAATAAAAATTCTACAACGATATTCTCCCTTGCCTTTGGTACCCTGTTTTTGGAATTCATCATTCTTCTCTTTCTTCCTTCATCTGATTTCTTTTACATATTTGTTGTTTTTTCACTCAATAATCTTTTAATTCTAGACAATGAATAAAGACAATGCTTTTCTGAAGAACCATGCTGACATTGATCTTGGCAAGGAACTGTCCATTCTTCATTCTCTTCTCACTGACACTTTTGAAAAATTCAATCCGGTAAGACGACAATTTTCATGTCAGATTCAAAATGAAGTCTAAAAAGATTGCTTTGTGTGTCTTCCAATTGGGGGAGGGTTTGCAGGCCTTGGAAATCTATATTCATAATTTATTTGCTCTTGGACACCAACCATTGGTGTTGGTGAGAAACGTGCAAGTACCTCAACCACTTGCAGCAAATCAGCTTATAGCTAATATTTATCCAGGGGTAACTAGATAAGTGTTAGATGTCTACTGTCAAATTTATAATTCTAAATAATTATATACATTATTTGGATTTGAATCCTGTTATTACTGACATACATTTATTTCTCTCTACATTTCATTTCTTTTTCTTTTCCAACAGTTTTATTCGTTTTAAGATAGAAGGGAAAAATGTATCCCTTATTTTAGTATTTTAGTAAAATCTATGCTCCAGCCTTGTAAAGTCCTAAGGTGTGTTTATGTAAACCATTAGTTGTTCTTAGTTTTATTGTGTCATGATGACAAATTATAAGATGTTATTTTTTTTTAAATACAAGTGATTTTAGTTTGAAATTGAAAGATAAAAATACAAGCTTTAATAAGATGTCCTGAAAAACATATCTTTAATTAGATCCTCAATTCATGCCCAGAGTGAGGACAGACTGTAAATTAATACCAAATCTGTGGTTTTTTTTTTTTTTTTGTCTGGAATAATTTTTGAGTTCAAAGTTTTGTCTATATCGATTATTATTTTCTGGAGCATATTTAATATTTATTTATTTATTAATTTATTTATTTATTTTATATTTATTTTATTTTATATTTATTTATTTTTATTTATTTTATTTTATATTTATTTTATTTTATATTTATTTATTTTTATTTATTTTATTTTATATTTATTTTATTTTATTTCATATTTATTTTATTTTTATAATTGCATGTACAGTTCTGACTTGTTTAGTGCACTGATCTGCTTTGATCAGATGAGCATAAAAATTGAATTGTTCTACATTTTAATAAAAAGAATCAGATATGTGTCTTTATTTTCATTGTTCTCATATTTTGTTGTTGTATTTCAGACAATAGTCCAAAAATTGCATCCTCTCCCGGAGATTCTTGGTACCCTAACTGCAGCACTGAAAGACCCTCAAGTGGGTAAGAAGCAGCCAAACCGGAAAAGCCAGATCTATGACAATATGGCAGGCACCCCAGGTAGCAGCCCACCTGTAAGCTCGTTAGTGCAGCTGTGCAATAAAACAGTGAGTCAGAGCAAAGAGGTTCAGTTGTCTTCATCTGTTCATCTGAACAGGCAGACAGATGACTCTTGGACGTCTGTTAGCAAGGAACACATATCATCGGAACTGCATGATGCCTTTAGGAAGTTATCGCTGGGAACAGATATTTCTGATGTTTCAGTCACCAAACAAGCAGAAAATAAAAAGGACTCTGTGAATCAGTCATGGAGTGAGATTCTCTCTACGGCAGATGTGATGAACGGTCAGGATAATATGATCTCGTACATCGATGATATCCAAGATGGGTTTCTCGAAATTGGTTCCGTTGACAAGAACAGCCATGATTTTCCACAGAACAATCATACCAACAATATTGGTGGAGTGTCTTTGATGTCCCCTCGAAAACCCTGCTTAGGTCAAAGTTCCTTCATGTCTTCTTCGGACTACCAGTCTGTTGGATACAGACAGTCAAATTTGCCTGTTGACCTCTCTGGGGGGCCAACTACACATGAGCAGTACAGTGACATGTCCTTGCCATCTCGTCTCCCTTCATCTGGTTCCCTCACTCCACAGCACTCCTCTTCCATCCAACAACCTCTCTCATTCTCCAACCCACTCTATAAACACCAGCGCAATTCCCAGCTTACAGCAACTGCGTCATCTTCATCGTCTCCATTATTGGGAAACGGTAGTCCAGTGGCAGTGCCTTTGGCAAGTGGTGCTGTTGCTGGACCTTCTCCGGTTGCTGCCTCTTCTGCTGCTGGTGTGACACCCACTTTGACAGCAAATGCTATGAAGATGCCACAGACATCCAGTTCTAGCTCTTTGAGTAGTACAGATGATTCTAACGTTGCATCATGTTTCAATGTGAGTGCTCAAATGCATCAAACCCGCAGTCCCACACGACCCATGGCTGCATCAGCACTGGGAGTGGGAACCACGATGGAAACGGTGCACAAAATTTCCAGCCCATTACAGACTCTTTCCCAATTTCCAAGTTCTAGTTCTAGCAGTGAGTCGTCACTGTGCGAACGGAGAAACTTTGGTCGTGTTGGGTCAACAGAGATGGAAGTCATGCAACATGGACCTGCACTGCAACGTATCAACCCCCTTTATGCACGCTATAGTTCGAAACCTTTGACGCCAGATGTATACATGCGCTCGCAGAGGCAAACAGGCAATGGACCATCAAATCTTTTCAGTGACATGTCCCCAAACACTAATTTAGCTTTTGCTGGGGCTCAGTTTGAAGATTCTCTGCGATCACTTAACAGTGTTGGTGATGCAAATCTGATACAGTGTAACACATTACCACGTCGGGCAGAGAGAGATCGACACTTAACGGCATCCTGTGTTTCTGATGAGTTCTCAATGTATACACCTGGGAGTCGGCGCTCTCTTGCACAGACCTCAACTTCGATGGGCCTAAGAGGAACCCCCCAGCATCAAATTTTGGAATCTGAGAAAACAAAAGAAGAAGTAAGTAAATGAACTGAATGCATTTCAATTTTTTAGTCAAAACAATTATTTTTCTTTTTTTTTTAAATTTAAACATGTAAATAAAAAAAATAAAGAAATGAAGACTTCAGTTTCCAAACTCTGAAATTATCAGTTAGTAGAAAGTTGAGTAATTTTCTGGCTTGAGGATAATAATCAAAAATTCCTTTTCAATCTTTTCTTTTTATTTTTTAATCACATTAATTCTCATTCAGTTTCGTTTCATATCCATCTGAATTTATATCTTCTGTTTTTTGTTTTTTTTTTATCTATATTGGATGAATTAATAATCCCTTTCCCATGTGAAGTCATTGTTATTGGCTTTTAAAATGCAAGTTGTAAGGATCTGATACTAAGCTCTCTCTCCAGAAGTTCTAATCTAGGACATTTTTTTTTACTCTTTTTACTGAAAAATGTTGTCTGGTCTCATAAGAGTGACAATGTTCTAAGAACATTACTTTCTAAGCTAATTTTGAATTGGGTGGAAAAAAATCTGTAAAATTAAGAATAAAAAAATGACTATTTTTGAAACTGTAAATCATTTCAAATTGTTTCCAAATTAGTTTGGGTTTAGGAAAAGAAATAAGTGAATGACGAAAAGATGTCAATAAGATGCTTTTTCAAAATAAGTGGATGACGAAAAGATGTCAATATGACGCTTTTTCAAAATAAGTGGATGACGAAAAGATGTCAATATGACGTTTTTTCAAAGTAAGTGGATGACGAAAAGATGTCAATATGACACTTTTTCAAAGTAAGTGGATGACGAAAAGATGTCAATATGACGCTTTTTCAAAATAAGTGGATGACGAAAAGATGTCAATAAGACTCTTTTCCGAAGAAAGAAATTTTATTTTTAAAAAAAAGAAAAAAAAATTCTCAGTAATTTATAATTTCATGAAAAAAAAAAAAAAAAAAAAAAAATCAGGCATAATTTTTGAGGACCAAACTCAGATTTTTTTATTTTAACCTTGAAAAAAAAATGTCTAGTTGCATGACTAAACATGAAATTTATTCTAGATTATAAATAAAAACTGAAGTGATTTAAAATAGACAAGTTCAATCGTTACAATGTGGTGTTTAAAAAATTTTGATTTGTTGCAATGATCATAAATCATTTTCCAATGTTTCTTTGTTGTTTTTTCTAATCATGATAGACAATGATAACAAGCCTTTTATCTGAAAAATGCTGTCTGTCACCCATTTTGAGTGAATCATAATTAAAAGAACACATTGTTCACAGGTTGTTACTCATAACTCGGTTAAGAGAGCATCAGAGTTAGCATTTAAAGGTCCTATGTTCAGTCCTGAATTTCAGCATTGACATGGCAGAGTGTTTTGTATCAAAGTAAACAGATTTTAAAACTTTTTCTTTCTATAAAGGCAGTAATAATTCTTTTGAAATGAAACATGAAGCAATCTGGCCACACTTATTGAATTTGCCTTTGATTCTGGTGTCATTCACAAGTCCCAGAACTCGTTATGTTTATTGGAGCGCCACCTGTAACTGCAGCCATATTAACAGTGGCATTTCCTGGGCAAGATAGTCTGATTAATCCCAACCCTCTCCAGGCTGGTTTGAATTCAGTTTTCTTTCTCCTAAACTAGTTGCTACCCAGGGCTATAGAACCCAGTGTGTCCTGCTATTTACTCATACCTGGGGGTGGGGAGAAGAAATGGATTCATAACTTTCTCAAGGACATTAGTATATAAGTGAATGTAATGAACTTGGCTGGAATTCCAATTTGGCCCTCTTGGTTCTTCAAGCCATTATCCATTGTCATTACATATTACAAATATTGTGATATAAAATTCTCTTAATAAGGACATTGTATTATTCGTTTCCTACTAGAAGATGATGAATTATGTTTGTACATCTCATCATTTGCTGCTGCTTTATTGAAAAAAAAAACAAATAAGCTACAGTAAACACAAAATGAAAAGAACTGCACATTATTTAAATTGGTATCGTCATATTTTTTTTTTTTTTGGCACGATTTTAAGGAAAGCCAAAGGACATTGGCAGAAATGTTCTGAAAATAAATTGAAGACACAAATTCAAATAACATGTAGAATAATGAGAATACTGTCTCGAAACTTCAGAGACTATTCTGAAGGAAGAATATGAGAATAAAAAAGTAGAATTAACAGTTGTATTCTACATCAGGTCTTCACATTGCATAAAGTATTTGTGATCGTCTTTCCATTTTATTGAAAAGAATAATTTGTTGAAAGGGATCAAGTCATCACTTTTAAGTTTTATTGCTGTCCATAAATTAATGTATATTTTGTGATAGTGAAACAAGAGCCTGAATAGGAGTTGACATGCCGTTAAATCCAACATCCATCCACAAGAGCCTGTTATCAAGTTCCTTCCACCAACCTTTTGTTTATCTAATGAATTTGATTTTTACTGGGTGCTCTATAATTGTGGCCCTATACCAGACATGTTTGGTTGGTGCAATCAATGCAGTTTCTAATGGCATCAGTGGTAAGTAATGCAAACAGAAAAAAACTCATATTTTCAAGGCAAGAAATCTATTCTTTGAAAACTGAGTCAGTTATGTGCAATACATGATAGATGCTTAGGCGATCATGTATCTTTTGATACATGACTGACGAGGCAGATTTTTTCCCACAGTAGGTTGCCATTTCTTTCTGCAGTAGACTGGTTGCCACTTCTGTACTGCTATTCAGCCCATAGCTGGGGGAGAAGAAATAGATTCATACCTTTCCCAAGGGTATATGTGTGTAAGTGAATCTGATCAACTGAACTGGAATTCAAACTCGGCTCCCTGAGTTCTCACTTAAAGCCGATACCGATTGCACCACAACGCACATCTTTGAAGATTAGTGTTCGCATATCTTCCTACGCCTCATTTAACTTTGTATTTTCTGAAATTCTGACTATTTTCAAATAGTTTTTCAGCTCTGTTGTATTTAACAGAATGTTTTGCCCGATATAATTCTTTGACTTCTGTAAGGGTTATGTTGAATCCGGTAGTCTTCAAAAGAATTTTTATCTTTTTTTGTTATTTTTAATTTAATATAGCAGTCCAACAAGACTGCATATAAACTTGGTAACTTTTAAAGTCCATTGGATGCAATATTTTGCCTGGAGAAGGCTGAAGAACAAATCATCTGGAATATGAAAATAAAATCAACGAAGATGAAGATACTGGTATCAGTAATATAGGATAAAGACCACTGGATGCAATATACCTCTCTGGTGTAGGGATTCGTCCCTGCACTAGTAGTATCACAGCTACGACTAGCTTGAACCTAGCTCTGGCAAGCCAAGACCAGTTCTGACAAGCTATGACCAGCTTAGACCAGCGGCCCGAGAGAAAACACTCGGGTTCCCACGTTAAAAACCGACCTTGTGTCACAATCTGACTCAGTGGGCGGGGGGGTCAAGTAATTACCTACCTCTGGAGAAAACTGAAGAGTACATCAGCTTAAATGTTAGAATTAAAAACAAATCTTATGACTGGCTCAGAAAAGTTATATGGAAACATTTTCCTGTTATTTTTTTTAATCTGACCTTTATTGAGAATTTTATATATTACATATTGAAAATATATATATTACATATTGAAAATTTTCACTTTTGAAAAATTTCTTTTATTTTTAAATTATTTTAATTTTTTGCTAAATTTGCTTGCATTATTTCTAAGCATCTTTTTTCTGTTTTTTTTCTTTGCATTTATTTTTGTTGCACGAAATCATTCTTTTAACTCTCATGATTTATTAAATTTCATGCATTTGTAAACTTTTTCTTTTTTTTGTTTTGAAAGCATTTATTTGGCTAGAATAGTTCGCTTTTCACAAACAATGCATCGTAATACTTGCCCACAATTCTCCTTGTCCATTCATCCTTCAAAATTCTGGTCCATAGCTTTGGTTCATCAATAACAAAGATGTCAAAACCTTTGATTTATTTACAGATTTGCAAATGACAATAAAAAAAATGTCCATTAAAAAGAAACGAATGCCATGAAACTGTTTCTTAACTTTGTATCTCTCTGCAGAAATATTGAGAAAATTACTTTACTAGTTAGACCTTCAAAAAATTCCTGTGCCAAAATACCCACTTTGTAAAAATTTTACCAAAATTTAACTAATTGATAAATTTAATGAAAGTTTCAGTATTTATTCATTGATTGCTAAATTCTGAAAAGATTACTTTATAAAAGTAATTAGTGAAAATCATTTTTTACTAAAGTAATTTCCTCTTATTTAATTTTATGACATCTCAGATATTGTCTGAAAGGTGTTTATATTCTCAAAAAGATAAATTCCTAGAAAATTAATTCTAATTCTTTTTTTACCTAAAATTAATCCATTGGTGGTTTAACAAGTGCATTAAATCCGAAAGTTTAAAACATCAATTTAAACAAAAGTATTGCTTTCTTTAGCAACTTCTTAGTTTGTTTATTAAAATATATTTTAGAGGTACAGTTTTTAAAATAAAAAAAATATTGTTATCAAATGTTTTAAAATGTTTTTAAATGATTTCATAGAAATTTAAAAACTAAATTTTAATAATCTGTAAATAATGGAATTAACCAATTTTTGAATTTTTTTTTATTACACTGGATTTTAGACAAGAATAATAGTGATTTTTCCAAGTGTGGCTTAGATGTGGCACAAGGCTGAAAGTAGGGGGCACCCAGTGAGGATCGAACTCACTACTCAGTAGTAATTGTTTTAGCAAGACAAACTTGCTAACCATTACACCACCTAGAATAATAGTATGGATTCTAAAAAGGATTTTCTTTTTTGTTTCTTTGATCTAAATTATCTGATTATGACAGCTTACACAGTGAAAGAAAACTTACCTTAATTTTGTTTTTTAATTTTTGGTAATCTATTTAATTGAAAAATGAAGCTGTTTATTGAATTATACAATTTTATTGAAAAAAATATGATAGTCCCTGACATATTTCAAAGTTACAATCTGAATATGAGGGAGGGAAATTTTTTTTTTTTTCTTTAAGCTTTTCACCCCAGTAAGGCAGGAATGCCATTAGCATGCAAGGGATTACAGAGAGTGGGAGGAAGAGTAAAGAGGCGTGATAGAAGAAAGGATGAAGAGAAAGATGAGGAATTAGATCAAGGCATCTGAAGATGTCGATTGACATTACATTTGAATAGTTGGAGATTATAGCTATCAGGGAAGCAAGTAAGAGGAAGGGAGTTCCACAGACGGGAAGTGCGAGACATGAAGCTATTGGAGTAGAGGAGACGGCTGCATTTAACCGTTTTGACAGTGAAAGGGTGGGGCTGAGATGTTGACCTAGTGGCACGTTTAAATTCATGCAGTGTGGGAACCAGCAAAAGTAACTCGTTGGAGCAGTTACCGTAAAAGTATTTGTAGAAAAGACGGAGCAACTGTAAATGAGATGCCAGATCAGGGCCAACTACATTGCATATCCGTGTATAATGCATATTTAGGCAGCATATTTAGGCAGCATATTTTCTCTCACTCGTTTTGCACACAGTTTTTTTTGTAATATTTTTGTAGTGTGATTTTTATTCTTTTTATTGACTGAATATAAAGTTTTACCCACTTCTTTGAATTGACAGCAGAAAATCAAAAGTAGTCAAAAATGATCTCCAGAAAAGTTGTCACTTATCTTAAAAGGACCTTCTATTGGTTGTGAACTGGGGCAGGAATTGGCTGGTTAACTTTAATGCCTCCAAAACAAAACTGCTCTCTATTAATCACCACAAGGATCCTTCCCTGCATCCCATTAGAATGTCTGAAGCTCAACTTCTCGAGAGCTCCTCTCTGCGGCTGCTCAGTCTTGCACTGTCTGCTGACCTGAGATGGAGCAAATACATTGAGTCAATTGCTTCATCCACCGCAAGGAAAGTTGGCTCCCTGTGCCGGGCCAGGAAATTTTTCTCCCCGGAACTGATCCTCCAAATTTACAAATCAACCATCTGCCCTTGCATGGAGTATTGCTGCCATATATGGTCTGGAACCACTTCTGTTTGCCTCGGGGTTCTTGATAAGATCAGACACGGGTATGCAATGTAATTGGCTCTGATCTGGCTTCTCGTCTGCAGTCTCTCTCTCACAGACACGCCGTCACCTCTCTCTGTCTCTTTTACAAATACTTCCATGGTAATTGCTCCGATGAGCTGCTATCGCTGGTTCCCAGGCTCCATGAATTTAAGCGTCCTATGAGGCTGGTATCCCGTTCCCACCCTTTCACTGTTGAAACTGTTAAATGTAGACGTCTCTTCTACTCCAATAGCTTCATATCTTGCACCTCATGCCTGTGGAACTCCCTTCCTTATTCCTGGTTCCCTGACAACTATAATCTCCAACTATTCAAATGTAACGTCAATCGACATCTCCAGTTGCCTTGATCTATCCACTATCCTTCTCCACATCCTTTCCTCTATCACTCCTATCTGCTCTCGCTCCAAATCTTCTGTAACCCCTGTGTGCTAGTGGCTTCCAGCCTTGCCTGGGGTGAAAATCTTAAAAAAAAAAAAATCGTCAGGTGCAAATTATCATTTGTAGAAAAATCGTCTTAAAATTAGCTTAACCAAATTAAAGATTAAAGGTGAAAATTAATTGTGATTTTTTTTTTTTTTTTTTTTTTTTTAAATGAAAAAGAAGTTTGGGAATAAGTTTTCATATACCTTTCTCAATATCTGAATAAAAAAAGGGATAATATTTTTTTTTCTATTCCATGGCCAACAGGCACCAAGAAAGGTAATTAATATTTTTTGGTATTGGTGGTATATAAAAAAAACAAATAAACCAATTTAGTGTTGAAATGTACATCTGTCAGTGGATTAAGTTCAATCTACATGTTTACCAAATGAGCTATGACCTTATTTTCTCCCTTCCCTCCCCTCAGCCAATTCCTTGATGTTGTCTGTTATTTTATTTTAATAATTGCTTTTTAGGGGCTTGTCTTGCACTGCTTTTTTTCATTTCTTTATCTTTTATATAAGTTTTTTTTTTTCTTAACCACATAAGTAAGTAAATAAATAAATGATTGTTTGATTTAACTCCAGACAAACATCGATGACCCTGATTCGGGTCCAGAGGTAAGGAACAAATTTTGATTTGGGACTTTTAATTAAAAAAAAAAAAAAGTTTCACTTTATTTGTTTTTGTTTTTTGGGGGATTTTCAACTTGTCCTTCCAATTTTTTTCCTCCAAATAAAAAAAAAATTGAATTAATTTTAAATTGTTTAATTAATAGCAAAGTTTATTTCCATGTTTAATATTTAAATGTTACCATATTGAGGAAAAGATTGTCTTTCTTTTTTTTTTTTTATTGTAAGTTAATAAGTTTTTCAAATTGTTTTTGTGCTCAAAAAATATTTGCCAAATTTTATCCATAAAGTCCTTTGCTGTTATCTTGCAATATAAAATTGAGTGTGCCTCTCTGTCAGTTCATGATTTACAAATTAGTCTAGTTGGAGTTTCTCCTCACTGGTAGCTCCACACTCGTGGCCTTGTGTCAGACTAAGCTAAATACTGGTTTTGCACTAGATATATATGGAAATTTTATAAAAGGTTGGCAATAAAATTGATTAAAGAAATGTATCAAGTGAATTCAATTTACATTAATTACTTTCAGACTGTTGTCCTTATCTTTGTTATCATGTTTCGGCTTTTGTGCTCTCTGGACTTCTTCAGGTGCCTGCTGAGCCATGTAACCTTGAAATTTCTAACTGAACATTTTATTTAATCTATGGGGGTATATTGTTTTTGTTCTACTGTCAATGTCTAAAGGTATCTTGTCTGATTTTTATTTGATATTGTTAAGTTGAATAAAAACAAGACGATATTTCCTTAAACATGGACAGGGAAAGGAGAAAAATCTGTACTTGTAGATGAAATAAAAGCTTCACTTTGAAATTCCTTGAAGTTTACCTGGATGCAGACATTAATCCAAACGTAAATAATAACTCCTCGTCCCAAAAATTTACACGCAAAAAAGTGAATATTAATACAAAATTTAGTGTTATGATATTGAAAAAAAATTTTAAAATTTCATTATAATTTAGATTTTTCTGTTAAGCAATGATGAACAAAATTGAAATTAATGACTGACTTTAAAAGAATTTAAAAAATATCAAAAGAAATTTATTTTCCAGCAATTTTCATTACATTTTATTTCAGATATGAACCTTAATTCAGTGATATTTTTTTTGTAATTAATAAAATCAAAAAAGTAAGTTACAATGCTTTTAATTTGAATTTCTGTAAGGTTTATTCTCTCTGAAATTTTTTTTACTATATTTGAATATCAGTCAAAAACAGCTGTTTCTTATTTGATTTTGAATCTCATACAATAAAATTTTTTGAAAAAAAAAGCTGTTCTTAGATAAGTTCTTATAAAACTTTATCTTGGTCTCTAAAGAAATAATTAAAAATAAATTTAATGATCTTTCATCTTTCTTGGTTAGTGGCCTGAATTGAAGATCATAGGCTTCTCTACTTTTAATGTCAGGCTAAGAAGGTCTAAAAACTAGATTCTTCATCTGTAGTTTTATATGTTAAAACTGTATCATAATCTTTCAGCTAAATACAATTGTAAGATTAGTCAAATTCCATTTAATTCTTGCAGATCAGGTGATAGAAACTGGGTTGTCAAGAGACAAATTTCTATACAGAACAAGCTCTACACACAAATTAAAAGACAAAAAAAGTGCATGAATTATTTCTAAAAATTATAACTCTGTTGCTTAAAAATGATGTGAACCTTTCAGTGTGCTTGTCATTTTTTCAGTAGAGTTGCTTTGCTTGCAAAGTTTTGTATGTTGAAACCAATATTTCCACCAAGTCTCAATTTGATGCTTAGTCAACTTAACGTTACCAAATGACCTTGTGACCTTCTTGGATAGTATTTTTTTTTTTTATCTGTTTCAATTTACAGAATGAGTTTTCTGCTGTAGTTGCAGTTATCATGAGAAAAATCTGGAGCAATGTACAAAATAGTTGTATATTTGAGTAATATATATATATATATATATATATATATATATATATTTGAGTTGCATCTCGTAGAAAAGTTTTCATGTTAATTCACTTAAGTTCTTTGTTATTTGCATTGTAAATTTCTGCAAATGACATACACTTGAGATAAAAAGATTTTCTGATATAGACAAGTATTGTGAAAGGAATGAAAAAAAAATTGGAATTTCTCATTGCAGATTCAAATCTTGATAGACTATCAATGACATAATCGACAATCTCCCCCCACCCCCAATATCTGCAATAATGTTGCTGCATGTGTCAGGGTATTTTTTTTTTCAGACTTTCATTACTTGATAATTCTCATCAAAGCATTTCTTTCATTTTCTCTCTTTTTGATTGTATTTTAATTTCAGTTTGCACACTGTTAGCAACTTGTTTTGATTTGGTCTGCAGTGTGTCAGTTTGATCTTCCTTGTCCTCCATTTTTCTTTGGTAGGCAATTCATTATCAGTTGTCAGAGCCGATGCATTAATTCTGTTTTTTTTTTCTAAAGAGTTGACATTGTTGAAACCACACTAGCCAATCTCTTTCAGGTATTTCACCATTGTGTTTTCTGTACTTAAAGATGCCAAACTTGAAAAGATTGATTGCTTCTCCCTATCACTTCGAAATCTATTTTGGCAACAAAATATCTCCATTCAACACACGGTTTTCAATGTTTTCTTCACTTCAGTCTATCAAATTTTCAATATCAAATCCATCTTGTTTGTTTGCAGCTTGTTCTTTTTCAAAGTTTGTGTTGAAGTTAGATTTGATCTCTTTGGTTAATGATCAACAATTTTAATCTGTGGTTTAGATGAACTAATTTTGCTTTTAGTTCTTGAGCAGATGGATCAGTTTTTGTTGATAAATCTTCATCCTTTTGCTTTTTGGCAGTAATACCTATGTATATCTTGTAATAACTTTTCCTACTTGTACACCTTCCTTACTTGCTTTTCTTTCATTTTGCTTTCGTGTTTTGAATTTCTGATTATGCTTTGCACTGATTGGGGTGAAACCGAAAATTCTCGCCGAAAAGGATAAAGTGTTACAATATGCTACGTCCTGGGTATGACAGTAAACTGCATCCGCGTCCATGGGTATGATGGTAAACTGCATATGCAACCTGGGTACAGCGATGGACTATGTCCAACAGAAAGGCTGTTTTTGAAAAAATAAGGTTGTCGGCTATACGTTTTTGGAAAAATAGTATTACCAGCTATACATTTTTGAACAATACATTTTTGAAAACCAAATGTTTCCAGCAATACATTTTTGAAAACCAAATGTTTCCAGCAATACATTTTTGAAAACCAAATGTTTCCAGCAATACATTTTTGAAAACCAAATGTTTCCAGCAATACATTTTTGAAAACCAAATGTTTCCAGCAATACATTTTTGAAAACCAAATGTTTCCAGCAATACATTTTTGAAAACCAAATGTTTCCAGCAGTACATTTTTGAAAACCAAATGTTTCCAGCAGTACATTTTTGAAAACCAAATGTTTCCAGCAATACATTTTTGAAAACCAAATGAAAGTCACTCAAAATCATTTTCGGCATAAAATGACCACTAAGGTTGGAATGCCGTTAAAGAAAACAGCCAAACCATACAATATGCTACTGAATAAGTACATAAAAGATATGTCAGTGCCACTTTTATCGTGTATCCCACCATCACATTTGGACTCTACATTATCTATCGTAAGGGGAAAATCAAAAACTGAAGGAGGGATGTCATTTATTGTTGTATTATAAAATTTAAAATAAAAAAAATTTTATAAAATAAAAAATTTGACTAAAAAAAATCATAAAACAAGATATTTGAATCCTTTAAATAAAAACATTCTGAATGTCTTAACATATCAAGTAAAAAGTCAGGACAATGCCTTATGATACAAATGCCTTTTGATACAAATGCCTTATGATACAAATGCATTTTGATACAAATGCCTTATGATACAAATGCCTTAATGCCTTATGATACAAATGTTGTGGTAGGACATACGAAAGCAGCACCAATATGTCTGCTCTTGGACTAGCTATTTCTGTTTTTTGTTTTTTTTTCCTAAACTGCCCAAAGAGTTAAGATTTAAAAAATTTGTTAATATCTGTGATGTGATTGGCCAAACAATTTCACATGAAAATCATACAAGCTTTTCCATGCAGATAAAAGCATCCTTAACTTTAATCTGTTAAGAACCCGGAGTTTTGTGAGGCCATTAACTTTTTGAAGTCATGAGACATTAGATTTTTGGTAACTTTGCAGTCATTCCTTGAAGACATTCTTTACACCATCACATTCTCATCCTTATCTATTTTAAATTCTGTTTCTTTTACTTTTGAACTTAATTTTATGTTTGATGCAACTCCTTGCAAAATACTTTAATTTTTGTTTTTAGAAAAGTTACATTCACAAACAAGTAAAATCTTTATTTTGAATAATTGGATTCCGCAATCTTTTCTGAAAATAGAATGAATTTTTATTATCTTTATTTATCTTTTTTTCTGTTACTTTTTCAAACTTTTCTCTTTCAAAATCGCTAATCAGTTTTTGTTTGATTTTACAAAAACTGCAAAATTTAATTTAAAAAAAAAAATTGACTGTCTCATTTCATTTGTGCAAATCTCACAAAATGTGCAAACAACTTAAAAAGACAAAATGTTTGTATCTTGATGTAAATTCTCATAAGACATTTTGGGCAAAGGTCAGGTCAGTCAATAATTTCTTGCTTTTAAAGTTCTTTCTAGATTCAATTTTGTCAAATAAAAATTGTTTTTCATTTATTACAAAACCAAAAAAAATATACTTTTTTTTATTTTCCAACCGTAAATCCATTTTGGCAATAAGGTTTGAATGCTTACTTTTTTTCCTAAATTTTCTTTTGTTAGTTGATTTTTTTTTAATGTTCTTTTCCCTCCACTTCACAATCTTGAAACAGTGGCCTTGAAAATGTCTTCATTTAATTGGTGAATATTTTGGTTCATGTTGATATTTGTGAAAAGATCTTTTTTATATATATCTATATATTGTACTTCATGTGCACAATTTGTTCACTCTTATTAAAATTCATTGGAGGTTGAAAGAAAAGAAATTAAGAAAATCTTGAGTACGGCTCATGTTTAACTGTCAAAAATTACAACAAATACAACTTGGAGGTTAGATTTAACATAAATGTCCTAATTCATTTTTTTTTCTTGAAATTGTTTGCAGAATTTTTTTTAGAAGGTCACATTAGAAACAGGCAATTATTTTTTTAGAAGCTCACATTAGAAACAGGCAATTATTCTGGAAAAACGGTTTCTCCCTCCCAAATCTACATCCTCAATATTTTCCTCAGTTTTTTGTTTTAAATATTCTGATTATTTATAAATTACGAAATTGTCTCAAGCAGTTCTCTATCCATTCCAGCCAGAGTTGGTAAATATCTGTCAAAGCTTTTAGATGATTTTTTTTTTTAATTTATTTTTGCATGTCATCCTGTATGTGGTAAAGTAGACCCATACTACATTTTGTTTTTTGACAACTCATTAGTGTGTTGTCTAAGTTTTTTTTTCTTTAGCCATTGTTAGCAATGCAGTGAAGTTTATTTCCAAGTTGGAAATATTAAAATACAGGCAAAAACAAAGAAACAATTCAAGCTAAATCAGTTATCCGAGTACAAAATCCATTCATTTGTCTTTCTGTGAGATCAAAAGGTTGTGTCTACTTTTGTCTATCACAGTGGTTTCCATCCGATTTGGAGCCATGCCCCACTTTGGCATTTCTAAAATTCTGGTGCCCCCCCTGGAATATTTAATTCTTACATATTCAAAATTTTACTGCAATTCACGTGAAGGAAGTTTAAAAAGCCATTAACTTGGTCTCTAAACAAACCTCCAAAGACCATGGTATCCATGAAAGAGAAAAATTAAAAAACAAAACGACAGTTAAATATATATAGTTTCAAAACATATAATAGAGAACTGAAAGGCAGAAATATAAAATATTTGAATGAAAGCTTATTCTGTAATATATTTTGATCATTTTAATCATGAAATAATAACGCAAAATGAAATTTGGGCTCACTAGAAAACAATTCACTGTTAATAACTTATTCTTGAATTGCCCCCTTATTGTGTTGTATAGTAAGCTGAAGGGTGCACATCCTACACATGCCTCACTAAAATATTACCATGCCCCACCAGTGGGACATGCACCCCACATTGGGAATCATTGGTCTATCATCATCAAAGAGATGAAAGGTTTTTCCTCTTAAATATCATACCAATTTATTTATTTCAATATACGACAACTTTTGTCATGGCAAAATATTTCTCCAAAGTTTATGAAAAAATTAAAAAAATTTTTTGATATGTCATTAAAAATGATGTAGTGTTTTTTTTAGCTTTAATTATTAAAAATTGTTTCTTATAGGTTATTAGTTATATTTTTTTTTAATTTATACTTCATTTGTAAAAAGTAGTAATAAGGAAAGAAAAACATTGCAAGAGGACTTTTTTTTTTTTACATAGTCAACACATTTTCTTAACTGTATTGACCAATCCACACAAAGTACTCTGAATTGTAACATTACACCCCCCCATTGTTATTTGCACTAATTACATCATTTGGACCAATATCTTCATCTTTATTGCCATATTCACAACATTTTGGCTGTTGTACATTCCGACCTTCTTCAGATGATATATGTTAGAATTTCAAACTGGAGGTAGATTGTTCTAATTCCACATACCATACCTTTTTAGATGTCTCCAGATCAGTCCCTTTAGTAATTCAACTCTGTAAGTTTTTGTTCCCTTTGCTGTGGCCAGATATTGAACTCACAAGCCTTTAAGGTCAAGTCACTTTTTGGATTACTCAACCAACATTTTTATCCGCTGGGCCATGTGTCCTTGTAAATAGTTATAATACCTCATCCACCTGTTGTTTTATAAAATGTTCAATCCATTTTCACTTTGTAAACATAAACTGTTTATTGAAATTTCAGTGTACAGATTTTGCTATTGTAGCTTTTTACTAAATTTTAATCTGGCACAAGGTCATAAATGTGGCGCACCCAGTAAAAATAGAACTAATTCCTATTGTAACAGTTTGAAGGAAAACTAGCTCATTAACTACAATTCCATGATAGAGATGATATCTTTATTTTACTTTAATCCCTAACACATCCGACAATTGAAGCTGCGTGATTTTGTCATCTGTCTTTTATATCATCATCATCATCATCAATTGTAGAAGTTGCTTTTTAATCTGCAACAAGGATCAAATATCATTCAATATCCACTATACATGTTCAATACCTCCATCCAGGATCTAAATGCCGGTCAACCATGTGCCCCCAAATTAGTCATGTCTCTACCTCCTACTTTCATCTGTCCATCTTAACATTTTTGCCTGTCTGGAATTTGAAGTTTTTTGTTATTTTTTTACCCATAGACAAAACAAATTTTCAAATAAAATGAAATTTGGTTTTTACACTCTATCCTTTAAGAGAAATTCTTATAAACTATATATATATATATATATATATATATATATATATATATATATATATATATATATGTATGTATGCAGGTGTGCAGAAAAATAGGAAAGAACACGTTAGGTAGATAATCCAGTGTTCCTTAGTATTTAGCTTTATTTTCAAAAAGACAGTGCTCCATACAGAAGTAGAGCTTATATTATAATAATATTTTTTAGTTTTTTAAAAATATGATTCCTTCGCTACATAAGAGTTCTCATGTTTCAAAAGCGAGAGCCGAGACCCCTAACATAATTTTTGAAGTTATGTAGAGTTAAGGTGCCAGGACCCGCTTCCTCGTCAAGCGAGAATTTGGGAATAATCTAACAGTGATCTCATCACACCATGCTCACTCTTGGTCCATATGCGGCCTCCTTTGTAAATCACTAGCGGGTCTTAAGGGCCACTTAAGATTATCGCACAAAATTTCATAACTGAATCAATTAAGTTGTCAGATCCTCATATGTCGAAACCGACGGGAGAGTCCATTATATATATATATATATATATATATATATATATATATATATATATGCACATTTCATTGAATACGACAGACAAGGTAGTTTGATTTAGTTTTTTATACAATTTCTCATGCGATCTAATAATTGTTTTTCTTTTCAGATGATAAATTATGTAAAAAAAGTCTCTAGTTCTTATTTAACAGTTAAAATATTTTGGACAGTTTTTATATAATTTATCATCTGAAAAGAAAAAAAATTATTAGATCACATGAGAAATTGTATAAAAAACTAAATCAAACTACCTTGTCTGTCGTATTCAATGAACTGTGCATGAAAGGATGCTGCCACCAAAATACACAAACACACACAAACACAAACACACATCTCCAAATGAGAGAAAGAACAGATGGAGTAAAATTCCACTGTTCGTAGCATTTACTTATAAAAAAAGTGCTCAATACAAAGTAGAGCAATATATTATTATTAATTTTATTATAAGAGATTATAATAAAAACATGTTGAATTCGCTACACAAAAGCTTTCATGTTTCAATACTATGATTGTACTTCATCAGGCGATGGTAAGTAAAATACTTGTTGATAATACAAATATAACAGCATCGTCTTCATGTAAAAAAAAAAAAAAAAAAAAAGGCTAAAAATAATGGAAGCCTTATTAATAGTGTAGTTTTTCCTTCCACTTGTGCTGTTAGGCATCACGGGGAGATACAGTCATCTATCAGTGGCAAGGTGAGTGGCCTGGAGGAGAGATATCTTATGGGCTCTGAAAGTGTCTGCCACTGAGTTGCTCCAGTGTCTTCTTGGTCTGCCTCTTGCTCTCCAGCCAGAGTACCTGAGGGTGTATGCTCATAGGGCTGGATGGTTGTTAGGCATACGAGTGAGGTGTCTGAACCACTTGATCCTCTGTCGTTCAATGTGTTGTATGATTGGTATTGCTCCTACCATATCTCTTAATGCCTCATTCCTGATCTTGTCTCGCCTCGTCTTGTCTACTGCTTTCCCCTAGCATTTCATCTCACAAGTGATCAGTTTCCTCTCAAGGGTTTTTGTTAGGGGCCATGTCTCACACTGGTATGTCAGTGTTGGTAGGAAAATGGCATTGGTGAGGTTTGCCTTGGTGCTCATGGAAACGCTAGGATGTTTTAGAAGAGGAGCAAGTTGGTAACTGGCAGTGTTGGCTTTCTCACATCTGGTCTTATTAAAAACAAAAAAGCCAACACTCAGTATCAACTATGAATATGGACACAACATGTTGACCCTGTTTTGAAAATGAAATATTATATAAATACATACATACAACAATCTATTTCTAGTTAACAGTTAATATATTTCAACTGTGAAAATGGCTAAGTTTATAGCCGAAAGTGCTTGGGGGGGAAAAAAAAAAAAAAAAAAAAGCAACATTTGGACAGTTTTTATCTGATCAGCACAAACCTATCTGTAAAGATTTATTTTGTATCACTCATTTCAACAGAATAATTCCTTTATTAAATGAAAACAACAGTCAAGTTCAACACACATAAGACCTAATTCTGTACCTAATGACCAATCCCACACAAGCTTACTCCCCCCACTCACACACACACTATACTCCATAAGTGACACAAACTAGAAAATTCATGGTATTGTTTTGACATGAAAAAGTGTTTTTGTTTCTTCAGAAATAAAAACTACATCACCAGTCAACCTTTGACACCAGTCATGGTGTGATAATTTAAAAAAAAAAAAAATCTAAAAAAATTGTCCATATTGACAAATCTGTCAACACAACATTGTAGTGTAATTGACAATGGTTAAATGTAATTGGCAGAAATGGCCAACAAACAGAATTGACAAAGTTTGCAATAATCAATCACAAGAGAAAGAAAAGAATATGGCAAAAATATTATTGAGCAAACAATATATACAAGACAAAGCAACAATAATAAAGCAAAAAAAAACTAAGAATGGTGTTAACATGCAAAAGGGGATACAGACAAGCAATCACAGCTTCAAGACAAGAAAGAACAGAACTAAGTCAGATGAAACCGAGAAGTGGCCTATCCCAGCATGCATCTGTTTTGTTTATAAACTTGGGGAGGGGGATGTTTTTTGCAGTAATTCCTAAGCAAATTGTAACCAATTCTCTATATTAAAAATCTTTCAAAAATAAAATATACTTTTCTGAAACTTTATTTGAGGAATATTAACTGATTTAAAGTTTAATTAATCTGAATTAAAACAAATATTATTAAAATATTGCAGAAAATCATTTTTTTTAACATGAGGGTGGGTGTTTTCATGAGGTGTTGATGCATCTATTGGTAACTTGATGTTTGCGAGATTTATGCAATTGGGAAATAATTGTAGTAAAAATACATGATGAATACAACGTAAGTGCCTTTTTTATATCATTTTTTAACTACCCTGTAATCTTAAATTTTTAAGAAAATATTTTAATCAATTTAATATTTTATTGAATTTTAGATACTTTGGTTCTACAGTATTACTTAGGAAGACACTTGTTGAGGAAATGTTAGAAAATTACCAATAAATTTTAAATTTTCTATAGTTACTGCTCTTATTTTCTGATAATATCTGACATCCATTTTTACAAAAATCTGTATGTTTATATACAAAAAAAAAATTCAAAATTCCTCTTAAAATACTAGGGGTTGTATTGTAAGCTTTTCCATTTATGACTAGTAAATATAGTTTTTATTTAATAAATTTCTTTTTCTTAAGACAATAGTGTCCATATTATATTTCATTTATAAAAGAAATTAAAAGCTTTTCTAATTAAATAATTTTATTGTATTTTTTTTTATTTTATGATTCAGAGCAGATTTTCTGTAACTGGGGGTCCTGTTTGACCTTCCAAAATTATGATTTAAATTCTCCTAGGACTTGTCCTTAAAACTAAAATCAACATTAAGCACTACAAAAAAGAATTTCTCAAAATTTAATAAAATGTGTAGAGGTAACAAATTTAAAAAAAAAAAAAAAATATTTACCAAGATTTTCTAAAAAAAAAAAAAAAAAAAAAAGTCATCTTTCAAAAATAATTTAATTAAAATCCTACAATTATTTGATTTTTGGAAGAATTTCCAACTCAATGTGTTTTTCACCACAAAAAGATTCAAATTTCCTGTACAAATTTATAGTCCCATGTTGATGCGAGAAAAACAAGATTTTGAATGAAAATTTTTAAGGTTGTAAAAAGGATTTAAAAAAAAAAAATTTTTTTTTTTTTTTTTTTTTTTTACCTTAAAACCCTTCGTCTTTCCACAGAGATTTTGATGATGAAACCTTATTTTTATAAAGTTTGGTGCATTTTTCATCATGCATGCTCATTTCTTAGCTAATCTTTGGAGGCACACACACACACACACACACAGAGTGAGTGAGAGATATTGATTGTGGGCATAGAAATGAACACTGCATGGCGGTTGCCAATTTCAAGCCTAAAAGCTATGTCAGAAAATTGCGTTGAGGTGTGAAACTGCCCATCCCCATGCAATTTTGATTCCTTTGTCCAGGTTATATCTATAAATGTTTGCTCAGATATTGAGCACACTTCTGGTATAAGTATAGCAAATTCTAAATAGTATATTTGTATTATATACATTATTATTTCTATATATTATAGAGGCACAAGTAAGACCTCGATTTTTGGTGACGAAATCATTAGGTCCCTCATGTACAAATTGAGCTATATTTTTCAAGAGAATTCAACATTAAAACCATTATATTTTATTCTGTATAAATTAACTTTTTGTAAAGTTCCTCACAATGAACCTAAAATCCAAAAAAGCAAAATGTTTACAATTCATTAAATTAAAATTTTGAATATTTCCATTGAAGTTAATTTTGATAGAATATTGTTTTTATACAATATTCCTTTTTCTTTTTGGTAATTAGTAAATGTTTTTAATGTGTAAAATATGCAGTTTTTCTATTCTCTTTCCTATCATGCATGGCTATTGACCTAATGAAGACATTACCCAATTATATATTGGCCCACCATTTTGACATAAAATTGCATCTTAAAAACTTGGCTTAATCATGAGTATCTACAATAATTTTTGTAATGGTAATGAAATCCTTTTGCACCAAACATGTTATTTAAAAGTAGAACTGAGTGATTTGCTTTTTATCCCCACCACTCAAAAAAGTAATGGGGTGTGGGATATTTACTGTAGTAATAAGAAAATCTGTCAAGAAACTAAAGTTGATAGAAGCAGTAATAAATGAGCAAATTTTGGATGAACATAGTTGGTGGGGGCAAAGCTGAAATCTTGTCTGTCTTTGTTATTTTTATTTTTTGCTTATTTTGCTTAAATATTTTACTTTGCTCATTTTGCTTCTTTTTTTTTTTTTGTTTTCTTGTCATTCATTGTCAGTTGCTTTACTTGTTTCCTTCTTGGCTGAAATGTCTTTGTTCTTTGCTTCTTGTGAAATGTTGGCTTTGCTTCTTTGCTTTCTCTCTTTGTTGCCTCCTGTTGATTTCTTGTCTTGCTTTTGTTTTAGTACGAGAAGGAAGTTTTGAGTCTGAAACAGGAACTGATGGAGGTTCGGTCTCAACTGCAGGAGGCTAACTGTCGATCACGCTTCAACCCAGAGACCGGTGCCCAGCAGATGATGCAAGATTGGCAACAACGTCTGGAAGAGAGTGAAGAACGGATGCGAAAACAACAGGCAGAAAAAGACGACCAAATGAAGACAATAATTGAACGGTATGTCTCCAATGCTGCCTGACTCTTTCCTCCTTTCTACAGTCTCACTTTTTTGACCCACCAAGCTTCCTAAAAAAACAAAACAAAGAAAAAAAAACAAAGAAAAACCATCACCTTTTTTGCTTTTATTTGCGTTTATTTATTTTTATGTAGTTATGGCATTTTATGTTGTCAGTGTGCCTACTTGCTCATTAATATTTTATCCAAGTTCTTTTTTTAATTTTTTTTTCACTATCCCTATCTGCCGCTCTACCAAACTGCTCTTTCTGTTTTGCCAGAGTTCTTCAGATGAATGTTTGGGTTTTTCCTTTTTCTTTTAAAAACCCCTGGATATACAATTGGTTTGTAAGAAAATTATTTGCAAAGATTTAAGCCTTAATGACTTCTGCTGCTTTCTTTCTTTGTTTCCTTTTTTTACTCTTCCTCTTTTTGCTTTCTTTTACATGTGTCTATATTTTGTGTTCAGTTTGTAGAAGGGTTTGTGCTTTTACATATACATACATACATATATATATATATATATATATATACATACATACATATATTAGTGGAAAGCACTTGACATCAGTGATATAGCTAACATATTCAGTTGTATGGATATGAGTTTGTGACCCTGGGTTTCACGCTTTTACAAACATCAGACAAACTGGTTTATTTTTAAAAATTGGATCTATTTATGCTTGTTTGACTATGTTCGGTGGTGGGAAGGGGAATTTCCCTCCATGCCTTTTCAGAAGGTAGCATTGTAACTAGTATGATGATCAGCTCTTAACTGGTAACAGGCTGCCCAGCACTACTTCAAAGGACAGTCTGCCTTCAATTCCAACTGTAACAGTTAATATAGACCTGCAATCAGAAATCCTAAATGTTCAGTTTGTTTTCACTTGACACCCAAAGTTTTCATTTATTTATCTATTATCTTATTTTCTATTGGTCAAGTTTCGTGGCCATCTTGAAGACCCTATTCCACAGACTATCGCTGGTCACAAAACACTTAAGAGTAAGATAACATCACACACCATCACCTTCTATGTGAGTGTCCCAATCATAGTGTCATAAATGCACCTTTGCTCATTAAAAATATTTTAATTTCAACAACTGTAAAAATGAAATGAATTAGTCAAAAACCTTTCAGAAGTAAACGAAGGAAACTTAAAAAATTAACTTGAGATTTTCTCTGATGATAGTCTTCAGGGTTTTGAGGAATTGTACCTTTGAAACAATGTGATACAGAAGCACTCATTACATTAATAAGAAAGACACAAGAAAGTAACTGAAATAAAAGATGAAAACAATAAATTTAAGGCAATACTTACATAAGGATCAGAACGTTTGTCTAAAATCAGTATACTAAATCAAGCAAGTACAAAAATTTAAATATCTATGAAGTGTTTTAACTTCCAAAAGAAGTTTTATACTTTTTTAAATGTATTTTTAGTGTCAGGACCATGGCTTTTTATGTGTGTCGATGTTCCTTTCAAAAAGCAGTGGGTAGGGGGTGTCCTTGAGGTTTCTCAGTTTGTCTGATGATCACAAAAGTATGAAACCCAGGGTCACAAACTCATATCCATACAATTAAATATATATATATATATATATATATATAATTGTTTATTTAAAAATTATAACATAAATATGTTATTAAAATCACTACAAAAATAGCCATTTTGTTTCAACACCTCCGGTGTCTTATCAAGTGATGATGTTAAACATCATCACTTGATAAGACACCAGAGGTGTTGAAACAAAATGGCTACTTTTGTAGTGATTTTATAACATATTTATGTTATAATTTTTAAATAAACAATTATATATGCTCTACTCTGTATTGAGCACTCTTTTAAGAATAGTAATTGTTTGTTATTGGAATTTATTCTGTATACACCAATCATAGACTTGGAGATTATTTATATATATATATATATATATATATATAATGTTTATCCAAAAGAAGTTTTATACTTTTTTAAATGTATTTTATTAAGGAATGAGAAAATTGCAATTATTTTCTATGTAACTTAATTAAATCATCAAACAACATTTAATTTAATCAAATTTTTTAATTGTTTCTCATCCTTCTATGTTCATTTTGAAAGTTAGTTAATCTTCAACATTGATGAAGCCTTTCTGGCTTTTGGAAGGTTTGCAAGAAAATATTTTTTACAAGCTACTCAACCCAAGAAGACATCTATTTGTCTTTGGTCTTGAGGAACCTTGGATGCTTCTTAGACTTAGTGTCTTGTTGAGAAATATAATTCTTTATTGAAGAATGAATAAATTCATCTCGAAATTTTGAAAAAGTGTATACCTACTTTTGGCTATTCTGTATGTTTATATTCGCAGAATACAAGACACTGTTTTGACATTGGTAATAAGAATTTCTTTAATTTGCCAATGTCTCATTAATTTTATACAACAAAATAGCAAATAAATTGTCAGCACAATTGTCTTCTTTTATGGTTTTCATGTTTTGGTTGCTATATTCTTCGACCTTCCTCAAGTGTGTGTTGCATCTTAACGCCTTTATAAATTTCTTGGGACTCTGTTCAGTCTTGCTTTGCAAAAAGACCAATTGCTTCATCAGAACAAATGAAGTTCTTCCAATCTCACCTATTCTCACATAAATACGGCTTTTTCAAACTGATATTTTTATTGAAGAGATGAAAATATAGTTTAATAAATAACTTCTAGAAATTACTGTATGCAACATACACTTAATGTAGACTGGAATATGTTAAAGCAACAAAGAGAATAAACTAAAAAAATATTTTGAAAATACTTCATCTCAAAACTTCAGATATTACAGGAAGGTTGAACGGTTTATTGGTTAACACATGGAATTCAAAACAACAAATACAAAAAAGATACAAAGATTTTCTTACAAATCCAAAAAGTAAACTGTAAAGACAAGCTTTATTGATTTGATAAAAACAAAAAAAAAAAAACAACTTGATATTTTTCTCCAACCATTTCTGTTATAAGAAAATCAGTGATTTTGTCATTTTTAGTTTATTTTTTTTTCTTATATTCTAAATACTTTAATGAAAAATATTTGAAAATGTTATTTTTTTTTCTCCTTTTAAGAACCAAAGTTTTCTTTAAAGAAAATTTGTTCTATAAATCAAGAATTAAATTGGCTGGACACTTCAACTTCATTGAAGTTTATCATTTAAGCAAATGCCTCCATGTTTATGTATAAATAACATACACACATGACTTGGTAAATTATATGCAAAATATTGACTGTTTCCTCCAAAGTATAAACTGCAAAGTTTCTTTTTTTTTTTTTTTTTAATTTGAATTTTAAGAACATTTCACAACCAGTAATTATAAAAATACTAAGGTTTATTGTAAAAACTACTTTTTTAATTGAAAAAAAAAAAAAATGGGTCTGTATGGCAATTTTTTTTTGTAGAGGGAGAAATGCTACAGACAATAACATATTGATGGTATCTAAAACAAAAAATGCCTCCCACGCACACACATTTTGTTCTGTGTGTGATGTTTTTTTTGTTTTTTGTTTTTTTTAAACTTACATTTTACATATTCCTCTTTATTTCCAATGTAAAGAACCCTTTGCAATGATTCCACATGTTTATATGATAATAATTTTCCATCTTAATTTATTTTTTTCTTTTCTGTTCTATGAAAATTAAAGGGGAAATCAAAGTGAAATTTGGAAATTAAAAATTCTGGTGCCATTTTGAATTGAAAAGACAAACAAAACTTATTTACCTTGAAAGCATCTCGATTAATTTGAGAAAGTTTCTGATTAATGTTTGGGAAATTTTGTCTTCAGTACTTTTTTTTTTTTTTTTATTTTAAGTAATTTCACCTTTTGATGATTCTGAGCAAAATTATATGTAAATTTATCCCTGAAAAATAATATTTCTAAATACTTCCTTCGGCCATTTTTTTTTTTTTTATCAGAACCAAAATATCTTAATTCTTGCATCAATAATGGATTGGAATTTTTTTATTTTAAGAAAACAAATAAACCTCTTCAAAGAGAAGTGGTTTACCTATTTCAATAAAAATTAAGTTGTAAATTTCAATTTTTAATCCTTGAGAAAAATCTTTTTTAGTTAATATTATTTAAATATTGATTTAAAAAACAAAAAACAAAACCTTTTCTGTATGACCTAAGGTCATACAGAAAAGGTTTTTTTTTTGTTTTTTAACTTTGCTCTAAAATTGATGACTTCATTTTTCTTTTTCTTTTTTTATATTTTCTTCAATCAGTTCACTTAATATTTTTTATTTTGATGATATTAAATCAGTTTGCATTATTGTTCAGTTAATTTTGAAATTGAAAATCTTCAGAATTTCTTGCGTAAAATTATTATTGGCACATTTCTATTGGATTTTGAATAAAGTCAGTGAAAAATGCTTGTTGGTTAGAGAATAAAATTTTGGTCTGGAAACCAATGATTTCTTTCTTGATACAAAGTTTATTTCTCTGTCATGGTTTTTCATATACAAGTCAGGGTCAGATGAATCGGAAGTTCAATTTCTGCTGAAAGTATTTTTTTTATTTGTTCAATCCTATGTAATTTGTTCTCTCTTGTCATGAATATATAGATGTTTATTAAGCATAACATAGGCACATTGCCACTATAGAAGGCACTTTGTGAGGATCAAACCCCCTACACCAGTGAATTGTATACAAACCATCATTTAATGGACTTAAGTTAGTGGTTAATAAACCTGTCAAACTTTTTGAGTCTAGAGTTTCTTTGGTTCTACTTTCTTTTGGTTATTTTTATTTTTTTAATAAATGTAAGAATCTAAGGAAATGGTATCCAACAGCATAAAAGACATTGGAATTGTTTTTGCATTGTAATTAACAGCTTACTTTCAATTTGAAAAGTATTATCATCAACCACTTTTAGATTATAAGAATGCCATTTTGGGGAGGTTTTGCTTTTGTTTATTTAAATATTTAAGTTTTTTTTCCTATTTTGAAATGTTATGTCTCTTTTCTGACGGTTTTTCTCTTTTATTTTAAATATTTTTGGAAACACATTTTTAAAAATATTTAATATTGTTTATGGAGTAAAAAAAAAAAAAAATTACTAAAAATGTTAAGACTAATTTTTATTAGTTCAACTAAAACTAAATGTTTTCATCTGAGACTTACTTTTACAAAATAAGGAAAAAATTTATATAAATTGTGAAAAAGAAAAACAAATCAATGAACATGAAAATTATTTTAAAAAATTAAGCAATTATCTTTTCATCAAATTGTCTTATTCATTAAACATTAATCTATCTCCATATCCTCCTCCCCCAGCTCCTTTCTTTCATTGTATATGGGTTTTTTTCTCTCTCAAAGTAAGTGCTTCTTTCCTGAAACAACCAATTTTTTCTTCTCCAAATTTTTCTGAATTTCTATCAGAATTAACAGAAAACAATTATTTGAGGTTTTGCTGAAGTGACTTTAAACTTGTTAGCTGATTATATTAAAGTTGTTTGAGCCAATTTTGTTAAGTTCTCTTTCTACTCAGGATTTGTTTGTTTTGTTAGTCAATTCCTCTTACAAAAAAGCTTGTATAAAATCAGATATGATCAAAAGATGAAGAGCTTGTTGTACCAATGTGAATTTGTAAAATTCAAAAGCCAAAGAAAGAAATGTTCACTGGCAACTTTTTCCAACTGGTTTTGATGGAAGTAGCTTGCTGTGATGGTGTGGTGATGCTGCTGCTGCTATCATTTCCAAATCTGTGACTTGTATCATTTAGCATAATCTCATTTCGAAATAGATAAGTTCTGGTTGTTTGTTTCTCTGGTGTTCACTGTTGATAAAGTAGTCAGTCAGAATCAAGCAATTTGTCTCTTAAGTACAAGCCAAGAATTTCTTCTTTGGTATATGCAAGTGAGTATAAAAAGTAAACTCTATAACCTTTTGGCTGTTAATAATTGTTGTTTGTTACTCAAGCAAAAAGATTCAGTTTTTGTATTTCTTTTTTTTTTTCTATTATTTTTTGTTTGAAGAATTGTTTTGGATTTTTATTAAACAATATTTTCCTCAAAACAGATTTACAGAATATGGGCTTATATATATATATATATATATATATATATATATATATCTGAAATGAGGTATTATGATTATTTACATTATTCAGACTGTTATCCTCATCTCCATTGCCATATTCACAATGATTTGCCAATTGTACACTCCGGCCTTCTTCAGGTGATTGGAATTTCGAACCAAAACCCTTATTTCATTCACTGGGGTAGAGTGCTCTAATTCCACATGCCATGCTATCCAGAAGAGGAACTAGAACATGTCACGTGGAATTAGAACAATATACCCTGGTGGCCGAAATAAAGGGTTCGGTTCGAAATTCCAATCACCTGAAGAAGGCCAGAGTGTACAATGGATGAAATGAGGATAACAGTTTGAATAATGTAAATAATATATATATATATATATATATATATATATATATATATTAGAGTGTGCAGCTTATATTTTATATCATAAAGAAACAATTCATACAAAAAATTAAATAGCAATATTAATGTGATTAATGACGAAATCACTTCGCTAACAGGACTTGATGAAACATTAACTTACTATCAATTCCTTGAAGAATAAGATCCTTATATTCGAGTTGTTGTCAGATGGAAAAAACATTCCAAGTTCTTTCAACAATTTCAAATTGTCATCTTCAGAGCGCAATTTTCCCATACATAGGCAAACACTAAGACGAAATATGTGTAGACCGATAGGAATTGATAGTAAGTTAAGTCCTCTTAGCAAAGTGATTTTGCCATTAATCACATCAACTTTGCTATTTAATTCTTTCTATAAATTGTTTCTTTATGATATAAAATATATTAAGGAAAAAGACAATAGGAAAACTTGTTTTAGCTGATGCGTTTCATCCAATGTGGACTTTTTCAAGGCAAAAAATTAAATTTATTGAAACAGAGTATATCGATAAACAACAAAAGTCCATGTTGGACGAAATGCATTGGCTAAAACAAAAGTTTTCCTATTGTCTTTTTCTTTAATACATATTGTCTTTTTTTACAGGTTAATTCTGAGAAATCTTTACACAATTGTTTTATGCAATCTTGATATCAACAATGTAATTTTCCTATTGGTGCTTTAGTCGTGACAATTAACTGCCATTGTTTTCACTGTCCAATGCTTATGGCTACAGATCTGCTGCAATGGGTGAAAACATATTAAACAATGTTAACTTGAAACATTTCTTCCTTCAGTCTATTTTTATCCCTGATAGCACCAAATCCTACTACAAGACAGTCTGACATTTTGGACTGATATTTGTTTACATATGAAATTGGAAAGATTGAATCTGTTTCCGAGAGATTTTTAAAGATACTAATTAAATTTTTTTATCATTTGTTATCAAGTTGCTAAGTGGCTTTTTTGGCACTTTCTGAATAGAAGATTTGATTTTACATTATTAAATAATTGAAAAGGAAATTACCTTCTTTTATACCAGACATTATTATTATCATCATCTTTGTTTTAGGCTGCCTTCTGCAATCTTTGTCCTTTGCATCAGGTGATTTTGTTTTTTACTCTCTCTATAATATCTTTTAAGGAACAGTCTCAGACAGTGGTAATGGTAATATTAGCCGTTTCCTTATAAGGAAACATCCTACATTCATTGACCAAGCAGCCAGGGATACTTTCATTTGAAATTTATAAAATCTTTCTCTTAAAACAATTTTTCAGGAAAATAGATTTCTCAAGTCCAGTAATTTTTATTGCTCGTTCTTGTTTGGATGAGGGGATTTCTTCCTAGCATTTTTGTTTTAAGTAGTGTGATACGTCAGCATCTTGATTATGTCATTATGCTCTCTTCAAGATACATGTGCTATCCATTTTAGTTGTTGCTGCTGTTGAAAGTCCTCAACTGATGTGGTTTCTGTTATTCTGTACAATTCTTTGTTTGGGATTCTGCAGTGCAAGTCCACAAGGTTTAAAAGATGGTCCTCACTAAGACCTACAGGCTTCAATCACTCAAAGCTATTTTTAACCATTCATCTAATAAAGTGGGTTTATACAGCTGACAGTTTAAACATTTCTGAACGGGTTTGGTGTCATGCCTGACATCCTTATGAAAGTTTAGATCCAGCAAGGCTATTCAAGAACATGACTTTAGTTTTTAAGTTAATATTTTGGTTTTGCAGCAGCTTGCAGTATTGCGTGAAACTATCCCTGCACAGCACAGCCTATTCTATGTTCAATTTCTTTATTTCTGAAACTAAATTTGTTATAACTGATCCATTTCATAGTTTCTGTTTACGAAAAGTTTATCTTGAATCTTATTTCTTAGAACACTTAGTAGAGAATATTGATTTTTTTAAAAAATTTATTTTCTTTGTTCAAGGTCATTCTTATCCAAATATGAATACCTATGTCATCGCCATAGTTTCCCTATCTTCATCATTGGTACATTACAAAGATGAAGACACTAATCCGAATGAAAAGTAGAAATAATTTCAGAATATCAGACATTTTTCTTTCAAGATCACAAGTCAGTTATCTTAAAGGGAGATAATCATGATCAGCCGGGTGATATTTACTAGGGGGAGATAATCACGTTTTTAATTTACTTTAAATAAAGCAAACTTATTGTCGACTTTTCCTCTTTCCTTCGTTTTAATATGCTTTGTTAAAAGTGGACATAATAAAATTAAATATCTTGAAATCTATTTTATATTTGGTAAATTATTGTTAGTTACCAGCTAATAAACTCTTTAATTACGGTTTTGATTGGTTGCAAAAGCAGTTATGTATTTTCCACCAGTACCAGGGGGTCAGTATTTAGGCTTAGGTAAAAGCTAAAATTTCAAATTCTGATTATCAAGAAAGGCAGAGTCCCCCAATTTGGTGTAGCACAATCTTGCCTCTTTCTCAGATGACAGATCAAGTAAGCTTAGTAGAAACCTATAATTCTTGCTCTTTCTTTATTAGTAAGAAAGAGTGAAATTTTGTATTGCTATTAAGAAATCAGTTTTTAAGAGCTTAATATGAACAAGGAATAAAACTTTTGAGATTAGCTTCGGTAGAATAGTTTTATTTAATCTGACAATTGTCTATGTAATTTGTGATTGTTTTTTTCCACTTCGTAAGATCCAAGGCTTATATTTGAGGAGTACGTGTTAACTCACTTGACTAATATCAAAACTATTAGAGGAAGATAATCAGACAATGGGTTCTTGTGTAAAACATGAATTACCATATTTAACTTGGGGGAAATTTTTTTGTGTTTACAGAAATGCAGTTATGTGAAATGGAAGTTCATATTTCAAAATTTTTGTTTCATAGTGAGAAAAAAATTGTTTCTTGCAACATAAATTGTGATTTGTACAAAACTTAATTTTTCATTTTGTGAATTATCATCAGTTCAATTTTCTTTTTCATTTTCTTTTTCATTTTCTTTTAAATATCATAGTTTTATTTATTGCTTGTTGATTTGATTTTCTGCTAAAGTTAGTAAATCCTTCTTTATGGTGTTTTATGGTTTATATAAATGCTTAATTATTTCCATTCTGACAATGGTCATCTAAATTTCTTTCTCTTTTTCATTTACTTATCACTCTCTTTTATTTCTTCAATCTCGCTCACTTTCCTTGATTTATATTTTCTGTGCCAGCTTTTCTTTTTCATTTTCATATTTTATTCTCTTGCTAATTAAATATTTGATAAATCATTTTATCCAAATACTTTCATGTCTTTCCCCTGCCTAAATCATCCTCCCCCCTGTTACAAGAAGAAAATAGGGTATCTCTTCATGATAAAATTTTCCTTCCCTCTCCAAAATTAGCAAGGGAGATTTCTTGTTTATAAATTGTATAAAATGTTTAATAATTTTCTTTATTCTTACTGGTAGGATAAAACTTTACTGATTCCTCTATCTAATTTATGTTTAGAGATGAAAAGATTTGTTCATGTAATTGTCATGCGGAATGCTGATTGCTGCAGAAGAGGTCTGTAAAAACAGACAAGGAACGTTGAAGTTTCCAGAAATGGCATTTAGGTTTTCTAATTCACTCAGAGAATCTTGCAGTTTGAGAACAAAAATCAGAAAGATGTTTCTTCCAAATTTATTTAAAAAAAATAATTTAAAACTAAACCCATGGAAGGTTTATCACTTTTATTTCTGTAATATTAATAAAAGTGTTTATAGAAACTTGATAGCATTTCACAAGAATAAATCCATTTTCTGTCAAGCTTTGAACAGCCTAATTAATATAACTTTTCTTTCTGCTTTTCTTTTTGCCTGCTGCTGCTGCTGCTGCTGCTTTATGCCAATCATTTTTGTTTTAGACTTTTTGGCATGGATTTTTAGACATTTATCTTCAGATGCATGTTTCACTGTGTCAAAGTTCAGTGACTTTGCACACTTCGAAATGCACAATAGCTTTTCTAAGTCAAAAGTCTTTTTTGTACTTCTGTGATTTACATAGAAATTTCTCCAAATGAATTCAAATGAAATAAAATTGATGAGATAGTTGGTAAGTGTATAAGCTTAGATTTGTTCTGCCAACCATGGAGCTCTTGTTGTTTATTATATGGGGAGGAGGTAAAAATTTGAGTTCTTCTATTAGTTTACTTGTTTAATCTGTCTAATGGCTGTGGATTGACAAATTGTGTGTGATAGAAAGAAATGAAAATTAAGAAGAAATATTATTAGTCAATATAATAATAATTTTTTTTTTTTTTTTAATATTAATATACAGAAACATTTTCTTGATCTTGATAAAAAGAAATTATAATATTGAGTTCCAGGCTGTATGTGTATTATTAAGCCTAATTTTAAGTATAAAATATTTAAATATTTTATACTTAAAATTAGGCTTAATAATACACAAAAAAATAAATATAAATATAAAAAAAAACAAACAAAAAGCAGATTGGAGTAATAAATTTCTTGAATGATTATAGATATTTTAAATTAGAAATATTTATTTTGTTACCCAAATTTTCAATTAGGAAGCAGAAATTAATTTGCTAATTTTTATATACATGAAACCTTTTTGCTTGTCTGAAAGTAAGGAAAAAATTTCAAATGGTCAGTGATCGTTTTGTTGGTTACTGAATTGCTATGCAGAAAATAAGTGTTTTTTTAATTGTTGGTAACACTGTGATTGATTTTAATAATTTCAAAAAAGTTTGGTCAACGGGTTTTCATTGAAAAAAAAAAAGAAAAAAAAGGCAGCAAATATTTCTATCTCTGACTATTACTGTGGTTATTTATATTTTCTGCATGTATGATAATGTTTGATGTATTTATGGATTGTGAAATAATTTAATTTTATTTTCTAACAATCCTTTTACAAGGATAGACTTTTTTCTTTTTTTTTTTTTAAAAATAAAGTTGGTAATGTCTTTGTGGAGAGATGATTTCTTGTTCTTGCATGCAAATATGTCAGATTGAATTTGTTGCATGAGTTCCGCTGTTGAGGCTGTCATATACTGCAGAAATTTCTCTTTCTCAAAACCTGCAGGATTCGCTTCTCAACTGATTGAGTCTTCTCTTGGGAACAGTATCGATGCAGGCAGCAAACCAAGCCATCTTCAACCTTTAATAATCAAAATATTTAAAATGAAAACCAAGAAAAAAAAAAAAATTCATAAAAAATATTTTTAGATTTTACTCCATACAATAATATTTTTTAAAGATTAAAAAAAATTAATTTCTTGTAAAATATTTTCAGGGTTGTAGCATATAAATGTAGTAAATAAGGCCATTTTTTTTTTTCTCTTACAATGATTTTTTTCCTGGTCTCATATTAAAACTATACTTTTAACATGCATATTCAAACTAGTAAAATCATTTGGTACCGAAATGAATAAAAACTTGTTCTTTGGTCACCTCTTAAAAATAGACAAGATATTTTTGTTATATTTAAAACAGAAAAACTTTAAACTTTTGATTAGAATTGATGGCATTTTGTAGACAGTATAAAAGATCTACTGTCTGATAAACACCAATATTAATCATTTGGCTTTAAATATTTGTAATATTCCGTTGCCTCTCTCTGACATTGATGATTAGCAAAGAAAGTTTTTAACCTAGTCACTCATAAAAAGTAATAAGAATTAACTTGCAACTTCAGTGCAAGTTTTATTGGTCATTTCATTGCGAATGATTGTCACAAAAATCAAGGTACATATTTCTGTATTTTCCACTTTTCAAATTAGGTGAATTTTATATTTTCCCCCGTTTTTGATCCAAATAACTATGCTTGCATAAATTATTACACAGTTGGCCTGAACATTTTCTATAGAAGCCTCCAGCAATTTTCTTTCATTGGCAAGTCTCAAGTCATTCAAAAACGAATTCTCTACCATTCATTAAAAGTAAATTCTTTTAAGAGCAATAAATTTTTAAAAATCATTTTTAAAATATTTGTCAGGATAATAAAGCATGTTTAAAAAGTTAAAACAGAAACATTGGCAGTTTTACTGTACTTAAAATTTCTAGTTAATATCTTCTTGTAACTGATTTGTTCTTTGAAGATGTCACATGACGGCATTTTCAAAATGACTGCTGTAAAGGGTTAGAATGATTGATCAGGTTTTCAACTCTTATGAAGTTGTTATTAAAATATCAAACTAAAAACATGCTGTCAGTATTTTTAAAAATACATTTACAAGATACAATATTAAAAATTGAATTCTATTTTAAAAATTTTCCTGTTTGTTTGAATAAAAAATTTTTTAATTTTCTCTATGGAATCTTGTAACCAGACATACTTCTTTCTCCCACATAAAATCTGTATCTTTTATCATATTTAAAACAGAAATCCAAGTTTTATTAAATAATTTTAAGCATGAAGTAAAATATTTCCATTGATACAAAAATATAAATCTCTTGTTTTCACAAAAAACCTTGTGTGTTTATAACAAATTAAAAAAAATCTTTTGTTCTGGACAATCTAGAAAAAATAATTTCTGTAGTATGAGACCAGGAAAAAAATTTTTTTTTTTTTTTTTTTTCAAGTACTAAAGAATTTTTTAATGGAATTAACTGTTGATCTGAGATGCAATTTTTGCAGTTAAGCTATTATAAATCTATTAAAAAAATTGTTTAAGTGACTCATCTGGTTAACCAACACAAGTATTTCCCAACAAAATGCTCATCAGGGCCAGATGTTTGATAAATCTATTGAAGTTATATTATATGATAATTATTATACCTTGATGAGTGTTTCAACATGAAACTCTTTACTTGGTTAAAACCAGATATGTCATTTGAACTTTTCTTCCTTTATTAAATATTACATATAGCTCTAGATATCTGTTGTGTGCTTTTTGGTAGAAATTCTGCTAGTCTGAGAAATATGGTAAATTCTTGTAATTGTAATATTTTTTCAGTTGTATTATTATTATATTATTAAGGATTATATATAAAATTCTTAGATTTAGGAAGGAAAAATGATTAAACTTTTCATAATTTTCAAGAATTTATTTTCATATTTTAAAGAAAATATAACCAAAAATACAATGAATAAAAATTTGTAAAATTCTGTGAAGCTCTTATCAGATTCTCCAGAGACTTTTAGGGAAGAAGAGAAAATTCAATTTTGTTTTCAGAGTTTGAATTAATATCAGTTAGAAAGAAAAACACTTTTTAAAAATCTTGAATAAAAAATAAAATCTATTTTTTGAAGAAGATAAGAAATGTAGCAGCTGGAATTTATTCAATATTTTCAAATCCTATGTAGGCAAATTGAAATCATGTTTTTTTTTGTTTTTATTTTTTAATTTTTTTTTTTATAAACCCTCTTAAAATATTTTACATTTTGTAACAATTAAAAAAAAAAAAAACAAACAAAAAAAAAACCTTTATATTATGCTTTGGAAAAAAAAAATGCTAATTAAATTCCTTTTAATTAAACCAAAAATTTTAGTAATTTTTAGTAAAGATGAACAATTCCTCTCATCCAACCCCTGATGTTCAACCCAAAAGGAAACAGCTTTTGTCATCATGACGACACATTCCATTGAGCTGCTTCCTTGTTATCTCCCCTTAAAAACCTGTACTGCATCCTTACTGACCGTTTGTTTTTATTTTTTGTCAAGATCCGAATCTGAGGTTCACCTTGTGAATAAAGTAGCCGTAGCTCAAGCGGAGAATAAGTGAAGAACTTTTGAAGCCTCTGGCTGGTGAGATATAAATGAATAAATGCCTTGTTATTTCATTCGTTTATTTATCCTTTTGTTTTCGCCTTTCTCCTCCCCAAACAAATATATATATTTTTTTAAAGTTTTTGCCCTTTTCTTCTTCCATACATTGGATTTTTTTTTTTTTTTTTTTTTGCTCTGAATTCCTTGCATGAAATTTTTGTCTTTCTTTCTCTTTCTGGATCTGTCAATCTAATTAATCATTATACTTACTGATTTATTGATCTGCGTATTGATCAATAAAAATCTCTCTTCCAATCTGCTCACTTATCTCTCATTCAATCAACTGATCTATTGACTAATCTTAGTTATTGATTTCTTTCAATTGATATCAGTTTTCTTTCTATTGATCTTATTTTTTTAATGAACTAAGCAATTAATCTTTAATTGCCTAACCTTTTTAGCAAAATGCTTCTCAATTCTGACGTCATCTGAATTAGAAACAATTCACTTTTGTACAAAACCCCCCATTCTTTTTCTTGCTCTTCCTTTAGTTTTCAAGTAAAACTTATTAGTAATCCTTAAAGCTTACGGACCTTTCTCTCCTTAAACAGTTCTGTTGCTACAGGCACCCCACCCATTTAGAATAACAATGCACGTTCCTGCCTAACCATTGGTCAATTGTTTGAAAGGGGGAGGAGACTAATATACCAAAATGGCTGGGTGGGGGAAACCCTTTTTCCTCCCATTTCAGGCATGCTTTTTATTTATTTTTTCATATTTTGTTTTGTTTATTTTAATTATTATTTTTAGTTAGTTTTTTTTTTTTGTTTTCTTTTTGTTGCTTCTTTTTAAAAATTTATTTTTTGTGAGTGAACAATTTTTAAAAGGCAATTTAAAAAAAAAAAAAAAAATCTTAAAATTAAAGACCAAATCATTTACCAACTTTTAAAAGTAGTAAGAATAATATATATAAAGAAGTAATGCAGCTTAATATTATAAAATAGTCATTCAAAGAATAAATCAATAAAGTTGATGTAATTAATGGTGAACTCACTTTGCTAACAGATTAAATAAGGCATTAACTCACTGACCACTCACTGAATGACGTGATCCTTGTATGCATTGAAAGCGCTTGCAAACTATATGGACTGGACATCTAATCCATTGTACAATTGATAAAAACAAGGATCATGTTGTTCAGCGAGTGGTCAGTACAGTAAGTTAATGCCTTCTTAATCTACATTAACTTAATTTAATTTCTTTGAATGACTATTTTATTTTATATATATATATATATATATATATATATATATAAGTTGATGTGCCAAAATGATCAGAAAAAGTCGGTCATCTCATCACAAATTTCGGGATACAATTTTGTGAGCTTAGAAATCAATAAAAAAAAAAATCACTATTTCATCAAAATTCTAATTTAGAAAAAATGTGATATATATTATGAAATAAATACCTTTTAAAAAAAAATTAATTCATTTTTTAAATTTTTTATTTTGCTTTCTTTTGGCTTTGGTTGATCTTTGTTTTGCTGACCAAATTTTCTTGTCATCGCCACATGTTCACCATCAACACCACAGGGTCTATGGATCCTCGGAACTGAGACTTTTTAAAATTCAAATTCTGGGATTTACTCTTTATCTGCCTTTATATTTTTAGATATGTTTTCCCTCCATTTTCCTCCCTACTTCTCTCTTCCTCCATCAGTTTAGTATGTAGAATGAATTTGTAACAAACACATTTGTACTAGAAAAATAACATTTTCCCAATGGTTGTGAAGGTTGCAGAAATATTTTGCTTGTAAAATGAAAATAAATGTAAATGATTGTAAACTTATTGACTTTGGAAAAATAGTTGGAGATTTTGGTCTGAAAACAAATTAATTTGTGACATTTTTTTTTTTTCCTTTTTCATCTTTTCTTTGAACTTATAAACATTCTGTGGTTATATTGGAAACTCTTAGAAATGCAATTTAACAAAAGCTCGATCCTAACATCTATTAATTCATCAATGGCTTTCCTCAATTCTTTTTGTCGGAAGATAATTTCTTCAAATAAATGTTTTTTGTATGTCATGTTAAATCTTCAAATCAAAGAAATCATTTTTAATGGCCAAATTGTCATTTATATAGTAGAGTTTAAAATTTATTAACTTGTAGCTAAATATACGTTTTCTTTCAAGAAATATTTAACAGTGTTGTGGCAAAAACTAAATGTTGTTTTTGTTAAGGTTGAGAGGAAAGAAGCATTTCATAGTGTCTGCAGTAGTGCTTTATTTTGTTTTTGTTTATAACTGCATATTGCTTTCTTATATAAAACTACTGATCAAGTCCGGCTATGCTGCTTTTAGCTAACTCATGCCTTAGCCTGATAAATGTCAAATATTGTTTTACTTTCGAATGATGTTTTTTTTTTGTTTTTTTTATTCACTGTGCGCAAAAATGCAACCTCACCTCTTTTTTTTTTCTCATTAAAATATTTATTTAATTTAGCATCTACAGAATTTTTTGTTTATTCTTTGCTGATGAAAAAAAATATTCATCATTATTGAAATTCAGTTTAAAATCTTCATACAGAGACAAATATTTTGACTCCCATTTTTATGTGATCAGCAGGAATGTTTAAAATTATCAACAGGGAGAAACTTTTTAGAAAAAAATTTCCCTCCTATTGGACAATTTTTTTTTTTTTTTTTTTTTTTTTTTTTTTTTAAAAAGGTGTGACAATAATTTGAAGAGATCCAACTTTGAATAAATCTTTAACTGCGAACATTTTTAACTTTTGGGGCTTGATTTGGGAAGAATAGAAGATACGGGTGTTATTCATATGAAGGTGGACTATAAGGAGAACTGTAATTTCTATTGGCTTTTGATAAACCTTGGGAATCTAGAAGAAAATCTGTTTTATTATTTGGATAGAAATAAGAACACGTGTTTCATAAATAATTCTTATCTTTGTGTTTGTAAAAGAAATTTTCAGTCTTTCAGTGGCACTTTTGAATATTGTTTTAGCATCACGTACTTGGACATTTGGCTGACAGACATTTAACCGAAAAAAATGTAGTGGCATACTTACATGTGTCTGTCACACTCTTTATCGTAATGTGCTAAATACTTATTTGCTGTATTAAATTTATTATTTATTTATTTTTTTTTTAACAGGCATTTTTGTATTTTTTTTTTTTGTATACATTGTATTTTATTTCAAATATAACTCGATAAGTACTTTGAGATAAGCTTTTACGATATGAAAGATCTTTTAATTTCATGTTTAACGATCATTATCTTAAAGGGATGAAATAGCTTTTATCTTACCGTTAAATACGCATTTAAATAATTAGGTGCTACTTTTTAACCAAATATACTCAAATATTTTTTAAAATACTAATTTCAATAAACAAATAAAAAATAAAACTTTTAACTTTAAATTTAGATTTAGTAATTTAATCACTTGAAATTCAGTGGTAATTATTAGTCCTATTCTGCCTTATAATACTGCTAATTAAAATACTTAAAGTATTGCTCGTTACTATTTTTACTTGTACTTTTTCGGTGAAATGTCCGTTTGGCCAAATATCCGGCCATAGTTGCATATGAATGGAGTGTGTACTTTTTTCAATCTCACTTAACAATGAATTTTAATTTCTATAAATTTGGTCTTCAATGCAGAAAATGTATTTGTGATATTAGTCTTTCTCTGCATGTGATTTTATTTATATATCTCACACATTTGAATTGTAAATTTATGGGATTTTAAATATATTGCATATCTAAACCCTTTAATGACAAATTTGGTTCATTTTTTTTCTCTCAAAAATTTTAGAACAGAAAACTTATAAGTAATTAATGTTTGATTTAACAAACCTAATTTGTGCATGGGGTAAATCTTTCCTAAATCAATTCTAACTCCCTATTTCTGATTTTTCTCTTTCAAAAATTATTTGCTGATTAATTTTCATTTTGAAATTCCCATTATTCGAACTGAATAGATTGTAATGGATCCTTTAGACTGAAATCAGATATGAGCTAGAATTTTAAAAAAAAAAGTTCCTGGAAAAAATATTGTTTAAATATATTCTTGTGAAAATGTTTAAAAAAAAAATTGTCAACCCAACGGAGAATGGAGAGTTTAAAAAAAAAAAAAAAAAAATGTTTTACTGTTTTTTTTTTTGTTTTTTTTTTTCCAGGAGCTTTTTGATCTCCCCATGACCTTGTGTGCTTGTCTTTTGCTTCTTAATTTCTGTTGTCCTGCCATGTAGACAATTTTTGTTTTGTAAAAAGAGCAGCAAATTTTGGTGTTGATGTTGATCAAATAGAAAATTCTATCAAAATTTACAATGTTTCTTTAATGCTAGTAAAATCTTTTTCCTTCTCACTTTCATTCCTTTTCGTATTGCACAAAAATATTCTGGAGTTATTGGCAGAATTCCCAAACAAAGCAACAGTCAAGACAACAATACTGTCTTGAATAAAAGAGGAAAGCCAAATAAATATGCCACTTGAAGATGGTAAGAAAAGTGACTGGCAAACCTTGTGGAACTTGAGTGCAAATAAAGATTGTAATTCTGAAAAAAAAAAAAAAAAAAAAAAAAAAAAAGTATAATTTAAAATTCATGTTTTTTTTTTTCTTTTTTGAAACAACTTTCTTTGTTTTAATGTGATGCATACCTTCATACAGCAATTAAAATATAATTATACTAAATTAAATTTAGTATAATTAGGCAGTAATTGTTCTTCTAAACAAGTTTTATTAAAAAGAATAAACATTCTATATCTGTTGGATTTATCCATTGTCTTTTTCAAACTGCATATCACCTTTACCAAACCTGACTGCTGTAGATGCAAAAACTATCTGAAATCAAAGCTCTGTCCAAGTCTTCTTTCCTTCACTTTACTTTTTCACTCCTGAAGATGACTCACATGAGTTGAAATGTTGGAAATAGCCTTGATTTGGCATAGTTTTTGCATCTGCAGTAGCCAGGTTTGCAGAAGGTGATTTGCAGTTTGGAAAAGACAGTAGATAAATTCAATGGACATCGAATATCTGTTCCTTTTAATAAAACCTGTTTAGAAGAACAATTAAGATACGCGCATTTAAGTTTATATTTGTTGATTCTACATTTGTGGACTTTGCCGTTTCCATTGTCTTTAAAAGTACTTACGGAAATTTTCATCAGCATAAAGTGGGTATAAATTCTTGCTCCATTGGGAAACGTGGAGTTGGAAGACATTCCTTGGAATCTAGAATTTAGTCAGTGGCACAAATTTACACATTTTCAGTGATAATACCTTTTTTTTTTTTTTTTTTTGCTATATAATCAGGTGAGTATTTCTACTACCTAATTGAAACTTGTAGAATTATTTTCTATAAAAAAAGAAAAAGAAAATTTAATTATGGAAAGGCAAAGATTTTTTTTAACCCTTCACTTTTGTACCATTTAGTCATTGACAAAATTTCAGAAGAATTTTTTTGTCCCCACCCATCTTCTCTGGCTCTTTGTTTTTTCCCTTTCTTCCAGCCCCACCATTTCGTTGACCTGAAGTTGTAAAAAGAATACTTTGAATTGATTCTATTAAATCTAACTTACCGAGGACTTACAGACTGGTGACTGAAAGGGCCAAGTTTCAACTGTGAAATTGTAAATGCTTAAATGTAGGAACCAAAATTTGCAGAGAAATTTTCTCAAAAGAAAAGAATTTTGAATCTCGCAACCATTATATTTATTCTCTAACCATGCTATTCATGAGCAAAAATCATTCCCTCCCCCTTGCTTTATGGTGGTTCACAAGCAACTTTTTCTAACCAAAAATTGAATTATTTATATATATATATATATATATTGAAAATTTTCTTTATTTGCAGCTTAATTGGTTTTGAAGATGAACTCCGCAAAGAACAACGTGAAATTGAGCGTCTTGTCTCTCAAAAGCAAATGGTTATAGAGGCTCAGGAACGTCAGATCCAGACCCTTGACTCAACCAACAGTAAACTGATGTGTGCCCTGAACCAACTTAAAGAACGCTGCCATACAAACCCATTGCGAAATGGACTGACAGCCCAACCCCCTGCCAAAGTTGGCACTGACTTTGGAGACTACAAGAGTAGTGCCTGCTAAAAGAAAAAAAAAAAAATACAAAACTAATTCTATATACATACATACATACATACATACATACATATTCATATGGACAGAAAAATCTGAAATCTTGACTTCAGAAGATTTTTTTTTTTTAATTTTCATCAGTAAGGATTTTTGTGTGCTGATGGATATGTGTGTGTGCATGTGTGCAGATATGCCCCTCCCTATCTTCCTTCTCTACAGGGTATCCTTAAATCAGTTTGGCTAAATGAATGCTGAATAAATATATTTCTATCTTTTTGGCAAACTCATTTTCAGAACATTCTGTACAAAAACAAAATATACAATAATTGGGACAATATGAATTTAAAATGAAAAAAAAAAAGATCTATAAACGTTTTGGAAGTGTTATTGTTGGGACAACGTAAGTCTAATAATGAGGCATAGACAATTCCCCTATCATATTTATGGGTGTGAAGGGGAGAATGATACTGAAACTAAATACAATGATCAGGATTTTTTTTTTTTTTTTTTTTCTAAGATGCAAAATTAAAGAAAAAGAACCTGATACAGATGGCAAGAAAGATGAAAGAAAGTTGTGTAAGTGTCAAAGTTCAAAGGAACATCAGGAAAGAAGGTTCTTGGGAGAATATTTGGAGAGTCTTCCTTTATTTATTTTTTTTAACTGAGCTCATATTTTTGCCCATACATTTTATTAAGCTTGAAAACATTTGTTTTCAAGAGTTTCAGAAAGTAAATCTAAATCTGCCTTTTTACTGGCAAAAGGAAAACTAAATTTCTGCTGATAATAATACAAATTCACTTTATTAAAGTGAAATTTTATTTTCTTTGTGGGTAAGGAAAAAGAAATATTTTATGAAGGAGCCACATTAATGTTGGGAATTCTGTTTGAAATATTTAGGGAATATGGGAGCAGCTAAAGTGTTGTTTTTTTTTTTTATCCTGGGGTCAAAATGGATGGCTTATTGTTAGAACATGAATGGTTATAAACAAATAGATTATTTCCCCAATGACACAATTTTAACAATAGGCATTGGTATACGTCTGTGGAAGTAGTTAATAAAATCTCAAGCAATTTTATTATTGAAGTTAAAATTCTTCAGGATGAAATGAAAATGTTTTTTAAATTTTATTAAAAATAATTCTTGATGTAGAATTTTTTTTTTTTTTTTTTTCTTAACAAGTTATTCATTGAAAAAAAAAAATTTTTTTTTTTTAAATGCGAAAATTAAAAGGTTAAGAAATACAAGAACAAGGGAAACAACTCTAGCTACTATTTTTTTTTTTACTGTTATTTTCCGTCTGCCTTCAACAGTTAACAAACCAAGAAAGTTTTCATATGGCCAAAATATATTTACAGCTTTCCTCTCCCTCTATCTGTGCCCCATCCATCTGTAACTGCTGCATGCACAAACAGTTGATAATAACCCAAGTCGTTAGGGTAGTGAAGTTTGTTTTTTTTTAAGAATTGCCATCTAGGATTTAATATATATTGGTGTGGAAATGTAATCAACACTGCATGGTGACTGTCAGGTACAAGCTTCAAGCTGTGTGTGTGTGTGTGTGTATAATATGCACAATAAGAATTAAGTATTATAATCAAGAGCGGTTGGGTGTATACACAACAAATTTCGGAAATATATTAAGAAATTAATTTTAGCTTAAATATTATTTCTGTTGTCATTCACATATTGTTAATAACTTGCACCATTAGATTACTAATCTCTGAAATTTCCTGTTATGGCAAAATTAAAAATTTTATTTAAACACCCACACACAGAAGAGATGCTCATATCTCAGTTGAGTTCGTTTCTATCACTAGCACAATGGCCACAGTTGACTTCACATCCCCACCCTATAAAAATAATGAAAACAATTCTTCTATTTGCAAAGAAAAAGAAATATACAAAAGAAAAAGAAAAATCATGCAATTTTGATTCTTGTTAATTGTTGAACTCGGATGAGATAACTTGATTTGAAAGTTGTTAGTTAATTTTTTTTTCTTTAATTTCCCCCTCCTCACTGTCAGTTACCTGTCAAGGTGCTTGTATGCTAAATCCAATATACTGGTGTAGCATTTCTACCATATAGTCTCACAGTGCAGAGAAAAACAGAATCCAGTTTTTAAAAGCCAAAGTCGGTAGTGCTGTCCCTAAATTACCCTTGGGTTGGGGTTTCAGATATCTCACTCCAAGAGATGCAAGACAGTCTCTTATCTGAAGTCAGTTGGGCTAGACTAAATTTTCTTTTTGTTGAAATAAAATGGTTATGTAACACAGCTAGCAAAATGCAAACCTATCTTTCTTTCTTTTTTTTTTTTTTTTTGTATCAGTCTATGTGTTTATGTAGATGGCTATTAATACTATTTGACCAATTTTTTTTTTTTTTTTTTTTTACTGTGCTTTATATTGCAAATACACTTTTTCTAAAGTATTTGAAAACCTTAATCTTTTATAGGTCTGAGCAAAGAGAAATGACTCTGAAGTCTTAATTTTTGTGTTTTTTAAATCAAAGTTTTCAAAAGGAATATTTACAAGATAAAGCAGAGTTAAAAAAAAAATATCACTTAATTCTTATCTACAGCACAATCACATTTCATATGTACAAACAACCTAGTCTACTTTTCACTGGAAGACTCTTTTTGGCCAACAAGATTCAGGTTTGAGTTTTTTTTTTTTTTTTTTATCTTGCTGGAAGATTCTAATCTCACTTCTGGTTTTTCTTTTGTAATTAATTTTTTTTATTTAATATATTTGCGTGTGTGTGCGTGTGTGTGTTAATGTTGTTTGGCTGGAGTTCCATTTTATATACATAAAGGTATGTGTGTATATACATTTATATAAACACACACACACACAAACTTTTTTCTCTGAAGGTGGAGGCCCTTAGCTCATTTGGTCAGATTTTAATCATGTTGGTTCAAACATGGTTCACTTAGGTTTTGGCCCAAGGTTTTCACAACCCTACCCCCTCAAGCCCACTTGTCAGTACATTTTTGTACTTGTAATATCTGCATTACCCAATGGTATAAATATTTACAGAGTCTTACTACATCAGAGTGTGATGGCATGTGTGTGAGTGTACAAATTTAAGCTATGGTTATCTAAAATAAATTAAAACAAAAAAATCCTGTAAATAAATAAATAAATTACATGATTGCCATTTTCTGTTTTTATTTCTCATTAAAAATAAGTTCTGTTTGCCTTGTTCTGTCACGAGTTACTCCAATTTGTTAAGTGACTTTTTCACCGCTTGTTTGCAATCTAATGAAAGCCATTGATTTGTTTTTTTTTTTTTTTTTTTATGAAATCAACCAGGAAACAAATTGCAATGTCTGACATTTTAGAGACAGGTTGTCCCCATTTTAAAACAAAGTTAATTCAGTTCTTTACTTGCTTGTTTTATGTAGAACAAGATTGCTTTTTCACAATGTACAGGCAATGAAAGGATAAAGGATGTAAAATGAGAGCTTTACAACATTCTGGTTATTTTTATAACAAATCAAATAATGATAAGAATAAAAGAAACAGCAGTTGGCCAATCATATGAATCAGTTAGCAATTTCTCTAGCTCCCCAAAAATTCCATTTTAAAGTGCAATAAGCTGATGCGTGTAAACGAAAAGAAAATATACCCAACCAGTCAAGGTCGGCTGCAGAAGGAATGAAAGTATGTCATTTTAAATCAAGAATTTGAAATTTGACCAACAAAATGATGGTTCTTTCTATCAAGTTTCATTAAACATGAGAAAATTTAACGATTGCTTTCAAGGGAAATAATCCAACGGTAACACTGAGTAGCTTCCCTTGTATTAGACCAAAAGCATTCGTGTAAACTTTTTTTTTTTTTTTGATGTGTTTAAAAAGAGAGACGAAGATTTTATATTTTTTAAATTTAGACTTATCACGATAAATAGTTAAAATAAATTCATTTCTTTTTTTTTTCTGATGAAGTATTGAAGGACAAAATGTATTATATAGAAATTTTTTACATTTTGCTATTCAGTTACCCACCATTGTCAGAGTATTTATATCCTATTTCTCTTTAATTGTACAAATAAACCAGAGGAAAAATAATCCTAATCTGCATTATTCAAACATAACCATATCTTTAAGCAAGACTTTCAACAAATTTTAGCAATATCGAAATATTTAATAAAATTAAAATGCGTGATTGCAAATAAATTAAAAACTAGAAAGCTATATATCATTTAGTTTTATCCACCTTGTAATAAGTAAGTGATAGTTACATAAAACAAAAAATTAGTTAAAAGCAGAAGAATATAGATAATCAATTTTTTTTTCAGTAAAATTACCCAAAATTCAGCTCAGAATTGTAAAATCCAAGACCCTATAAAACTAAAACATTAGTTCATTTAAAAAGCTTTTTAATGGCTTTTATGAATAATATATATTAAGGACTGAAGCCAAAATATTTTTCCAATGAAAAATGAATTTTTACAAGAATTGTTTTCTTTTTTTCCAATTTTAAATACAAAATATGATAATTTTAAAATATTTATTTTTACAGATTGTGTTGCAAATTGCAAATTTATGATCTTATTTTTAAAAAATTTTTTAATATGCAAAAAATTAAAAACTTTTTCTCCAAAACTATGGATGCACGGTTCAGAAATAATAGATCCCGTCTTTTAGGAGAAAGGCCTTAAGAAATTGGTTTGCTTTCCTTCTGGCTTAACACGTATCGAATTCTGACTCATCTCTGCATCACAGTGGCATTTTCAAAATTTTTTACATTCTATTGCACTAAATATTTTAATTTCATTTTAAAATATAATTAATTTGTTTTTCAGTGAGAGACATAACTGCAATTAATTATTTTCTTTTTTAGACTCAATTTTAGGAACTGTCACTTCTGTCCGATAAATTGCCCTAATGTTAGTTGTTGCGACATTGACATGAATGTCAATTCACACATCCAAAACCAATCAGCAGTTAGAGATGCTTCTCCCATTTCATCTAAAATTTAAAAAAAGAAATGTTTGTTTCCAATTACATTGAGTAAACTTTAAATTTTCTAATTTTCCTAAAATAACTTTTCAAAAAAGTATAATTGAATTTTACAAGATTTTTAAATGGAGAATTTCACTTTTGTTTACAAAGTTGTCAAAAATGGCTGACATGATCGATTTTTATGTCAATTTTTCTAACTAAAAATAAAAAATAAAAAAAAAAATTAACTAAAATTTCGAACGAGGTAGGATGGATTAAAAAAAAAAAAAAAAATCAAAAATACTTTGGTCTTTCCTCTTAAAGAAATTTGTTATCCTCTAAATATCTGCTCTGAATGTTTGTTATCAAGTTTGGGGCTTTATTTCATCAGGGTTTGATCTTTTTTAACGAAGTAGTGAAGATAACCTAAATAATATAAACTGCAGTTATCCTTTCATCAAGCCGACAAAGATTTTAAATAAATATCACGATAACAAAAATCCTTAAATATTTAGAGAAGTGAAATATATCTAATAATAATTTATAGATAGTAAAAATCCTTCATTACATTAAAAATTATATTTCCGAAACAGAAATAATTCGTTACACATACAACTTTAACCTAACAAATTTATAACTAACTCCCGATTAAATTAAAATAAGCACCCCCGCCCCCAAAAATGGTTTTGATGAAAAATGATATCTGTATTCTCAATTATTCGGTAAAGTCAATTAAGAAAGTATGTCCGAACAATAAAGGCTAAAGCTGTTAAACAAAGATTCATTGATTAGGAATATTTTGAAAATAATGTCGTCAGTGTTTCCAGCAATTTAAACTAATAAACTTTGTACGTTGCAAGATTATGATGGTTTTTTTTTTTTCAAAGGTAAGAAAGAAAAACATGAATTTGATTCTGAATTAAGTACCCCCTCCGTTCATGTCGCTGATTATAATTTTTCTAAATATAACACATTTATTTTTATAGTTGTTGTCAGGTCATTTTTATTGTGTAAACATCGAGCAACGTCACTCGTGATTTTCTCTTTCTAATTGGTAAGTATCTGCAACGAAAGTCTTGTCGAAAACGAAGAATTAATTAAGTGAGTTCTTACAATTTTTCTTAGTTTCACGACAAATATAATTATAAGGGCACAAATTTTCGTTCTGAACACTTAGATTGACTTAAATGGCGACGAAGTCAGTTTTCCTTTGAATCGTCCCCAAAAAAATGATAATGGCCTCTCGGCGCTAGTGTTTACATTACAATAATGTTTCTATGAAATAAAAATAATCCTAACGTCAAGACAATTTTATAGGAAATAGTTACTTTAATGATCACAAAGATTTGCAAAATTTATATTATATATAGCAGTGGAATTTGCACCTGTTCCAATTATTTTCTCCAAACCCCTGGGTTGGACAAAATAATTGGAACAGGTGCAAATTCCACTCCTATATTTCAAAGACCTATTATATTAAGAACTTTAACTAAAATTTTCGCAATTGCATGTTATATCGATTGTAAATACGTTTATTTATCTAATTTACTGTCTTTGTCTTATTTATTTTTAGAATTTAGTAAAATTTAAGCTAAATGCGTGACCTCTCCGAGTTCGAAAAAGGGCAAATTGTTGGAGCTCGCATGGCAGGAGCCTCGATCACTAGGGTTGCTGAACTGTTTGGTTTTTCAAGAGCTACCATATTAAGAACTATGACGCAATTCGAGAATCTGGGCAAAACCTCTAGCAACCGTAGCAATTCTGGCCGGACTCGCAAACTTACTGACAGGGACCGATGTGAAACACAATGTGGCAAAAAATCATCGGACTACTCCGGCCAAAGTGACTGCTGAGTTGAATAATCATCTGAATAGTCCAGTTTCTACTAAAACTGGTCGTCGTGAGCTCCATAAGGCTGGATATCATGGAAGAGCCGCCGTAAGGAAACCTCTTCTCTCCACTCGCAACATTCAAAAGAGGTTGAAGTGGTGCAGAGATCACAATGCCTGGTCTGCAGACCAATGGAAGCAAGTCATATTTTCAGGCGAGTCCAGTTTTTCTCTTTTCCCAACTTCAGGGTGAGTTTATGTGTGGAGGCAGCCCAAAGAAGCTTACAACCCTGACTGCCTTCTTCCAACAGTGAAGCATGGAGGTGGATCAGTGATAGTTTGGGCCGCCATATCATGGAAATGTCTCAGTCCAATAGTTGCCCTGCATTGTAGAATCAACAGCAAAGATGAACATTTTGGGAGATCATGTTCATCCAATGGCCAGGACTTTATTCCCTGATGGTGACTGCATCTTCCAAGACGATAATGCTCCAATACATACCACTGGAGTGGTTAAGAATTGGTATGAAAGTGAGCTAGAACACAGAGTGGCCTCCCCAATCTCCAGATATCAATATTATTGAACATTTGTGGTGCATTTTGGAGCGACAAGTTAGGAGCTAAACTTTCTTTTAATTTAACAAGTGTTTCAATTATTTTGTCCAACCCCTGTACATATATATATTCTACATTCAACACCATCACTTGATAAGACATCAGAAGTGTTGAAACAAAATGGCTATTTTTGTAGTGATTTTATCAGAGTCTCGTCTCGGGGAAACTAACTCCGTTTTTTTTTTTACGTGGTCTATAGGGAATTTTTGCCCGAGCCTACGGGCTCGGATACCCCACTTTAAAACTTGGCCTTGTGCCACATCTTGCTGCGTGGGGCAGCGGGTAAATAATTATAACATTTTTATGTTATAATTTTCGAATAAATGATTATATTTGCTCTCTCTTATTTTTATTTATATATATATATATATATATATATAGCCACTAGCGGTTTGCGTGTAAGGTTGCAGAAGCTTAAAGAGTTGAAATGGGACCCCAGCCCCTACAGGACCGACCGTGTTCGCCTGACGTGGCTCCTTCAGATTTTCATTTGTTCTGATCTGTACAGATCAATTTAAATGACAAAAAGAATTCTGACTCTGTACTGTCAGAGTCGAAAACTCTCTCAACGTTCTTCCAGAAAAAAAAAAACCCGGAAGTTTCTACGAAAATGGCATCAACAAGTTTGTACAACAATGGCCGAATGTCGTTAGACACTCTACTTGACTAATAAATGTTTTTGTAAAATTTTGTTTTTAATTTTTCTAATCGGGTACGAACGTTTGCAATGATCTAATACTTTTTTGGTCTCAAAGACAAAAATAGCAAATGTATTAGTTTTGGGGGAAATTATTATTATTAGTTACTCCTGCCACCCTACCCCCAAAAACGGAGTATTGAGAGATCTATCAACAGCCTGATGTTTGGGAAATTTAACAAAGGAGATAATTGTAATAAAATTCCAGGACGATTACAACGTAAATGCCTTTTTTTCTTTTACTATCCAGAAATAATAAAAATTCAATAAAATATTAGATTGCTTAAAATATTTTCAATTTTTTTAATTAAAATGTAGAAAAACTGAAAACAAATCTTATTCAGCAATTTTTTTTTCTTAAGACAATAATATCAATATACTTAATATATTTTATTTATAAAAGCAATTAAAAGCTTTTCTCATTAAATAATGTTTTAGTTTGATTACATTTTTTTTATTTTACGATTCAGAGCAGATTTTTTGTTAAATAAGTTATTGACTGTGGAAAAAAAAATTGATGATTTACATTCTCAAAGATGTCCGGTTTTAAACTAAAATGCATAGGGACAAAATTTAATTTCCCAAGATTTTAGAGAAAAAAAAAATTCTAAAATAATTACAGTCATTTGTGAATAAGTCCTGAAAGTTTAATTAAAAACCGACAATTATTTGATTTTTGCAAAATTTCAAAATCAATTTTTTTTTACCGCAAAAAAAAAAACACACTAAATTTTCCATACTAATCTTTGGCCCATCGCTGAGGCAAGTAAAACAAGATTTTTAACTAAAATTTCGAACGTGCTAGAAAGGATTAAAAAAATACTTTGCAAGGAAAGACTTATCGTCAGAAATATCTATCATTTTTGGGGCCGTTTCCCATCATGCTCTGCTCATTTTTGCTTTAAAGTAGGAACCTCCAAAAATTCACTAAGGAGGAGGAGGATGCGTGATGAAAAAAATGCAGAAAAGAAAGTTTTCTCCATCATCAACACTTTTATTAAGATGAAAGATCAAAAGATTTATGTAAAATTATTTTTTATCCTCTTAGGAATCTTGGTATTGTTGGTTAAAAATCTTATTTTTCTGGCGTCTACGGGGAACCATAAATTTAAGAGAAATTTGAGTCTTTTGGCGGTGAAAAACACATTGATTTCGAAATTCTTGCAAAAATTGGATTATCGGATTTAAATGAAACCTTCATGACTTATTCTCGAATTAATGAAATTACTTTCGAGATTTTTTTTTTTTTTTTTTTTTTTAGGAAATCTTTGTAAAAATATTTTGAATTTTATGAAATTTCGAGAAAATCTGTTTTGTATCGTTTAAATGTTTATAAAGGACAAGTTCTCGGAGAATTTTTAAATCCTCAAATTTTGGGTGTTAAACAGGACCCAACAATTGTGGAAAATCTGCCTTGAATCTTAAAGCTATATTACGAACTGTCTTCTTAAAGAATGTTGAATTTATTTTGTTTTTAAACGTGTCTGTTTTTTTGTAAATACCCACGATATTATCAGAAAACAAGAGCAGTAACTATTAAATTTAAAATTTATTTATAATTGACTAACATTTTCATAAGGCTATGGAAGCCAAAGTACTTAAAAAAATAACGTTTAAAAATTTCTTGGTAAATGTTTATTATAACACTCGAGCGTCATTCACTGCTGAACTATTTTCATTCAGAAAATAGTACGCGTTTCCGTTCCGTAAATCGATTTTTTTCTTTTGTACTTAATTTAAGAAAGTTAACTTTCAAATATATGTAAACATAGACAAAAAAGAATAAGACAAAAAAGAATAAGAAAAAAAAAATAAACACCTAACCCTAATTTGAAAGTTTATTTTCTTCTTTAAAAATAAAAGAATAACAAAAAAAACCTAACCCTAATTTGAAAGTTAACTTTCTTCTTAAATTAAGTACAAAAAAAAATCGCTTTACGGAAATGCGTACTAATTTCTGCAAGGACTTTCTTAAAGGAAGTAAATAGGCTCTGATTGTATACCTCCACCGACAAAATTCAGCAGTGAATTAAGTATCAATAAGTCGGTAATGGCTGACGAAAGACGAGGAAAGTTTCTTCAAAATCTAATTGTTGATTTGAGTTCAGCATATACATTTGCACGGAAATAAAACTATTTTGGAAAGATTTGAAGGGATATTAGCTCTCGGGTGTTAAAATAAACATTTAACAATTTCTTTAATACTTTAAAATTCTGTATCAATTTAACCCTTTTATTAACTGAAGAAGACTATATTTTACTAATCGCAAATTGAAAAGTTCAGTACTAATCATTAAAATGTATATTTTTGAATGAATTTCTTTTTTTTTTTTTTTTTTGCTGATTTTCATGATGTCGATCATACACGACATTTATCAGAAAATATAAGCGATGACCGTAGTAACTTACAGCCAAAAATATTTAAAATTCAGTAAACATTAGATTACGGAGAATACTTTCTTAAATTTTTACGATTACCGAGTACTTAAAAATGATACAAAAAGGCGCTCGCGTTAATTCAATTACTTTTTTAACGCCTGAAGCCTCTATATAGAATAACATTATAAATTAAATATCAAGCTATCAAACTCGCTAATTAGATAAACATCAAGCTATCTGTTTTTTTTAAAAAATGCATTTCTGTGATATTTTAAACTTAAGTAAATAAGTGGTTTCAAATCAGGCTAAATTATACTTTAAACCAGCTAATATTCCTCAAATAAAATTTCAGAAAAGAATATTTTATTATTGGAAGATTTTTTAATAAAGAGAATTACATTGCGATAAAAGAGAATGAAAAAAAATCCTTCCAGTCAATTTAAATCAATTTTTGAAATACAGTAAAGCTTATTTAAATATTAAATTTAATCGGTAAATTTTCATTTTAACACCCGAGCGCTAAATTCACTGCTGAATGGGCCTATTTACTTCCTTTCCTTGCAGAAATTAGTACCCGCTAAAAATTCATGCACAAACTTGTTAAAGTAGATGGGTTGATTCTATTTTTCATTAGTTTTTTTTTATTGGTCCCCTTGTTCTACACAGAAAGAAACTCCCTCCCCTAACCTTAACACCTAACCCTAAAGAAGAAGGGAACAAATTAAAAAATAAAAAACATTAAAATAATTGCTTCAATTGCCCTAATCTTTTTGGGGTTAGAGAGAACGATTAATTTTTCTTTTCATTTTTCATAAAAAAAAAAATTATTTTGTTATTCTTTTATTTGTCGATGTTTACATATATTTGAATGAAAGTTAACTTTCTTCTTAAATTAAGTACAAAAAAAAACATCGCTTAACGGAAGCGCGTACTAATTTCTGCAAGGAAAGGAAATAAATAGGCCCATTCAGCAGTGAATTTAGCGCTCGGGTGTTAAAATGAAAATTTACCATTTAATCTATTAGCTTGAAATTAAAACCAAAATGAAAGCTTCAAGAAAGATTTTTCATTTTTAAAATTTCATTTAAACCCTAGGTATCGTGTTTTTTTTTGTTTAGGTCGCTACTTTTTAAAAGTAATAACGATTTATAGGAAATGATTTTGTTGTGCAGATAATGACTCCTCAGACAGGAAATAATTTGCTTCTACCAGACAACTGTACCTTAAAATTTGCATTTTTATTATGCATTTTCTCCCAACAGGCAAACCATCCATTGTTACAGGTAAGCTTTCATTTTAAAATGATAAAAGCTCTAAGAGATGTTTTTTCTGACATGTAGCCAAAATGTCAGAGTGATCTCCCTTTTTTTCTCGTGTCGAGTGAGAGAAACAAGAAAATGGTATTTACGTTTTTAGAAAGGTCAAAGTTCAAGCGTTCTGGGGGGAAAGAAAAACGAAGATTTCGGAAATTTTTGCCAATTCAAAAATAACAGTATAACACCCGAGCGCTAAATTCACTGCTGAATGGGCCTATTTACTTCCTTTCCTTGCAGAAATTAGTACGCGCTAAAAATTAATGCACAAACTTGTTAAATTAGATGGGTTGATTCTATTTTTTCATTAGTTTTTTCATTGGTCCCCTTCTTCTACACAGAAAGAAACCCCCTCCCCTAACCTTAACACCTAACCCTAAAGAAGAAGGGAACAAATTAAAAAATAAAAAAAAAACATTAAATTAAATAATTGCTTCAATTGCCCTAATCTTTTTGGGGTTAGAGAGAACGATTAATTTTTCTTTTCATTCTTCATAAAAAAAAAAAAATTTGTTATTCTTTTATTTGTCGATGTTTACATATATTTGAATGAAAGTTAGTTAACTTTAGTAACTTAGTACGCGTTAACAAGTTTGTGCATTAATTTTTAGTGGGTACTAATTTCTGCAAGGAAAGTAAGTAAATAGGCCCATTCAGCAATGAATTTAGCGCTCGGGTGTTAAAATGAAAATTTACCAAAGATTCGACTTTGAGAAAAAAGTGTGAAGAAAAAAAAGATGGAAATAACGAACGAAGTGGGGAAGCCTCAGCCAACTTTCCAAACAGATTTTTTTCAGAAGCACTAATGGATTTTTTGCTGGATTGTTTTAGGGGCAGAGTGTAGACTAGATGTAGAATAACTTCTGGTCGGGAAAAACAAAAACAAAACAGTGCAATTTTGTATTATTCTATGCCATGGAAGTTTCAAATGATGAAACAAAAATTATTAAATTAATTATTTAATAGATTTTTTTGTCTTCATTGTGTAAAGAAATTTTCTTTACTAAATTATATTTTTGCATAGACAGACACACACACGCACACAATGCGCAAAATTTGATGTAGATTATTTATTTGCTGTCAAATATTCTAGCTTAACAGGAAATCCACTTATGGTAGCTTATAAAGAAAATTACAATGTCGACAATAAAATCTTGCTATTAATTACTAACTGTGCGACTTCAAAGGAAATACCAAATGCCTTTTTATCGAAGTATTTAAATAATAGCAACAGCTTTCTATACCACTTGGCTTAATTTTTCAGTAACATTTCAACAGTTTTTAGTCAGAGGTATACGTAATGTTTATAAAAGAATAAGATCACGTAAAGCTAAATCTATAAAATAAAAAACAATTTTACGTATTTGAATCGGGTTTTTACGGTCACTTTATCATCGATCTGTCATTTTAATTGAAAAATGAAGACAAAATTTAAGACAATTTAATAATCTCTTTAAAAAAAATTTGTCCTAGGTTATTGTTTTAATAAAATTAAGGATTAACAAAATCTTGAAAAAATACTACTTATTTAGGCTCAAAATAAAGTGAAAAAAAATTTGAACACGTTGATATGTGGAATATATCTTACTAAGTTGGGCACCTCGAGGCGGTATAATGGTTAGCAAGCTTGTCTCGCTAGAACAATTACGACTGAGTAGTGAGTTCGATCCTCCTTGGGTACCCCATACTTTCGGCCTTGTGCCACATCTAAGCTACGCTTGGAAAATCATTATATCTTGCCAAGTTCAGAGGTCAAGTAATAGTAGTTAGCCCAGAGACAACTTATAAAATCTGTTTCGGATTTATTTAAAATAATTAAAATACGAAAGATCCAAAGTACAGAAACTGGTTTCGTTTATCTTAAAAAAAAAAAATTAAAAAAATAAAAATTGACGTAAGTTAGGAATATATTTTTACTCAAAAGGCCTTTATGAAACTGAGTACAGTTGATATTTTCCATTAATAGGAATATCAAATAAAATAAATTGATATTTTTATTCATGGTCTTTTACTATTTAGGATTTATTCTGTATTTATTTATTTTTATCTATCTGTTGTCAAAATTGTTAAAAATCCATTTTTCTTTCAATTTACAAAACAAAAAGTTCTACGGAGTAAATAAAATGAACTATGGACAATTGATAACAAACTATTGATATTGTTGATTGATTTAGCTTTATATAACCGGCAGGGAGGTAATTCAGAATTGCTGGGCTATTTCTTATTTATCTGTCTATATTTCTGAGATGAGGTATTTATGTACATTATTTACTTTATTCGGACTATTGTCATCATCTTTGTCGCCATATTTATTACAACTTTTCGGCCGTTGTACGCTCCGGCCTTCTTCAGGTGGTTGGAATGTCGAACTGAACCCTTCATTTCACTCACTGGAGTAGACTGTTCTAGTTCCACGTGCCATGTTTAAAATAAATGGATGTCAGTTATCTCCTGTTAATTTCCCTCTGAAAATTCTCCACTGCCTTAACCGGGTATTGAACTCACACTCTTTGGGTCCTGTCACTGGATCTAACCAATCTATCCACTGTCCCATGTGTCTTTGAGGGAGGCCGAAGCGTACAACGGCATAAAATCTGTGATAAATATGGCAACAAAGATGAGGACAATAGTCCCAATAATGTAAATAATGTACATAATACCTCATCTCAGAAATATAAACAGATACTAATTCAGAATTGTTGGGTTATTTCTTATTTGTCCTTCTGTACAAAAAGCAAATTAAACTGCTGGAAAAAAAAATCTTAAAAATACTCCACACTCAAAATTGACATTAAAAGAAAACTGCAGATTTTTCTAACACAAGCTTTTGTCACCAGCAATAGAAAAAAAATCTAATTACAAGAAAAAAAAAAAATTTTTTCATTGTAGATTCCCCCCCTCCTGAATTCGTCAAATCGGAAAGAAAGTGAGTGTTTCATTACACAAGCACCAAAAAAACTGTACAAAAATTAGTTTTTTTATTGAATTATTTTTGTAATGTTTCAAGACAAATTTTCACATTTGATATTGCAAAATATTTTTGCTGAAATAATATCTTCAGGGATTAGTCTTTCTAAAAATGTAAACAATATGTCATCACTACCCCCCTCCAGTTTTAAAAGAACTAACAATGTATTGTAATGGAGGTGTGGGGGGCGGATGAATGACCAGGATTATTACCACAAAACTTTCTAATGAAATAACCTATTCAGTAGCAATTCGTTCATTACGGAATAAGTGCTAACAATTTGATTTAATCGGATAAATACCTATTTTTTTGGTAACTCCCTGGAAAAAAAAACAAAAAAAAAAACATCCATTTTGGTGGAACGTAGATTTTTCAAACTACTTTGCTATTTATTTACAATACATAGTTGAGGTACCTAAATTAAGGTTACATTACCTAATTCGCCGAAAACCAGCATAGCATGATGAAAAAGGCCCCAAATTTAATAAAAACAAAGTTTTATTGCCAAAATGTTTGGTCTTCCCTCTAAATAATAACAAAGTATTTTTTAATTATTTTAAAAAAATTTTTTAATCCTTTCTAGCACGTTAGAAATTTTGGTTAATTTATTTATTTTTTTACATCAGCGGTAATGTAATATTTAGCATTAGTTTCTTTTTTTTAGCGCTTTTTAAAGTTGAAAACCACATTAATTAGGAAATTCTCGCAAAAATCAAATAATTGTCAGATTTTAATGCAACTTTTAGGACTTATTCACAAATCAATGAATTTATTTTTGAAAATATTTTTAGAAAATCTTGGTAAATATATATTTTTTTACATCTGTTTAAACTCCTCGACACCTTAATTAATTTCATAACATTTTCTAGAATTTAAAAGCGCAACAAAATTGTTTTATATTAAAAGCAGGACACCTTGGAGAATGTAAATTATCAATATTTTTTTCCTAACAACTACCAACTTTTCTAAAATCTGCTCCAAATCGTAAAATAAAAACAATAAAACTATCTAATTATTTAATTAGATAAGCTTTTATTTGTTTCTGTAAATAATATATATTAAGAACATTCTGAAGAAAAAATGTAAAAAAATCTCATTGAATTAAGCTTTAATTCAATGAGATTTTTTTACATTTTGTTTCCGAAATGTATACGCAAAAATAAATGTAATCACTTTTGTAAGATAAAAGTATTAACGAAATGAGTGAAGTTTAAATAATAATTAAAAAAATAATTTGCATTCTTCAAGAAGCTGATGTGAGAGGCTTTGTAAGATTTAATTAATTAAAAACCAAAACGAAAAAACCCCAAAACAAACAAAAAACAAAAAACCAAAAAAACCCCAAAAACCAAAACCCAAACCAAACCAAACCAAAAAAAAACAAAACAAATGACAAAAAATGAATCTGTTCTGTCAGTTACTTCTTGAAACGTAACAATTTATCCACTAGATTTCTGCTGCGTTTTTATGTGAAATATTTTTGGCCTTTTGAAGCGGGGTGGGGAAGGTAACGAAACATTTTCAGAAAATCGATGACTGATTCATCATCTTGATTAATTTAAGTTACTTAAGTATATACCGGACTACGTACACGATGAAAAAAAAAAAATCACCACCCAGCCCATTAATGGTGATTTTCTAAGCATAGCTTAGATGTGGCACAAGGCCCGGTGAGGATCGAACTCACTACTCGGTCTTAATTGATCTATCGAGACAAGCTTGTTAACCACGTTGAATATTTTTTGAAAGATTTAAAAAACGGAACTTGACAAGAGATGCAACATCTGAATTGAACTACTGACTGAATCTATGGAAGAAAATATATGCCCCATGATGCTATCCCGACCCGAGAACTTTTCCGTTTTCACTTTACATAGGTATAGCGTTATTTTTTCTTTTATGCATCCGTAAGTTTAAAAATGCATTTTAAAAAGTTGAAGCACGTTCAAAAATAAAATCTACTTTTCTGAAACGTTCAGTATTAACGGATTTGAAACATTACTTTTTTTTAACTTAAAATATAGCAGAAAAACTTCAACATGGAGGAGGGTGTTTTTTTTTTCTGACGTGTTAAATGATTTATTGGTAAATTAAGTATAGAACTGAGAGAAATTATTTGGAAATTACAACGTCAACCTATTTTTTTTCTTTAAATATATAGTCTGATTAAAATATTTTATTCAGGTAGTTAAAAAAAAGCCTAATATTTTATTGAATTTTAAGTACTTTGGCTTTATACTCTCACTTACGAAGACGCTTGTTGATGAAATGTTAGAAAATCGTCAAATTTTAAATTTACTATATAGATACTGCTCTTATTTTGAAAACATCTTCCCTGCTACTAGTAGTGGCTAGAAATGATTAATTGTAAATAAATAACTTTTTTATGAATAAAGTTTTCTTTTTGCCATCTTTAAGATTCCATTTAAATTGATTTAATGAAATTCAAAATGTATCCATTTTTAAATGAATTTTTAAGTTAACACAAAAGTTCTTAAAATTTTCTTCAAATATCCGTTTTTAGCTTTCAATTTTCATGATTTTATACATAAAATTTTAAAATAAATACTTTTGTTTCAGCTAAAAAAGGATCTATTTTAAATTAATAAAAATTAATTAACACTTAATGAAATTGAAATGTTTTACTTACTTAAAATAATTTGCTAAACTTTTTTCTTCAAAAAGAAAGTCCGTTTGAATTACTTTCAATTAAATTACACAAAACCAAAATGTCGTCGATTTAAAAAAAAGAACTCTTAAACATCTGAAATTGTGACTTGCATTATCGTGTAAGGATACAAAAAATAGACACGTATATACACACAAAATAAATTCAAATTTAAAAAAATATATTGATTGTTGAATTCTAGTAGGCTTTTCTATTTATGATTAGTAAATAGAATTCAATTATACCAGATGGTCGCTACAAATTAATACAGAATTTTGAAAGATTTAAATGTTCATAAAATTAAAAAAATTAAAACAACTCTAGTAACAATTTGTTATTCATCAAGAATTTTTCTCCGTGTCCGTAATATTTTTTATTCACAAAAGCAATAAAAAAAATCCTATCAAAAATCTCTTAGTTTTATTGCATTTTTATTTTACGATTCAGAACAGATTTTAGGAAGTTGGCGGTTCGACCAAAACATTTTCATGAATGTAATTCTCCGAGGATATGTGCTTTATACAAAATATAATTTCTCGAAAGTTTATAAAAATTAAATGGGTTCGAGTAACAGTATAAAAGTATTTCGACAAGGATTCCCACCCCGAAAAATAATTGAATTCATTTCTGAAGAAGTCCTGAAAGTTTCATTAAAAGCTTACAATTATCTGATTTTTGACAGAATTTCCAAATGAATGTTTTTCACTGAGAACAGAGAAATAAAATTGCTTATTTTTCCCACTATATATATATATATATATATATATATATATATATATATATATATATATATATAATTCCCAAGAGGATAGGATCCAGGTAGAACTCAATGTCCAGGACAGAGTAACAATATAATATAAAAGGCTCAAACACTAATATTCCATGGTTATAATTTATTACATTGGAATCGTAATCACGATTCAATTCATCAGATCTGCTGAATTGGATCGTGATTACGATGCCAATGTAATAAATTAACCATGTAATATTAGTGTTTGAGTATTTTAATATATATATATATATATATACCTCCATGAGATCTCTTAAAAAAAAAAGAAAAAGAAAAAAAGACCATAGCATGATGAAAAAGACGCCAAACTTGACGAAAACAAAATTTTATCGTCTAAATGCTTATGTTATTAATAAGAGGAAAGACCAAAGTTGTTTTTTTTTAATTATTTTAAAAAAATTTTCCTTCTTTTTAGAACATTCTAAATTTTGATTAAAAAAAAAATGTTTTTCTTTGTATCACCGGAAGTACTAAAATAACATATACAATTTTTAGCATGTTTTTTTTTTGTATGACATAATAAAAATAATTGTCGGATGTTAATGAAACTTTCAGAAAGTATTCACAGATGATCGAAATTATTATAAATATGGTTAATTTTTTATTAAAGTCATGGCAGAAATATTTTTTATATTTATTACCCCCCCCCCTAACTAATTTTATGAAAGCGCAAGAAATTCGATTGCGTCGGGTTTAGTGATTACAATAGTTAAAAGCACAGGGCTTTGAGGAATGCAAATCATGTTTTTTTTAGTTTTTAATTGGACCTCACCTACCTGAAAATCAGCTCTGAATTGTAACATACAAAACTCAATAAAACAAATATATTATTTAATTTCAAATGCTTTTATTTGCTTTTAGTTGTTTTTATGAATATGGACAATATTTTCTGAAAGCAAAAAATGTTTTCGATGAAAAATGAATTTTTAATACAATTATTTGTTATTTCTTTAATTATAATAGATTTTTACATTTAAGTTGTTAAAATATTATAAAATTAGTTAAAAGCCACATCAGGTTTCCTAAGTGTCCTTATGAGATAGATCATTTTTAGCGCGTTGTAAATTGTATCATTTTGACTAAATCAGAAGACTCGCAGTAATTAAGATATGTAATTTTGTGTTTATAATCGGGCTGTAATTATAAAGTACGGAAGACCAACCAGAATACAATTAAGTTGCGTTATTTGAGTTAAGCATTGTTCTCCGCTGTTAAGGCCTTTACTTTTGCGAAACACGTGTGGAGAATTAATTTGATTTTTCAATTTCAACTGAGAAGGGTACCTACAAGTATCAGTATCATCTTATGAAATTTATATGATCTTATTTTTATATTAATCTCAGTTATAACATTTTTCCATAAATGAAATATCAAAATTAATAATAAATTGAATGGAAATACTAATAACACTGAAAAATGTAATAAATGTACATAAAATTATAGTATTTTATGTACACTTCTGATAAATTTTCATAAGAAAGGTACCTATAAATTAATTAGATACCTTTCTTATGAAACATGAAATTTAATCTCACTCTTAACAGTATTATTTTAATTTCTTTATAATATATTTTCCATAAAGCATCATAAACGTGAAAGCTAAGTACAAAAAAAAAATTAGAGCGCTGAAAATTTTCCTTAAAAATAACGAGGTAAATAATTTGTTCACTTAAATCTAAATAACTTCACTTTTCGCCTTCCGTAGAACAAATTATGATCACGTAATGCGTCAATACGTCATTCAACACCTGTCAAGTGACGCGCTTTGTTTTATTTTCAAATTACATCTTTTCGTCAACCTTGGTTCAAAATATTTTAAATAAACATTATAATTTCTGATTTTCTTAAAATAAGTTTTGAAAAAAATGATAATTGATTTTTAAAAGAATTTCAAAGTGAAATTTTCATCTTTTTTTATAAAATGGAAAAAAAATGGATGCATGATCAATTATCTGTCAATTTTGCTGACTCAAAAAAAAAAAAGAGAGAAAAAGAAAAAAGATTTTGATCTTTCCTCTTAATAATAACATGAACATTTAGACGATAAAATTTTGTTTTCGTCAAGTTTGGCGTCTTTTTCATCAATCTCATAGAAGTACCTATATATATATATATATATATATCCTGCATCCAAAATCACTTCGGAGTTCAATACAAAATTACTGTCAGTGTGATACACGCTTAGACGATCATGTATCTTTCGATACATGACTGACGAGGCAGATTTTTTTTTTCCTGCAGTAGGTTTTCATTTCTTTCTGCGGTAGACCAGTTACAAACCAAGACTGCAGAACCCGGTCTGTCCTGTTATTTACCTTTCCCAAGGGAAATCTAATGGATTTGACTGGAATTCGAACTCGGCTGTCAGATTCCTCAACCCGAGCTGCTATTCATTACTCCAACGTTGGAATCGATAAATACAGACAAAGAAAAGTTCATTTCGAACAAGACGAACGGCGTGCATCTCGCAGGAATCTTTGCACTTTTCGATAGATTAGATTCAGTGTGTACTGAAAATGTTATATTTAACTCATTTTTCTTATCAAAATTATCAGTAGTTGTCCGTTTATTCGGTTTTAATTAAGCACTACCAAAATAGCGGGGTTTGTTTCGAAATGAAAGCAAAATAACACTACCCCCAGTTTTTAAAAATTAACGAAAATCAGGAAATTATCCGATTTACACAGAATTTTCAGTATTTATTCGTTAACAAATGACTTTTGCGTCGAATAATTTATTTTATTAGAAAACATTGTGGAAATATTTTATTGGCAGTTTTCATCATCGCGTGTGCAACTTTTTTTTTATGTCGTTGTGCTTGAATTTTATTTTATTTTTTTGTAGTTATATAAAGAAAATTCCCTGAACGTATTATTTCGGAAAAAAAAAAAAAAAAAAAATGCAATATCAAGTGAGAACCTACTGAAAATTCATCCTTATCTTATCAAAAGTAAATAAAACTGAAAATTTGTCCAATTTAATTAAAACACATTTTCTTTCTACACTGAATATATTTTTTTAAAAAATTGTAATTTTACAGTGCTATTTTAAAATTAATCTTCTCGTAAAAAGAGGGTTTTTTATTAAGTAAAGTATATAGCAACAAATACAGCTTTAAAGAAGGATACATGATGAAAAAACGATCGTAACATAAAACTAAAAGATTATCGTCAAAATTTTGCTGTCCATATTAAGAGGAAATAAAGGAGTTTTGATGTAAGAAATTATTCTTTCTCTTCTTTACAAAACAATGGGAATTTTGATTAAAAGCTACCTCTTCTTCTTTTTTTCTTTGTTAACGCGGGATCTTAAATTTGTACGGGAAATTTGAACGGTTTTGGCGGCGAAAAATATTGATTTTGAAATTCTTGCAGAAATCAAATAATTGTGAGATTTTAATGAAGATTTCAGGACCTAAATTAAAGAATGAATTAAATTATTTTTGAAATGTTCTCTTTAGAAAATCTTTTAACATTTTAGAGAAATTCTTTTTTGTATCGCTTAACGCTGACAAATCTGAGAATTTCAATCATCAAAATATTTTGGTCAAACAGGATCCCCAGTTGCAGAAGATCTGCATGGAATCGTAAAATAAAAATACAATGAAAATAAGATATTTTAATAGAAAATCTTTTTATCTGTCTATGTTTATGAGATGAGGTATTATGTACACTATTTACATTATTCGGACTATTGTCCTCATCTTTGTTGCCATATTTATCACAACGTTTCGGCCGTTGTACGCTCCGGCCTTCTTCAGGTGGTTGGAATGTCGAACTGAACCCTTCATTTCGCTTGTTGGGGTAGACTGTTCTAGTTTCACGTGTAATGTCTAATGGATGTCAGTTATCTCCTGTTAATTCACCTCTCCAAGTTCCCCACTGCCTTAACCAAGTATTGAACTCTCCTCTTTGGGTCCAGTCACTGGATCTAACCAACGCCTTTATCCACTGTACCATGTGTCCTTAAGGACTCCAACAAGCGAAATAAAGGGTTCAGTTCAACATCCCAACCACCTGAAGAAGGCCGGAGCGTACAACGGCCGAAATGTTGTGATAAATATGGCAACAAAGATGAGGACAATAGTCCGAAAATTGATTTTATGAATAAAATATATTATGGACATTATGAACAAATCTCACTGAGTAATTAAGTTTTAATAGAATTGTTTTCATTTTTAAAAATTTTAATTAGAATAATTTATAAAATTTTAAAAGTTTGTAAGATTCCGCATTAATTTGTAGCGGTCATGTGATATCGTTATTAAATTAAAATTGTATTTACTAATCATAAATGGAAAAATTCACTCGAATTCAACGAGCCCAGTATTTTAAAAGAATTTTGACTGTGTTTAAATGTGTCCGTTTTTTTTAAATACGGATGCCCATACACGACCTTGACAGAAAAAGAGAGATACCTATAATAAATTTAAAATTTATTGGTAATTTTCTAAATTTTTCTCAGGAAGCATCTTCATAAATAAGTCATAGCCAACATACTTAAAATTCAATAAAATATTAAACTGATTAAAATATTTTCTTAAAAATTTAAAATTACGGGGTAGTTAAAAAATATATATAAAAAAAAAATGCGTCCACCTTGTATTTGTCAAGTATTTTTGTCAGTTCTGTCCCCTTTACTTAATTTTCCACAAATAAATAATAATCAACAAATCACTTAACACGCCAGGAAAAAAAGCGTCTCTGTTGAAGATAAATGCTTTTCTGTTAAATTCTAAACTTAATATTTGTTTCGATTCAGATTAATTAAACTTTAATTCTCCTCAAATACGGTTTCAGAAAAATAGATTTTATTTTTGAAAGATAATTATTTTGTACTGACAAATCTATCAATATTCGAATTTGTAGATTTTACTGATAAGGAGAAAAGAAAAAAAAAATATGCAATCAATGTAAATTTGATTTGAAGTACACGAAAGTATTTTGTTTGTTGGAAATAAAACTAAAATTAAAGCTTTATGAAAAGATTTTTTTAACAAGCATTTTATACTCATGTTCGTCCCACCAAAAAAAGCTATACCTAAATAGAGACATCTTTGAAGAATCGAAAATGTTATTTTCGAGTATGAACATTTTTTCAAAAGAATTTTATTTTTTCAATTTATTCTTTTGTACAAAAGTTCAAGAAGGAAATAATCATGGCTGCAATCAATTTACAGCATCAACCAATAAATATGAATTTCCCTACTTTTTTGCAGCGCTTTAGTTAATAAATTTAAGGATGCAATTATATATTTTATGACATCAAAAAGGTGAGAAAAGACAGAAAAAATACCAATCATGAATTATACTCAAATGCATCATTTAACTAGTTTTCAATTATTTTTTTATATTTCTAATGTATTTTAACTATTTTTAGTTTTTAATTATTTTTTTATATTTCTAATGTATTTTAACTAATAATTTAACTAGTTTTTAATTATTTTTTATATTTCTAATCTATTTTAACTAATTCTTAGTTTCCTAAAAGCGTATAGAATAAAAATATATTCTTAAACTATTGTTTATTCAAATTTACTTGCATTATTTACATCATTAGGACTGTTATCCTCCTCTTCATTACCATAATCACAACGTTTCGGCCGTTGTACGCTCCGGCCTTCTTCAGATGATTGGTATTTCAAACCGAACCCCTTATTTCGTCCACCGGGATAGATTGTTCTAGTTCCACGTGCCATGTCTCTTCCAGATTTCACTTTAACTCAACTCTCCAACAATCTAACCCTGTGGAAAGAAAAGGTTTCGTTTCGAAATTCCATTCACCTGAAGGAGGCCCGAGCGGATAAAGGCCGAAACGTTGTGAATATGGCAATGAAGATGAGGATAACAGTCCGAATAATGCAAGTAATCTTAATACCTCATCTCAGAGATATAGACAGAAATTACTTTTACGCACAAACAATGCCAATGTTTTGATTTTCGCTAGATTTCAAGCAAAAATTTAGATATTATTTTTACAAAATCCAGTTAATTAATCTTTAAATTTATTAATTTACTTTGAAACACGCCTCGTTTTCGTTCTAAATAGAGGTTCAATGAGTGCATGTACCGAGTCAGTGTTTTAAAAACTTTATTTACAAACGCAAATACATTTTCTTTTTTTAAGGAATAACTTTAGGCTATGCCCTTTAAAAAACAACATTTAAATTATTTAACATGCATTTCATATATATATATATATATATATATATATATATATATATATATATATGTGTGTGTGTATGTATGTATGTATGTATGTGTTGTAGTACCTAGTTGTAATCGAAGAACTTACTTTCCCACGTCAAAAATAGAATTTCCTCTCTCTTTCACACTGAGTATATCAAATTACAAGGCTGGACTTTAACTAATTTAAAACGTATGACAGTCTTTTAAGTAGCCAGATTAACCTGTAATCGTAGAGTTAATCAAGGAAGAATAACGTAAAAAATTGTCTACGGTGCAAAGCCTTCCTCCTTTTTATCCTTGACCTTAAGATTCAATTTACTTCATTCTTAACTTATTTTTAAATCTTAATATCCATCACGTCTCCTTCGATTCTATCGTCATCCTTTTCTACGATCCAGATTAATTTTAGCTGACAGACGCCTGTAAATAGTCCGCAAATTACCCTATCGACTATGGCCGCTGGGAACAGCCTTTTTTTTCTGCTTTCTTCGGACTGCCCTCCACCACCTTCATTACATCTTCCGTTGGCTTCATTTCAAAGTTATTTACATTAAACTAGCAGTTGCAATGGTTGCTAAGGAACAATGGGTCATTGAAGCGACATCAATGGAGAACATTAGGCAGTAATACATCAAGTTAACCATAAATTAGGAGCTAATCGGTTGGTTTGTTGATATTATCTACCTAAAAGCGAAAATTAAAACAAAACTAAATATAGACGCGATGCTCCGTCGGGTAAGAACATCGATCTACCTCATTGCGGGCAGTTTACCAGTGATGACGAGCAGATGCTATCTAAATATGACATATATGTGAAGATATACACAGGTAACATTTGTTACATAAGTCTGGCTGGAGACTAAAGACTGAACCGAGTCTGGCTGGAGACTAAAGACTGAACCGAGTCTGGCTGGAGACTAAAGACTGAACCGAGTCTGGCTGGAGACTAAAGACTGAACCGAGTCTGGCTGGAGACTAAAGACTGAACCGAGTCTGGCTGGAGACTAAAGACTGAACCGAGTCTGGCTGGAGACTAAAGACTGAACCGAGTCTGGCTGGAGACTAAAGACTGAACCGAGTCTGGCTGGAGACTAAAGACTGAACCGAGTCTGGCTGGAGACTAAAGACTGAACCGAGTCTGGCTGGAGACTAAAGACTGAACCGAGTCTGGCTGGAGACTAAAGACTGAACCGAGTCTGGCTGGAGACTAAAGACTGAACCGAGTCTGGCTGGAGACTAAAGACTGAACCGAGTCTGGCTGGAGACTAAAGACTGAACCGAGTCTGGCTGGAGACTAAAGACTGAACCGAGTCTGGCTGGAGACTAAAGACTGAACCGACTCTAACTAGAAAGTAAAATCTGAACCAATTGCTGAAAAACATCACCTGCAATGTAACTATTTACTATATTATAAGGAAACATAGAAAAATACGTTGTGTATCGCAGGATTTCTAACCAACAGTGACATTGTGGACAAGGCAGAATGTTTCGGCAATATATCTTGGTAGCTTGGATAGTAACCGGATTATGAATTATTAATATTTAGATTATTTTAATAGTGTATGCACCAACTTCGAAGAAATTCTGGTGAGGAAACTGAACTCCTTGCAAGGAAAGAATTCGAAAATAAAAATACCAACACAATATCATAGCGATAAAATCTTTTGAGAGATGCAGGCAAATAATTCAGCAAAGGATTAACAATTATTTACCCATTGAACTTAAAAAAAAAAGAAAAATACTTTAAAACTTCAACCTAACTTTTATGAAAAAAGGAGTTAAAGACCTTCGCAACTATCGTTCTATCACACTTTAATATACAAATTATTATCAAAAGTATTTACAGATGAAAATCATTTCACTCCCAAGCAAGGCGATAAAGCCATTAAGACGCAAGGTTACTTACAGCATGGTCCGAAAGTTTTGTCACCCCTACATAATATAATTTTTTTTTTTTTTTAAGATGGCTACACGAAAATGATGGCGTTCATACAGACCTCCTCGAGGTGTGACAGCGTCAATGAAAGTGAATAAAATGAATCCAGTACACGTGCTTTGTATTACTTGTTCTTCTCATTACTTTTTGGTAGGGGATGATAAGACTTTCGGACCACCCTGTACTAAGACCAAGGCATGGAGTATGTATTTGATACTAAAAAATAATACAAAGCTGATCCCTCACTTTTATTTGCTTACCTTGATGTTTTGTAATTTTAACTATGAATCTACAGGGTGGTCCGAAAGTTTTGTCACCCGTACATAATATAATTTTCTATTTCAGATGACTGACATGAAAATGATGGCGTTCATACAGACCTCCTCGATGGGCGACAGCGTCAATGAAAGTGAATGAACTGAATCCAGTACAGGTGCTTTCTATTAACTGCATACATTCTTCTTCTAGTGTTCTCATTACTTTTTGGTAAGGGGTGACAAGACTTTCGAACCACCCTGTAGAGGGAAAGAACACGAGAAAACGTTAGTGAGGAGAAATGGCAATAAGAAATTTTAAAAAAATGACAGAAGATTGCGATTGACGTTGCATTTAAATTTTTAGAGATCGCAGTTGGCAGGAAGAAAAGAAGTTGGGAGTGAGTTATGCAAGCAAGAAATACGAGAGAATGTTAGAGGAAAACTTACCGTTACATCTAGCAATTTCATCTAAAATAATGAGACCTAACTACCAATCTAGTACTACACAAACTCGTGGAATTGAGGTACCAATTAGGAAAGACCGTCAACATAATTATCCTAAAAATATCTATAGAAAAAGTTACAGGGAAACTAAATTAAGGCGGCGTGAAAGTGACTGAAGCCAAGATGGCAGGTCAGGACTGAAAACATTTCAGATTCTTTTTTGGATATCGTCAAGAATGGCTAAATACATAGCAGACGCACCAGACCAGATGTAGCAGCAATGTTAAAAAGCAACGGAAAAAAAGGTAGATTTAGAAAAGTGCAATTGTCTAGAGTGACATAGTGTACCACCTTACATAGCAGTTGATTGAAGAAATATTGTTTAACTTTTCATACTCATAAAGATATTTGACTATGAAGAAGAAATGAAAATCTTTAATTCTCTCCGAGAGAAGAGGGTATTTGAGAAAAAGTTATAGAGAAAATGTATAATAAAAGAACTGTAAGAATATATGTGTGTGTGTGTGTGTGTGTGTGTTTGTGTGTGTGTGTATATATATATATGTAAACAAACAAACAATATCAGGGAACAAATAAATAAAGCAATTTCCACGCCTAGAGAAGACACCCTAATGTACAAGATTAAAAATAAATCCAGACGCATTACCCTAGCAACCACTTTCAACACCACTCTTCCTCCACTATCCCAGATAATCAAAAGTCGCTGGGAAATACTACATCTCAAACCAGACCTATATAATTGTTTGAGGAACCTGGCCTTCTAGCATATCGTAGACCTAAGAACCTAAAGGAAATTATATGTTGTAACCACATTTCAGGGGACAAGGTAATCCGTAATAAACCAAAAACAACAGTATTTTCCCAACCATGTAACAACAAAAGGAGCTTATGCTGTAACCACATTAGACACACCAATTCGTTCAGTAGCTCAGTCACTAAATTTACTTTCAAAATCGACCACAACTCTAACTATAGAAGTCATAACATAATTTACATATGAGAATGCACACTATGCCAGAAACAATATGTGGGAAAATCTGAATGGCCCTTTCACTACAGAATTAATAATTGTCACAATCGAATTAAGTCGACTCCCCACGAAAGATTACCTGTAGAACAACATTTCCGCCTAAAGAAACACGATTTTAAAAGGTATGCAAAATTCACCATAATCAGGAAAATATGTACAGGAAAGATAACATTAGAAACATTTTAGAGGAACATGAAGATAAATACCCCATCCAGGCGGCCTTAATCACAAATTTAACAAAATAGATAGAATTAATATATAACCCCACAAATCAGGCCCTACCTACATTTCTCACCCACACAAGACAGACATGCTTGCGGAGGTGTTGAGGCCTCACACTTATACACACATCCATAGTAATATATACACTTACACACATCATACTCACTCACTCCCAGAAGAGCTAAATGATAACACACACTTAACAGAGACACATCCCCTTTCCAGGAACCAATAAAACTGACAAAATGACCAAGGGAATTCAGAGCAGCATGAATCCACCCGGCCCTTATCTCAAATAACAACTTAAAAGAGACTGTTTGACCAACACAAGGACTGATCAAAATTTACGATAAAAAAATAGAAAACAAATGAAAACTACAGATAAAAGTTCATTTTCTCCATCAAGTAATTCATTCTTGTAATTCATTCCTACTAACAAGCAGAATCTTTTCTCCTGATGATGACCATGCTGGCCGAAACTAGTCGAGGAATCTAATTGAAATAATAAAACAAAAAATATTAATATATAATGCGACATCGAAAGATTCCTGATAATAATTGTGACATATACTATTATTATTGAACAATTTAGTTCATGCCACTTTTCTCCAGTACAAGAACGCACATTTTTCAAATTTAAAAAAATTCAACCTCAGCGTTGTGTCTGCAGCGCTCCAAAATTATTCTTACATTTAACAATATCTCATTACTAAAAAAGCACTCTTTCGGACCGCAATATCTTTCGATGTCGCATTACTATTCGGAATTTAACAAAAACACACTGATATGTCTACCTGAGGATGGTCGTTCGGAACGACTGAAAGCCGGCTCGTACAAAAAAATAAGACCAGATAAACCCGGAATTTATGAACAAGGATCACACCATTCATTAACAGATTCGAAGTTGATTGTATTTTATTATTAAATATTGTTTGTGAGTGATTCTCGCCATATAATTAGCTTCAGTATTTGTTTTTCGTTTGAATGATTTACGTTACATAAATTGAATACGCACTACAAAACCGATATATATATATATATATGGTAAAATTCTATTCTAGATCAGTTTGAATCTACATCAGTGACGACATTTGGAATTAACTTGTTCCTTACTATTAACTCGTTCCATATATATATATATATATATATATATATATATATATATATATATATATATATATATAGATTCAAACTGATATAAAATAGAATGTTACTGAACTTGCGTAATAGGAAAAGATGTTATTAAAAAATATAGAAATTTAAAAAATTAACCTTTTATTAAGTACATCTCTTTGTATGATTTAAAGTCTCTTGATTGTATTCATAATCGGATGTTAGTAAATAGTGGCAGGTTCTAAATGAATGTCAATTCATCCAGGATTGAATAACACACCTACCCATAATGTATAGTCTATATTTTTCTGATTTAGAAATTACCGGTTTTTGATTGGTTAATCTAGACATACCCATAAAACTTTGAAATCTTATCCCACTCTCCTTTTTTTAAATCGTAAATTAACTACCGTATTGTTTTCTGTTTTCATTATATTAAATATTATATTATTGAACATATCAATACATTATTAAACAATACTATTAAATAACATTACTTTTTCCGATTTAGAAATTACCGGTTTGTTTGGGGGTTTTTTTGGGGTTTTTTTTGTTTTGTTTTTTTTTGTTTTTTTTTTTTGTTTTTTTGGTGGTGGTTGATTGGTTAATCTAGACATACCCATAAAACTTTTCCATTCAACTGTGGGGGATTTGATTTCTTTTAGCTACCAAAACTATTTTGAGAAGGAAGTTCCGTTACGGTACGCATTGTTTTAAATGAAGAAATATGCTAATACCTTCTTAGTTTAAAAGGGTTACTTGTGCTACCAATATAAAATTTATTAATGCCTGTTTTTTTTTGTTTTTTTTTAGTGGATGCATTTTTTTGTGCATTGGTATACAATAGATGCATTAAGACATCTTTTTCCCAGTGGACAATTTATGGGATTTCTACAATTACATAATTTATTATGCATATTATTGTTTTCTGTTCCAGAATTACTATTATTATTTAGGTTTAAGTGTTTAAAATTTTATTATGTTTTTGTAATAATTTTTTCTAGATTATCAGTGCAATTATAACTTAATTTAATCGTATTTTTATCTTTTCTGTATTTAATATTGGGAAATCTATAAATAAAACATGTATCCTCATCCATAGAATATAGAATCAGTATTAACTTTACCAACGAAGATATATTTTATAAACACTGCAATTTTTATAATAATGCTTTAATAATTAATTTTATAAAATTTCGAAA
>OZ038506.1:31584455-31651955 GCA_964036315.1 Acanthosepion esculentum | reverse complement strand
CAACTCACACCAGACCACAAGTGGATTTCGTATATACGATCCATTGGATTGCGATCTATCGCTAAAGACGATAAACAAATGGTTGGTTCCCTGTATAGCTGCAGAAAATACCTGACGTGCTCTATCATTTCAAGACCCAGATCAGACCAAAAATCTAGCACTGGAGCCACACAATTCTCATTTTCCAGCCTCGACAGTGTTCAAAAGTGTTTGCGCGTCTTTGTTGGTGATAAACGGTTTTCAATCCTATTGCCTCTTTCCCCCGCAGGTGAAACGTGGCTGGCCTTTTACTACTTGCCGGGCGAACTACAATACTTGGTTCCGCCCATCCAGACCTTGACACCCACCATACCACGTACAGTGAGTAGACGCATCCTCATTGCTTTCATATTCCAATGGGGAAAAGGGAAGTTCCACTCAGACAGCTTCTTTCTTCAGGACGGTTGCAATTTGGAACATGAATGCTACCTCCTGATCATTACAACCTTAGCCTCTTCAAGTCGAGGCTCAACCGTTATCTATTCTACATATTCTACATATTATCACAATATGCATCTCTTGCCCCCTCTTTTTATGCCATTAAAATAGATACCTCCGCTTTTTCGCTAAAAAAGAGCATAGCATGATGAAAACAAAATATTTTTGTCAAAATGTTTGTTATTAAGAGGAAAGAACAAAGTATTTTTTTTATTATTTTGTTAAATTTTTTTCATTCATTCTAGTACGTTCGAAATTTTGGCTAAAAATATTTTTCTTGCGTCAGTGGCTGGTCAAAGACTGCTATAGGAATTTTAGCGTTTTTTTTGTAGTAAAAACACATTCATTTGGAAATTCTTACAAAAATCAAATAATTGTCGGAGCTTAATTAAATTTTCAGGATTTATTCACAAATGGAGGAAATTCTTTTTTTTTTTTTTTTAAATCTTGCAAAAAAATCAAAAATATTCTTTTTAGACTTCTTACCCCCCACACACTTAATTTTGTGAAATTGAGAAATTAAAATTCCACCTTTTTCATATTTATATCAGTTAAAAACAGGACTCCTTAAAAAATTTAAATCATCAATTTGTTTTTGTCAAACAGAAACACCATTTATCGAAAATCTGCTACGTATCGTAAAATAAAACTATGACATATTTTAATTAGAAAGGTTTTTAATTGCTTTTATGAATAATATATATTAAGGACACTAGTGTCATAAAAATTTTCAATGAATAATGAATTTTACAAGAATTGTTTTAAATTTTAATCGTAAAAATTTATAGTTTTAAATCTTAAAATTCTGTATTAATTTCAGCCTTTTAGATTATATGAAGTGAAAACTATATTTACTAATAATAAATGGAAAAGCTTAATAGCAATCATTAAACACTAAATATTTTTAAAAGAATTTTTAATTTTTTTTATGTGTGTAAACACACACATTTTTGTAAGTATGGGAATACTTAGTGGAAATAGTAAATTTAATCCTTTAGCTATCAATTATGCTCAAGTTTTTCATTTTCAAAAATGAATTTAATCATTAAGTATCGCGATTTTTGTGGAGGTACCTACATTAAACAACCTAATTTAGTAACCCTCTAACTTGAGTGGCCATTGTGTCTTGTATTGGGTGAACAATAATAAGATTAATGATTAAATGCTGAAAATTTCGTTTAAATCTGATATTTCCCAAATTGTTGGTAAATTTTTAGAAACAGGGGTTATTTTATTTATTTATTTTTGGCTTTTATTTTGAAAAAAAAATTATGAAAAGAAACGCATCCATTTTGTTTTGCCTAAAAATCGACTTCTTTAGTTATTCGTTTTCTTATGAACTTTAAAGGAACCGTAAAAGTTTTAATTACGAATGAAAAATAATGTTGCATAAATTACGGCAAACATTAAATCTTTTAGGCCTTCTGTAACTTTTAATAAATATTATCTCTCCCACCAATATTTTAACAAAATATACAAGTCGAACTACAAATAAAATTTGAAACAATCGTTACAACAATCCAAAACTGGGCGATGGTAACTGTTAGAAAAACTCTAACTAAGCGTCTTTCTGGGAAATCCTGCAAGAACGTAAAAATTCTTTCTTATACAACACTTCCCTTCCCCAAAATCTTGATAAATCTTAATGGCAATAAAAGTTGAGGAAACAGACGCCATTATTTGCAAGAAAACTACGAGTTTTCTTGGGAGCGTATATCATTAAAAAAGACGAACCACTGAGAAAATTAGGACAATATTTTTACTTTCGGCAAGATGGAAGGAAAGAAAAAAAAAACTCAACTATTTTAATAGATAGGGACACTTTCATATAGTTTCCATTAAAAGTGGAAAGAAATGGTTATAATAGTATAAAACAGATGAAAGAATAATTGGTTATGACTGTAGTGCCACTAAAGACTGGAACACTTGGTATTTTGCCAGAGTTAATCGATGAAGTCTAACCTCATTAGACTTTTGGAAACGGTTCAACAATCTGGAGGAAAATATACGTATAAAAGAGGAATCGAATAACACTGAAAAGTTTATCTTTCCTGATTGTTTCGCTGTCCTAGCTATGACGGTAAACTACATACGCGTCCTGGGTAAGACGATAGACTACATCCGACAGCAAGGCTCTGATCAGGAGGTTTTGAGGAGTGTGGAACCACTTCTTAATTGCTGGTGTCCCCAGGTCCACTCTGATCTGGGGTGGTAGCACTTGTTAGAATCCCAGCTATGGGCAAATAGTGAACCTCCAAATTGGGGTCAAAACACTATGAAAGTGTAAAAAAATACGTTTTAATACCAGCAATACATTTTTTGTAAAAGATTATGATCAGCAATACATTTTTTGTAAAAGATTATGATCATCAATACATTTTTTGTAAAAGATTATGATCAGCAATACATTTTTTGTAAAAGATTATGATCAGCAATACATTTTTTGTAAAAGATTATGATCAGCAATACATTTTTGAAGAAAAATATTATTAGTAGAAATACATTTTTGAAAATAAAAAATATATTCTCAGCAATAAAAACCTTGTCGGCATTAAATAACCCATTGAGGTGTTGATATGCCGTAAAACAAACGAAACGAAACCAATCTTCAATCGTTGCTTGAAAGAGTTTCACAACATAAATATCCTAACTTTCTGAAATACTTATCAGAAATATTTTTTGAAAAAAATATTACAAGCAATAGAAATCTTGTCAGCATTAAATAACCCATTAAGTTTGATATGCCGTAAAACAAACTTTTGTGATGTCAACGAACACTCGTTGTCATTTCCGTAATGCTCGCTGTAGGTAGATACTTTGTAATTGCAGATACAAAGGTACGCCATCGTACAATACTGGGTCAGTCCCGTTCGAATATCACTCGCACTAATAGTACTTATACTCGCTCGAATAGTAATCCGTATAGTGGTCCGAATAGAGGAATAGTATAGTGACTAGAGTAGAGAATGGCGAACCGGTCGCAATAGGGGATAGGCTAGAAATGGCGAACCGGTCGCAATAGGGGATAGGCTAGAAATGGCGAACCGGTCGCAATAGGGGATAGGCTAGAAATGGCGAACCGGCCGCAATAGGGGATAGGCTAGAAATGGCGAACCGGCCGCAATAGGGGATAGGCTAGAAATGGCGAACCGGCCGCAATAGGGGATAGGCTAGAAATGGCGAACCGGCCGCAATAGGGGATAGGCTAGAAATGGCGAACCGGCCGCAATAGGGGATAGGCTAGAAATGGCGAACCGGCCGCAATAGGGGATAGGCTAGAAATGGCGAACCGGCCGCAATAGGGGATAGGCTAGAAATGGCGAACCGGCCGCAATAGGGGATAGGCTAGAAATGGCGAACCGGCCGCAATAGGGGATAGGCTAGAAATGGCGAACCGGCCGCAATAGGGGATAGGCTAGAAATGGCGAACCGGCCGCAATAGGGGATAGGCTAGAAATGGCGAACCGGCCGCAATAGGGGATAGGCTAGAAATGGCGAACCGGCCGCAATAGGGGATAGGCTAGAAATGGCGAACCGGCCGCAATAGGGGATAGGCTAGAAATGGCGAACCGGCCGCAATAGGGGATAGGCTAGAAATGGCGAACCGGCCGCAATAGGGGATAGGCTAGAAATGGCGAACCGGCCGCAATAGGGGATAGGCTAGAAATGGCGAACCGGCCGCAATAGGGGATAGGCTAGAAATGGCGAACCGGCCGCAATAGGGGATAGGCTAGAAATGGCGAACCGGCCGCAATAGGGGATAGGCTAGAAATGGCGAACCGGCCGCAATAGGGGATAGGCTAGAAATGGCGAACCGGCCGCAATAGGGGATAGGCTAGAAATGGCGAACCGGCCGCAATAGGGGATAGGCTAGAAATGGCGAACCGGCCGCAATAGGGGATAGGCTAGAAATGGCGAACCGGCCGCAATAGGGGATAGGCTAGAAATGGCGAACCGGCCGCAATAGGGGATAGGCTAGAAATGGCGAACCGGCCGCAATAGGGGATAGGCTAGAAATGGCGAACCGGCCGCAATAGGGGATAGGCTAGAAATGGCGAACCGGTCGCAATAGGGGATAGGCTAGAAATGGCGAACCGGTCGCAATAGGGGATAGGCTAGAAATGGCGAACCGGTCGCAATAGGGGATAGGCTAGAAATGGCGAACCGGTCGCAATAGGGGATAGGCTAGAAATGGCGAACCGGTCGCAATAGGGGATAGGCTAGAAATGGCGAACCGGTCGCAATAAGGGATAGGCTAGAAATGGCGCCAAACTAATTCCTACTTATGCATTTCCTCTATGGTTACGTGTTCTACTTTTCAATAATGGGATCGCCTCTGTTTGCCCACTGGCAATCTATGTTCAAACTCAAGTGTCGGCAGCGACACTTTATTCCTATATAGCACAAACTAATTGTTTTGTTAAAAACACCGGAAAAATTACAAGCAGATATATTAATCGAATTCTTTCCCAAAACATTAAAAATAATTTCCTAACAAAGGTAGAAAATTTCGATGCATATGTTGAAAAACTGCAGAAAGACACACAAAAATACAAATAATCTGGCGTTTCTATGTTAATGAAAAAAAAAAAGTTACGATTCTATCGAAGAAAATCGAAAAAACTGACGGTGAGAGGAAGGTTCGCAGAAAACAAAAATCGGCGTTGCGAAAATGCAAGAAATCCGAGCTGTAATTTTGAAGCTGATAACAAACGTATCAATATTCTACAATTTACTTACTGACTAGCGGTATAACCCCATCTTCGACCGGGTGTTTCATTACTGGCAATTTTTTTCGTTCAATTAGAGCAGTTTAAGTTTAAAGTCAGCCCACCCCTCGAAAATCAATATTAGTAACAACAATTGGGTGCAACTGAGGCACATCCCCAAATGGGGAGGGGTTAACAATTTGAAGGGGGGGGGGCTGAAAAGGGCCGTTTTTGCGTTCTCAATCTTGCAAGGAAGGAACCTTTTTCATTCACCGTCATAATAATAATTATAATAATACTTATAATATACGATAATTTTTATTTATAATATAATTTTTTTTTTATTATTCTAATAATCTTTTGCGTTAGATTTCAACTCTCTAAATTGATTGTACGCTGTTCTTTTTACAGACATTAAATTTTGCCTTTCATTTTTGCGCAATGTGTAAAAATCCAGTTTTCTCGATTTTTCACCTTCAAGGTTATAATTTTTCTTAGACAGTTTGGACTGAAAACCGGCGTTGAAGAATTCTCTCTCAAGCAAAAAACAAATGTAATCGAAATCGGATGAAAAACTGTGGAAACGCATAAACTTCCGATCACACACACACACACACACACTTTGAGAATTATAGATATGAGCTTTATTGAATTCAGCGTTGTGACCGATCAGTTCACCCGGTTTCTTAAAGTGTACACTGCATCCAGTCAGTTAATTTGAAGTTTTGAGGATCGTATTGGTGAATTATCTCATTTAAAAAGTCAGTGATAACAAGCAAAAGACAGGGTGAAACACAAACACCAATGGATACAACGTCCACCTTAAAAAGGTCGGGGAACAGATCGGTCAAAACGTTCGGATTAAAGAACAAACATGATAATAAGAAAGATTTGTAGAATTAAACTGACGAGAATTGGTGAGAATTTAGTGAGAATTTGGATAGAAAAATACTAATAATGATGATCAGAAAATTATTAGTCATGGCAGTAATATTAATGTTCTTGTGATTGAAACTCAGTAAACAGAATCTAACATAGAACATCGAGTCCTTATTGGGCAAGAGAAAGAAGCATAACAACTGAAGAAGCGAAACAAAAAAAAAAAAAACGAAAAACAAAAACAAAAAAAACAAAAACAAAGTGGAACAACCACACTCGGTTTTGAATAGCAAAAACAGACACAAAGCAATAAAACCGACCAACAATTTACAAAAAAATAAAATGAAATATAAATAAATAAATACAAAATAAAACACAAAAGGAAATATGAATGTAGAAAAGCTATGAACTTGAAAGGGACGATCGATTACTTATTTTTAATCGAAAGAGCCATAAGTGATTTTTTTTCAAGAATCGAAAGGTGAGTGAAATAGTTGTGAAGAGGGATACGGGGTTTGAATGAAATCAAAATGGCGCGAAATCACACCGGAAATGATGGCCATTTAGGCGGAACTGTATGAAAAGAATCGCATTCGGTGACTGGTTTTTTAATATTCCGTTGCAGTTGCGTCAGAGTTGTGTGTGTGAAGGGGCACGGTTTGCCTAGCAGGAAATCAATTCGCCAATGCAATAGTCTGCAGCTAATGGAGAGAATCGCCAAAAAGCGAGATAGATTCATACATGAATATAAGATGATATATGAAGGCATGAAACAGATCTCTCTTCCTCTCTCTCGCACAAACAAGAAATGACAAGCACAAAAGCTTCTTCGAAGGTTTCCTGTCATGTAAGCGAACTAATGAGTTCGAACTTCAGCGAGTGATTCGTTACTACAATCCTGTAACTGATTTTTGTTATATTCCGTGCTAAGGGAATAAATACTTAAAACCAGGTGGATACTAGAAAGGTTTATTGTACACAACCAGTACAATATGAAATATGGTACAGTTATACACACAGGTTGATCTAGTAGTGAGTGCCACTAATTGGAAGGTCGGACGTGCTTTCGTCGTCTCTCTCTCCCTCTTAATATTTAACAGCCCCCCACACTACCACCATACGAGGGATGTATGTGGCACAAGGCCGAATTTATTGTGGGTTCTCCGAGGCCGTAGGCTCGGCCAAAAGTATTCCCTTAGAACCCGCATAAGCGTGTTCAGGGCCTGTCTACCTCCCCGGACGAGGCTTTGCCGAAGGGCAAAATTTTGTTCGGGTTCTTCTTTGCTCAAGGCAAAGAGTTCGACAGTGAAGAACAGGAGAGAGAGCACTATTCTGTCTCACTCTCTTCCCCAAGTCTCTCGTAGACAGTTGACTTTATAGGCACTCACTAACTATAGTGTAATCATTCATAGAGGTGATTGGTTATTCCATTACATCACAGACTAAGCTAACCTTTGTAAAAATAAAGAACATTTGATACAATTGCATGCGATAGAATTTACAAAGCTGAGATGCTGACGAAACGTTGAGGCGATGAGTAAGTTGTCAACCTTCTTAATACAAACAATAACCAAATGTACAATTAGTACCAAAGAAAAAAAAAACACGTTGATTTTTTTCCCGTTAGGATAAATGTTATCCTAACAGAATTGGACAAAAAAATGTCTACTTATAGGGAGAAGCATCTGCAAGAGAAACATACAAATTCATCATGACGACATAGAAAACAGTGTTATTTGAGATTTGAAGCGAAATGATCATTTGAGAGATACGAAAGAATTTTTCGAAAGAAGGAAATTTATTATCACTGTATAAAACGCCATCTCCATGCCATCAACTCTCTCTCAACACCAAAGAAATAATCGATTTTTTGAAGAAAACATTTTAAAAAATACTACAAAAGATCGATTTAAAAATTAAAAAAAGTAGATTCAACACTATTTACATTATTCGGACTATTGTCCTCATCTTTGTTGCCATATTTATTACAAACTTTCGGCCTTTCAGTATCTGTCTATATTTCCGAGATGAAGTATTATGTACACTATTTACACTATTCGGACTATTGTCCTCATCTTTGTCGCCATATTTATTACAACGTTTCGGCCGAGATGAGAACAATAGTCCGAATAATGTAAATAGTGTACATAATACCTCATCTCAGAAATATAGACAGATACTGAAAGGCCGAAACGTTGTAATAAATATGGCGACAAAGATGAGGACAATAGTCCGAATAATGTAAATAGTGTACATAATACTTTATCTCAGAAATATAGACAGATACTAAAAAGCTGAAACGTTGTGATAAATATGGCATCAGAAATATAGACATAAATTCAACAATAAAAAAAAATTGTCATTTTTGCTTCTTTTCAAATTCTTGTTATGAATTTGCTCTTAACTTTGGACTTATTTTCCCAACGACTTTAAAAAGATAACTCAAATTTTGGATACTTCCTTTTCTACCCTCAAAAGATTTCTGAATTTGATCAATTGTTGTTCACTGGGGGTAGTTGCCAAACAATGTTTATTGGCTCTAAATTTTAATTTTGCCATTACTATCGTTGGAAGCGTTCGTCTTTCCTTCCACCTCAGATTATCACTTCCAACTTGTCTGGATAAAGGTTAGTAAGATATTTTGTGCAATATCAAAAAAGTTGGTAAATATGAGAAACTTGATGAGATAATTTTTCAGTAAATCTCGGCTGGCTCATCCTAGTTTGCTTGCTTATGTATTTATTTCAAGGAATCCCCTCCCTAAACCTTAGACAGGCAACCCCAAAAGTAATGGCATATGGCAGCCGACAATTGGCGTCAGGTTCAAACAGATTAAGTCGGTTTCAGTAAAAATCTAGTACTTTGTCGGGCCGACGGCGGAGGCTTCGTCAAAGCCTCTTCGTTTGTGCAGACGGAGGTTCCCAAAGGTGGGATCGGGGCAGGTAGGCAGTATTTGCCTTTTTCTGATTCTAGTGGTTTTATTTTATTTTTTTTTTTTTAGATTGATAAAAAAGCAAATAGAAATAAAGTGTTTTGCTTTGCAGAAAATATGGGAAAGAGAGAAAATAAATAAAAAGTAACGGGGAGATGAAAACGAACGTACAAAAAAAAGAAGGAAGATAACTCAAGCGGATGATGTTGTATTTAGCAAATACCGAATGCATATTCACGCTTATTAGGAAAGAATTGCGCTCAAAGCTACAATAATCTTTCACTATTGTAAATAGAAATAGCCACAAAATAAAGATTAGCTTTATCCTCTTTGTCCTCTCACTATCCGTCTTGATCCCTGTTCTGTCATTTATTTACACAACCTCGTTATGTTTACCTATACCTTACTTTACCTACTGCATTTTGATATCTTCTAAACGTAACTCACATTATAGCCGACCGTGCGGGTGAAGATGTGAAGAGATATCAGAAGGTTAAAATTTTCTGCTGGCCGGTCCAGCTACATGAGAATGTTGGACTTTAATTAAGTCCAAAGAAGATAAAGAAAACAAACAAGACCGATATATATATATATGGGTAAACAAATATATATTAATAACAAAAGTTAAACAAAGACATGGACTGTTACATAGAGTTTGTATGGAGAAATTATGTGTGTGTGTTGTAAGTGTTCGTACGTACGTGTATTGTTCTTAGCGCGTTCCCAGAATTTGGGAAACGCTGTATCTGAGAGAGGTCACATATTGGCCTAAGTGAAAAAGAGAGAGATTTTACCTCACCTCCGCATGAGGTAGCGGCCCAAGGCCTAGGTCGAAAAAGAGCGAGAGAGAGAAGGTTCAGCCAGTATTTATAGCCAGGGGAGAGAGACCCCTGTTGAAGGATTAAGGAACTGAGGAGGAGCTAATTCCGACAACATCTTGAATTGTTTCTCTGGCTGATGACCAACAACTGTGTCTTACAATTAAGAGTTAATCATCTCTTCTCGCTTTCCCGCACTACCTAGATTAAGAGTTCCTCTTATTTTCTGTGTCTAACATCAAGATTGTGCTATTTCCATGTATTATTGTTAAGATTTTGTCTGCCAATAAGAAATTCTGGTAGCAAATCTAGCAACGTCATGAAGAGAGACTCCGTTCAAGTCTTTGCTGGTCTCTCCATGCAGGTTCCGTCTCTGATTCTGTGCCAGCCAATAAATTTTCACTATTGTCATTAGAAATAGCCACAAGAAAAAGATTAGGTCGCTTTTACAGCTTACCAGAGATCAGTTCTGAATTGAATTATGACCACTTCCGCTTTCAACAGTATGACTCAAGATTAACAATTACGACTCAACCAATTAGGGCGCCAGACTTCTAACAGCGAAATATCACAATTGATGAACCCGCACAAATATACAACAGGTGGTAGAGAGAGAAAACTGAAAAACGAAAGAAAGTATAGGCAGAGCTGGAAGAAATGACAAAAAACAGTAAATAGAACTTTGAAAACACACAAGGAAAACTAACGAAAAAGTTAAGAGTAAAGAAAATAATTAAATAGAAGACAGTGATATTATAAGGAAGAAAGGATTGTTGATTGGTTAACCCTTTCGGTCTTGACAACCGCTTTACCGGTGGTAAAGAAAAATGACAATGTCCAGCCACCGGTTGAACGGTGGTAAACACTTGCAACTATTTTTATATCTACCGTGAAACATTACATACCAATTATTTGCGAATTTTGACTCAGGAGCTCAGGCAGTTGGGTTAAAATTGTTCTGGAACGCAGCGCTCAAGAAAAAATTAGTAATTAGTAAAATTATTTGTAAATTGTACAGCCTAGGCTATATTTATGGAGTATTATTTTGGTTAAACAAGCCATGATTACAATTAAACGAAAAATAATAGGAAAAAAGAACAAGCCTATAAAAACTGTATTATATCCAAAGGTAAGAAAACAAAATAAAAATCAAGCAATTATTACAATTGAGCAAAACAGTACAGTTACCATTAACATTTTATTCATCTTCAAATCCATTAAATTCGTATTCTTCGTTATCAAAATTCTGATACTCATTTTCAATACTATTATCATCGACGTCAAATAATGGGTCATGTAATTTCGGACGACTATCGTCATGTAATTTCGGACGACTATCGCAAATTTTAAATCGACATATGGCATATAAGACGCAGGGAAATTTTAAAAGATATTTTTAATAAAAAGAAAAGGAAAAAAAAAGTGCGTCAAATACGGTACAAAAATTCGTCATCACAGAAATTCAGACAAATTATTCAGTATTTTCTCCTAAATGAAAATGATATCACTTTTATGTTCCACGTTCAAAACGAATGAGAGACTTAATAGATAATATATTTGTAAAAACATCAAGCTCGTTATGTAATCTAATTCGCGAGTTCAAGTGTCACAGAATATTTCGTTATTATGGCCGTGTGTTAGATGAAGCTAAGATAATGAAATATCTTAAACATGTTTGGTGGTTGGAGATTGAAATTGTCTTCCCTACCCCAGCATCAAAGGACTGTGTTCGAATCCGGGCAAAAGCTCGGATTTCAAATGTCGATCTCCAGTCTACATTTGGGCGATTGCGAAGTTCTACCTTCACAACTTGGGCCGGACTAAAACGGATTTCTCTTTTTCACGCACACGATAAATAGGATGGATGTGGGATTTAACGGCATGTCAACTCCTATTTGGGTCAATTTATGCCGAAGCCTTATTAATTTATGAATTTAAGTTGGTTATTTTGTATAAAAGGTTTTTTTTTTCTTTTTTATTGTTTTTCAAAAAAGTATAGTTGGTAATATTGTTTTTCAAAAACTGGTAATAATGTTTTTTCCAAAAACGTAGAGCTGGTAATAATGTTTTTTCCAAAAACGTAGAGCTGGTAATAATGTTTTTTCATTTTCATTCTGGTCCTTCGTGATCTTTATAAAAAAGCAATTATTTTGATGATAAAATTTAATTGCTTAGCTACTCAAATAAAGTTCAAATATGCGGATGTAGTTTGTCGTCATACCCAGGACGCGGATGTAGTTTGTCGTCATACCCAGGACGCGGATGTAGTTTGTCGTCGACGCGGATGTAGTTTGTCGTCATACCCAGGACGCGGATGTAGTTTGTCGTCATACCCAGGACGCGGGAAAGACCTGGAAGTTCACTATTTACCCATAGCTGGGACCCCAACAGGTGCTACTACCCCGGGTCTCGGTGGACCTGGGAACACCAGCAATTAAGAGGTGGTTCCACGCTTCCTCAAAACCTCTTGATCAGAGGCCTTGCTGTTGGATGCAGTTTAAACACGATAAATAGGTAAAGTGTGGATATGGAATGGTAATTACTGAAAGCTACTATTAAATCTTCCTTTAGAAACTCTTTGAATCGATAAAGTGGATGCGTGGATGTTACTCTGAACTTAATTGCACTTGAATAAAGATGGTTGACTGAGAAAATTCCTCACAAATTTCTCGAAATTTATGCGAGATTCCTTCGCTTTTTTTTTTTTTTTTTTTTTTTTTCAAAATCTCATCTTATTTGTTTACTTTTATTCTTCGGTCACTTTTAGACTTGACCGAAAAAAAGCAGCTCCTCTCTGAAATACCACTTCAATTTTTTTTTATTCCTTTGTTCAGGATAGATCTTGCCGATAGATTTTTTTTTTTTACACCTGTGGCAGTGGAGATTCCTGGGGTTATTGACCCTCTTTCGATAGCGTTCCTTCGGAGGATTGGCGCGATTGCGTCTCGATTAAGGGACGAGTCTCGCGAAACGGTGTGGCTCTTGCAGTGTGTGTCATTGGCGATGGTTCGATGTAATGTTTTCTCCATCATTGACGCAATGGCAGAGGATAGCAAAAAAAATTATAGTTACTTTGTTCTGGAATTGTCATCAATGGTCAAGTGAACTTGCTTTGTTTCATCAAATTCTCGACTATGATAGAATTCCAGAATCATATTCGACGATCTTTTGTTAAAAAGTAATGAAGAGTTTCATTCAGTTTATTTATTTTTTTTAAATGTCACTCCTACTCGAAAGTTTTTTTTTAGTTAGCAGACAAAGCAAAGGATGTTTTCTTAAGAAAAAAGTAAATGTGTCCCTGTCTTAGACCCCAAGAAGATGAATGGAAGAATTTTAAATGGAAAGTCTTCAGTTTTATAAAACTAGTTTCATTTTTTCTTTCATGGGCGCCATATTTCAGCTTTCCGTAGGATTTTATTTTATTTTATTTTCCTTTTCTCTTTTCATTTTGTCTCACCTCAGTTTTTCTTCTCTTGCGTACTTGTCTTGATTTCCAGCAATTTTTCTTCACCCCCACTTCATTCCATCCCCCACCGCCCGTTCCGTTTCTCCCCATCCTGCCTTTCAACTCGATTGACCGATTTTCATTCTTCAAATGGGATTTATTTTTCAAACGATATACTTTATCAGCAGCTTCGTTTCGTCGATTTCTCTTCAAAGCCGAACCGTTTGAAATGGTTCTGGTTTTTGTTTTTTTCAGAAGTGCCAAGACTTCAAGAAATTCAAAGAACAAAATTATCGACATAGGAACAAGGTCTTTCTCTTAGCGAAACACAAGAAATATAAGAATTAAAAAATATATTCCACTCATGCAATTAATATATAAAATATACGTATGTGTTTATAAGAGTATCTTAACTTCCCCAATATAATTTATCAATGACGTAAAGTCAATCCTCGCTGAATGCATCGCTAGTGTAACATTTTGTGTCAGAATAAACTATGTTTCAATGTATGTATAGCTGGCCACTCGTATTCGAGGATATCCGTCTGCTAGGGCGGCTAGACAATCCCTATTGCAGACGCTTACTCAGGCGCATTTTGTGTTTGCTTAACACCCACAGAGCCCAACTGTGGTTTATACTGCAACTATGCTGAGCAGACCTTAGTTACAGTTTCTGGGAAAGAGTGTTATCTAGCGTGATCAACAACTTGAACAAGGTCAGCACGCTCAAACGCTCGGCCACGATGACTTGTGACTTCCTGCTAGTACAGCTATCGATGGCCCCCACGGGTACCATCTACCCAATTTCACTCACAAGGTGTGGCATGGTTTTCAGGCACTTTCTGCACGCTGGCATCGACCTCGATCCATTCCGATAACATCAGGAAGTCTCCTTCCTGACAAATCGACCATGGTAAGATTCGAAGCCAGGTTTCATTGTCAGAATGTGAACGTTCTAACCACTCGGCTCAATGTTTCAATAATAAAAAGAAAAATCTTCAAATATAACCTGGGAGGAAGATTAAGGGAAGTCTGTATTCAAGCCTTTCCTCCAAAGATATAAAAACTAACATGGCCGCTGCTGGAATTATTTCCATTTCAGTGTCACTACCAACTGCGGCTTTTCTCGATTCCCCAATCAATGAACCAAATCAAAACCAAAAAAGACTTTCAAAGCATATCTTTTTTTCAAGTTCTTTATGACACAAAGTGGCATTTCATCGCAGAAAATCCCGGCGAGATGCTGCCAATTTAGTAACACTGAACAACTGTTATACGTTCAAATATTATTCTATTACTCTTTATTTCACCAGTAATGTACCTCACTAACTTCTCATCAGCATCTGAGCTAAGTCAGAAATAGTAAACTATATCAAATTCTATGCAGTGATAAGTGGCAATCTGAAAATACAAAACGGAACTCAAAAATGGTTTGGTTTGTTTTACAGCAAATCAACTTCTGTGGGTTATTTAATGCAGACAAAATTTTTTATTGCCGGTAATGTTTTTTTATTTCCAAAAAGCTATTGCTGGTAATATTTATTTATTTTTTTCAAAAATGTATTGCTGGTAATATTTATTTATTTATTTATTTAAAAATGTATTGCTGGTAATATTTATTTATTTATTTAAAAATGTATTGCTGGTAATGTTTTTTTTTTTACCACGCTCTCCAAAAGCTCCTGATCAATGGCCTTGCTGTCGGATGTAGTTTATCGTCTTACGCAGGACGGGAACTCAGGAGTGAAAAATGGAAATAAGCGAACATTTTATTAATGACCAATACTAATTAGTGTGATATCACTCGTTGTAATTGCCACAACTATACAAAACGATACTCTAACCATACTAAAAATCACAAGAGAAGCAAATAAATACAAATGCTGAAGACATGAGACTTAAAATTCGATGATGCCAAAGTTTATGATCAATTTGTCAGAGACTGGCAACAAAATGTTACTGCTTTTGAATTTGATTCAAATTAAATTTATTAAGCACACAAAAATAAGTTTTAGATGTTATCTGAAGAATTAGAAACAAATGGAAAAAATGGAGACATTCGGGACTTAAAGTTTTAAGGTTGAATTGATAGAGTATTTTTAGAAGAATGCATATCGGATGAAATAATCCTTGCCCCCTTTGTAATAAGGTGGAAGAGAAAGAGAGAGAAACAGACAGATAAAAAGAGAGAGAAACAGACAGATAAAAAGAGAGAGAAACAGACAGATAAAAAGAGAGAGAAACAGACAGATAAAAAGAGAGAGAAACAGACAGATAAAAAGAGAGAGAAACAGACAGATAAAAAGAGAGAGAAACAGACAGATAAAAAGAGAGAGAAACAGACAGATAAAAAGAGAGAGAAACAGACAGATAAAAAGAGAGAGAAACAGACAGATAAAAAGAGAGAGAAACAGACAGATAAAAAGAGAGAGAAACAGACAGATAAAAAGAGAGAGAAACAGACAGATAAAAAGAGAGAGAAACAGACAGATAAAAAGAGAGAGAAACAGACAGATAAAAAGAGAGAGAAACAGACAGATAAAAAGAGAGAGAAACAGACAGATAAAAAGAGAGAGAAACAGACAGATAAAAAGAGAGAGAAACAGACAGATAAAAAGAGAGAGAAACAGATAAAAAGAGAGAGAAACAGATAAAAAGAGAGAGAAACAGATAAAAAGAGAGAGAAACAGATAAAAAGAGAGAGAAACAGATAAAAAGAGAGAGAAACAGATAAAAAGAGAGAGAAACAGATAAAAAGAGAGAGAAACAGATAAAAAGAGAGAGAAACAGATAAAAAGAGAGAGAAACAGATAAAAAGAGAGAGAAACAGACAGATAAAAAGAGAGAGAAACAGACAGATAAAAAGAGAGAGAAACAGACAGATAAAAAGAGAGAGAAACAGACAGATAAAAAGAGAGAGAAACAGACAGATAAAAAGAGAGAGAAACAGATAAAAAGAGAGAGAAACGCATCTGGGAAATAAATCGAAATACTATAAGTATAAAAAGTCAAATCCTGAAAAAAAAAAAAAAAAAAAAAAAAAAAAAAAATCAATAAACCGAGCCTCGTTTTCATTGTGTTAATAACTCCACTCATTATGTATTGAAAAACTCTTAAAAAAAGAGAATATGATGTTATCGGGATTTGTTTGGCAAACAAGATCATCCTTTTGTCACCGAAGCTGTAGTCCTGGCACTAATATGTATTCTTTCCTAAATATCCACGGGTGAGCCGACATGATTAAAGCTGTTGTTGCTTCCGTTTCAGGACGTTTAATTATATTTTGTGATCAGAAGTCAAAAGCCGAATAACACCGGTAGCCCCGAGGGTTGATGCAGCATCGGCTAGGTGGCAAGCTGCTGGGTTGGGGGTAAGAGACATTTCATTTGGCATTGGGAACGCCTTTCGTCACAGGAGAGGTAGGGATACATTTTTTCTAACGTTTTTAGCTGCCTTGGTGGGATTCCAAAATGTAATCAAAAAGATTTTGTGTACAGCCGGAAGTTTTCAGTTAGAAAGTTCGGGACAGAAAGAGAGAGAGAGCGACAAAGAGGGGAACGGGAACAGAGAGAGATAGAGTTAAAGAGAGAGAGAGATAGAGTTAAAGAGAGAGAGAGATAGAGTTAAAGAGAGAGAGAGATAGAGTTAAAGAGAGAGAGAGAGAGAGTTAAAGAGAGAGAGAGAGAGTTAAAGAGAGAGAGAGAGAGTTAAAGAGAGAGAGAGAGAGTTAAAGAGAGAGAGAGAGAGTTAAAGAGAGAGAGAGAGAGTTAAAGAGAGAGAGAGAGTTAAAGAGAGAGAGAGAGTTAAAGAGAGAGAGAGAGTTAAAGAGAGAGAGAGAGTTAAAGAGAGAGATAAAGAGAGAGATAGAGAGAGTTAAAGAGAGAGATAAAGAGAGTTAAAGAGAGAGAGAGAGTTAAAGAGAGAGATAAAGAGAGTTAAAGAGAGAGATAAAGAGAGAGATAGAGAGAGTTAAAGAGATAAAGAGAGAGATAGAGAGAGATAAAGAGAGAGATAGAGAGAGTTAAAGAGAGAGAGAGAGAGTTAAAGAGAGAGAGAGAGAGTTAAAGAGAGAGAGAGAGTTAAAGAGAGAGAGAGAGTTAAAGAGAGAGAGAGAGTTAAAGAGAGAGAGAGAGTTAAAGAGAGAGAGAGAGTTAAAGAGAGAGAGAGAGTTAAAGAGAGAGAGAGAGTTAAAGAGAGAGAGAGAGTTAAAGAGAGAGAGAGTTAAAGAGAGAGAGAGTTAAAGAGAGAGAGATAGAGAGAGATAGAGAGAGAGAATATTACAGCAATATTTTCACAGACGCATTGGTTATATTTTTTACTTGAATCATCCCGGATACTTTCCTATAAAATTATAGTTTTGTTGCATAGAAGAAAGAATTATGCCTTTTAAATCATTAACAGTAAAAATATCCACAGAAAGCGAACACGAAAGAAAAATAATGTCACAGTCTGATCTACCCTAATAATCGAAATATTTGCTCATTGGTACTGACTCCCGTTACTAGATAATGGGATATTATCTCAAATGGGCGCAATTAAAATTCATGACCAGTAAATATATAAAGTCTCATTGTACATAGAAAACGAAACCGACAAAAATTATCAATTTGCCAGGATTTAATAAACGGCCGTAAAATAATTTTGGTAGAATATGAATGCAGACAGGAATTCGGAAGAATGAAATCCAAATAATTCGCGAAATCAAGAATTGTTAAATTGCAATAAATAAAATTAAGATACAAATTTTTACTGTTATACACATACACAAAATTTTCATTTTTGTAGAAAGTGTTATTCCAGCAAGTTGCAAAAATAGAATGCTTAATTATTGTTATCTAAACGTGGCTGACATTATGCACAAGGTCAAGAATATGGAGCACCAAGAGAGGTTCGAAGTTACTATCCTTCACACTGCGAGACGAGTACGATAACCTCGGACAAGACATCGAATTACGTTTGTTTTTTTGCATTAGGATGAGGAAAGTGTGAGAGAAATGAACAAAATTTTAGAAAAATGTTATCTGTCGGTTTTATAAAACATTTCCTGGCAAACTAAGATATTTATAATTACTGTTAATATTGTATTTTAAAAATACTTTATTTTTTCCATGACCAACATAAACTTCGACAATAACAGAGAGAAGCAAATTCCTTCTCAAAAGATTAAAGGAAATCTCCAAATGTTGATTCTTATTGTAAGCGCGGTTTCGTCTCGGTTTCGTGTCATTTACAAGAGTGAAAGATTGCAATTCAAAAGAGATAAATCAAATTTTATACTAAAAAATCAAACAAAATTCCGGCGATGACTAAATCTTTTCCCTTTATCAATATTACCCGTGTCGTCCGAACACTAATTTAGGATGGATCAATTAAATTCTGATCGATCGCTGAAAACAATTTATCACTTTGTATTTTTCTAAACAATTGAGAGAAGTTGCGGTGTGCGGCTCAGCCGGTTTTCAAATCCACGTGCACGCAATTGTTTAAACGCTTTCAGTATAACTTTGGGCACGTGCACCTTGTCATCAACGGCTCTTCAGCTCCATGTTCTCATCAACATACAAGGAAGGTCGGGGACCGGTAAGGGGGGGAGTGACTGGGGAAAAAAAAGGGAGAAAGGTAGAGATTTAAGAAAAATGTATCAAACGTCAACTTAGTTATCCAAATGTTTTCGCAGCGGGGGTGGGTCAGATATTTATTTTCTTTCTTTTTCTCCTTCCCTTGATATGTTTAATCGCTAAATTCACAAAACCCCACCCACCCCCAGACCTTTTTTTCTTGCGTTCGCTGACTTCCATTCTGTTCGCTTGTCTTTGTCGGATATTATAACCATTTTCTTTACATATTCCTTTTTTTTCTTTTTTTCAACCACAATTCTTCCGTTAATTTTTCCGTTTAAAATTTTGCCAAAAATCAATTATACATTTTTAAAATTTATTTTAACAAAATTAGAAATTTTAAAGTTTATTTAATATATTGTAAAACAAACATTTCTTACTTCATGTGCCGAAAAAAATGTATTTTAAAAACAAGAGACAACAGGAAAGCGGCGACGTACAACTATGTGATAATTGATGCTTTCAGCAAACAGCTTACTCAAGGAAAAGGTTTCGTACGGAAGGAAAGAAGTGATATAATTTCGCTTTTTATTGAAGCGACTTATTTACCTCGTTAATTTTAAGTTTGGTTTGTTTGGTTTTACGGCATATCAACCTCAATGGGGTATTTAATGCCGACAAGATTTTCATTGTTGGTAATATTTTTTTCAAAAAATCTATTTCTGGTAAGGATTTTCCTTCGCTGGTAATATTTTTAAAAAAAATGCATTACTGGAAATAATTTTTTTTTGTTACAAAGTATTTAAACCCTATTTTTACACTTTCATAATGTTTTGACCAGAGTTTGTGTGTTAACTATTTTGCCCATAGCTGGGACCCTAACAGTTGCTACCACCTCGGGTCAGGGGAGACCTGGTTGGTTGTTTTGGTTTATGGCATATCAACCTCAGTGGGTCATTTAATGCCAACAACATTTTTGAAATAGATTCAAAGCGATAGTTTGGTAAAAAAGGTGTGTATGTATACACATAAATATATATATATTTGAATCATTTTTCAATTACTCATATTTTTTTTTAGTACAATCCAACTTCTTTTAGGAAATTTACAATCTTGGATGGTTTTATTTTCGGAAAAAGTTTTTAAATTTCTCACTTGGTAGAGAATAATTTTTCCTTCAAAAATTATTGTTGGTAATAATTTTTTTTTATTACAAAGTATTTCTGGTATTAAAACCTATTTTTACACAAGTTTGTGTGTTAACTGTTTGCCCATAGCTGGGATCCTAACAGGTGCTACCACCAATTAAGAGGTGGTTCCACGCTCCTCAAAACCTCCTGATCAGAGGCCTTGCTGTTGAATGTAGTTTATCGTCATACCCAGGACGGGTTATTTTTAAGGAAAATTTTAAAACTAAGACTGTTGAGAGTGAGATAAAATTTCATAAGAAACGTACATAAAATTAATTAGGTACCTTTTCTTGTGAAAGGTTAAGTGTGCATAATTTAATATACATTTATTATATTTTACGGTATTATTTGTATTTCCACTCATTTTATTAATTTTTGATATTTCACTTATGGAAAAATGTCATAACTGAGATAATATAAAAATAACACAAATTACATAAGATAGGTACATAATACTTTAGGTACCCTTATCATCTGAAATAGTATAAAAAAAAATTTCTCTTTTGTTAATTTTTTCAAATTTTTCTAATCTTAATATGACTATTAAAAAGGCAATTTTTCTCATAATTACGTAATCATATACACTTTTTATTTTATTTAATCATAGCCAAAAAAGAACAGAAGTCTAGAAATGCAATGCAACTGGTATCAGACTGGATCGTCACTTTAGGCTATAGTTTATATTTTTTGTTTTAAGTAAAACAAAACATTTGAAATTTCTCCACACGTGTTTCACACGAACAATGTATCAAAAAGGCTAACAGCAGAGAACTACATTCATACCAACGCAAATCACGTGACGGACTATTGTTTACATGAGGCTTCCGGTCTTTCGTATTTTTTAATTAAGCTTTTTTTTTTTTAATCATATCACCCCAAGCAAGGCCGGAGGCCACTATCACGCAAGGGGTTAAAGAAGGGTAGGAGGAAGAGCAGATAGGAGTGGCAAGGGAGGGGATGTGGAGAAAGAGAAAGACAGTGGGTCGATCAAGGCAAGGGGGCCACAAAAGATCCGGAGCGAGAGCAGATAGGAATGAAAAATGAAAGGATGTGGAGAAGGGAAGTGGATAGATCAGGGCAACTGGAGATGTCGATTGACGCTACACTTAAACCGTTGGAGATTGTATTTGTCAGGGAAACAGTAATAGGGAAGGGAGTTCCATAGGCGAGATGCGCGAGGCATGAAGCTATTGGAGTAGAGGCGAGATGTGCGAGGCATGAAGCTATTATGGACACAAAAAATACATGTTATATTAGATTTTTATCTATTTGCAGATTGCTAATTGTAACCAGCTTTATTTTATAATCTGTAATGATATTTATCTACTTAATAACACCATTGACTAAACAGAAACTGTACAACATTTTCATTAATTTTAGAATATTTAACAACCTTAATGTAAAAAAAAAATGTATAAATAAATAAAATAATTTAAGAAATAACAAATAATTGTTGTAAAAAATTTATTTTTCACCGAAAACGTTTTTTGCTTTCTGACAATATTATCCATATTCATAGAAACAAGTAAAAGAAACTAAAAGCTTTTGAAATTAAATAATATCTTTGTTTTATATGTTACAATTCAGAGGTGATTTTAAGGTAAAAAGATGTCAGCTAAAAACAAAACAAAAAAAACAACCCCCCCCCAAAAAAAAAACCCCAACATGATTCACTTTCCTCAAAGCCTTATTTAACTAATTAATCACTAAAAATGTACAGATTTGAATTTCAAGAGTTTTCATAAAATTAGTTGGGTGGGGGGTAATAGATATAAAAAAATTACTATGACTTAAAAAAAAAAAAAACATATTTGTAATAATTTCCATCATTTATGAATAGTTTCTGAAAGTTTCATTAAAATCCGACAATTATTTTTATTTTTGCAAGATTTTCAAAATTAATGACTGCCATTAAAAAAAAAAAACTGCACCAAAAATCCGCCATTTAGTAGGACATTCGCTGATGAAGAGAAACGAGGTTTTTCAACCAGAAGTTAGAATGCTCTAATAAAGACAGAATTTTTTTTTAAAATACTTAAAAAATTACTTTGTTATTTCCTCTTAATAACAAACATTTTGACGATAAAATTTTGTTTTCGTCAAGTTTAAGGTCGTTATTATCCTGCTATGCTCATTTCCAGCGATCTCATTCTAGTACCTACTTAAAATAGACAAAACTTGTCTATATTATTTAATGAAACATGCATGCATATATATATATATATATATATATATATATATATATATATATATATATTACATAGCATATCTTCATTTAAACATGTTTGGTTAAATAATTTAGACGTATTATGTATATTTATTCTATTTTAATCTTTTCAAGTCCGCGAATTAATTTCTTGCTGGCTGTAGAAAATTGATTAAGAAAAATTCCAAAGTTTTCTTTCAAATAATTTTTATTTTCTCAAGTACTATCAATCTCATCTGAGACCATTTTCAGGGGTTGCATATCTCTGGATGTGTTAACACCGTAAATTCAAAATATTTTTACACCGCTATGCAAGGGAGGTAACTAATGTGATTTTTTTCAGAAAAGATTTTTTAAATGTTTTTAGAATAAAAGTATTATATATACAAAAGTATTATATACAAAAGTATTATATACAAAATACTAAATTAAAATGATTTAGTATTGTTTATATAACACTTTGCTGCTACAAGCATGTAAGAACTTTGTTGCTATACTCGTAGTTGACTTTATTTTTGGCCGCAATTCGCTTATATTCCAGAATTTTAATATTTTGCTTATTATCTTGATGAAGCACTGATATATTTTCGACTAATATCTGTCTTAACTGTAAATATGAACATGAATGATCCTTTAAATGTTCTGAGATTTAACTATGATCGTTCAAGTGAAACGTAAGCCTTCATCGTCGTTTTTGTAAAACCAACACACGTATTAACATTTTTTTTTATTAGAGACGCAATCTCCCAAACGACATTTAAATTGATATACGATGTTGGTCTTTTGTAAGACGCTGGTTTGGTTTGTTTTACGGCATATCAACCTCAAAGGGTTATTTAATGCCGACAACATTTTTAGGATAGATTCGTATGAATAGAATATCTATTCTTTGGTTTAGATTGGTTTGGTTTATTTTGTTTTACGGCATATCAACCACAATGGATTATTTAATGGCGACAACATTTTTGTTGCTGATAATATTTTTTTCCTTCATAAATCTATTTTTGGCAATATTTTTTTTTCTTCAAAAATAATTTGGCAATAATTTAAAAAAATTATTTCTGTTATTAAAATCTATTTTTACACTTTCATAGTGCTTTGACACCAGTTTGGGGGTTAACTATTTGCCCATAGCTTGGACCCTAACAGTTACTACCACCACGGGCCAGGGTGGACCAGGGAACACCAGCAATTAAGAGGTGGTTCCACGCCCCTCAAAACCTCCTGATCAGAGACCTTGCTGTTGGACGTAGTTTATCGTCTTACCCACGACGCGGACGTAGTTTATCGTCTTACCCACGACGGTTGTAAGTCTCTGGTTGACGGAGATGAGTTGTTATGCTTAGAAAATCAGCATTCGACATTTACATTACATCGACAACAAAAATACCAAATAAAGAATTTTTTTTTACAATACACGTAGTGGGTGCGGAGAAATTACATTTTTTTCAACTCTGATCAAATATGAAGTGCCATTTAGGTGAGGGAAATGATAGCTTATGTAATGTGAGTTTACCCTACCACGGAGTGAATTTGATCCTAACTAGAACCCCCACTTGTGTACCAAAGTAAATTGCAGTCATTTTCGTTCTCCGATGTGAGTCATTATATAAGCAAGATAAGCACTTCTATAAAGTACATAAATAAGCGCTACCCAAGTGAAGCTGGCGACGTTTATCAGTCATCCCAGCTGGCTAAGAAATACTCGAACAGTTTGACCATGTTCAGAAATGCAACTGAGATCGAAGTGCAGTAATGAATTTAATTTGAACATTTTTTTTATTCAATGAAGTTTTTTTCAACATCACCGAGGAAATTATGTTCCTTAATTTATAATTCTTAATTCTACTTGAAAAATCCGTGATGTTGTCATGATTTGAGGTGAAAAAAAATGGTAATTTTTGTTTTAGATTGATTATGCGGACATTGCAACAATGATAGTTTCTTTTGTTTGCATGGAAGTTTACTATGCAACGATAAATTAAAACTTTTCATTTTCACTCTCACGTGGTCGTGTGCGATGTCATGAACCGCAATGCGATGTTTGCTTCCTGCGTTTCATATGCACGAAACAAAAACTATCATTGTTGCAATGTCCGCATAACCAATCTAAACCAAAAATTACCATCTTTATTATTTAATTTATTGTCATGTACTTGTAATCTCGGATGACAGCTTATGTAAGCCGAAATCTTAGACAGGATTAACAATAAAAACATGTATCAACATAGTGATTTTCTTTTGTGTTTCAGTGATATTGCAAAAAAGAAAAAAATCTTAACCGACAATTTTAAAGGAATTTACTTAAAATAAATAGACAAAACTTGTCTATATTATTTAACGAAACTTGCATTAATGAAAAAATGCTGCCTAAATACACACACACACATTATATATATATATATATATATATATATATATATATATATATATACACACACACACACACACACACACGAGTCATATATATGTCTCTACAAGTTTCTCACAATGAGAGAAAATTTTCTGCTCGTTTAGGAAAACCTTTCACATAAAACAATGTCGGTCATTTATTCGCAAAATATTAACTGTAATAAGAAAATTATTTTTATCGCTGTTAATTTCTAACTTTTTATTTAGGCTTTGATACAGTTTGAAAATTCTACCTGAAAGATGGCGTAGATTTTGTTTCTCTTTAAAAATAACGACATTGGGAAATGAAATCATTTTCGAGAAAACTGGAAGAATGAGAAAAGGAGAAGCAAATTCTCATCAATGTTCTGAAGAGGACAAAAATCCCGAGAACATGAAATAGAAACTGGCTGAGAATTGTTGGAGAATTGAGAGGCGTCCCTGGGCCGTTTTAAGAACGAATAGAAATATCCAGTAAAATAAAAATGGTTGAAAGCGCAATTCAGCCAAAGACAAAAGGATCAAGATCAAAAGAGGCAAAAATCTGGTGAAAGCCAAGTAGATTCCGATTGATATAATTTATAAGTATTTACAAATAAAAAAATAGGATACATATTTAGCCAAAGTTCATATACAATTCAAAACTGTTTTTGTTTGTGATAATATCTGGGAATATTCAAAAAAAAAAAAAAAAAAAAAAAAAAAAGTATATATATATATATATATATATATATATATATATATATATATAAAGAAATATAGTATTAAAGTGTGCTATATTTATGGGATAAAGTGCTAAATATCAGAGATAGAGCGTGTGTAAATATAAAAGTGAACATAGAAGTCAACACTCAGAGGCGACAGGCTGTTTCATGCTAGATGCAATCGTCAAGCCGCAATTGCGTCTAGCATGGAACAGCCTGTCGCCTCTGAGTGTTGACTTCTATGTTCACTTTTATATTTACACACGCTCTATCTCTGATATTTAGCACTTTATCCCATAAATATAGCACATCTTTAGACTATATATATATATATATATATATATATATATATATATATATATATATACACACACACACACAAACAAACAAACAATGTTAAATATAACAAAGTCTTATGTTTGAACATGGGCCGTTCTAAGCTTTGTATAGTGGCTTTAGTTTCGAGAGAAAATATTGACAAAAAGTGTCCAACATTTGGATATTTTTAAATTTTTATTATGCTCTTCCTCGATCTAAGCTTTCGGCTCGCATGAGCCATCATCAGGGTGGTTATATGGACATTAAAACAGCGATTTTCCTCATCAAAGAGGACATCCTGTTATGCTTACAAAATTAAATTTCAAAGCAGTCACAAAATTTTACTTTGCATCTAAACACATGGTTCTGTTGATAACATTCCTTTCTCTCACGTCGTCATGTGCGACGTCACAGAACTGCATTACGAATTTACGACCTGCCTCTGGTATTCCGCGACTGTTATCTTTGCATAGCAAAACTTCTAAGATAACAGGATGTCATCTTTGATGATGAATATCTGTTGTAATGTCTATATAATCAATCTGATGATGGTCTATGTGAGCCGAAAGCTTAGATCGAGGAACAGCATAATAAAACTATATTCAATTGTTGGACAGTTTTTTGTCTTTATTTTCTCCCAAAACTAAAGTCACTATTCGAAACTTAGAATGGCACATGATCAAACATAAGAGACATTCGTTGTCTGTAAAAGACAACATATATTTAACAATATATGTTTGAATAATCATCTGCTGCTTCAATAAAAACACACACACACACACATATATATATATATATATATATATATATATATATATATATATATATGTATGTATGTATGTATGTATGTATGTATGTATGTGTGTGTGTGTGTGTGTGTGTGTGTGTGTGTGTGCCTTATTTTATATGCAACATTTTGGTCTGTTAGAATAAATCACCTTACGCTTACTACATCAGGTGACCGCGTTTCTATGATAATGGCAAACAAAAATGTCTGATATATACAGAGTGTCCATGAAGTTCGTGTGCACTTTAAAAAATTTATAACTATTTGTATTTGCGATAGTAAATCTCTATTTTTTAAGGTTTTATTGAAATTTTATTTAAGTTTCCACATGTCCTCCATCATTAGCAATACAAAGGGTAATACGATTTTGCAATTCACGGAAAACATTTGCCAACTGATTTACAGTTATGCCTGAAATCACATTAGTTATTTTAGCTATACTTAAAACTAGGTACATTAAACTTTATAACATTCTTTACAGATTATTTCTATCGCAAATACAAATAAAGTTATAAATTTTTTAAAGTGCACACGAACTTTATGGACACCCTGTATTTTGAAAAATAAAAACTAAAAAATGTAACACTTTACTTTTATGCCTCAATTCGTGATCTTTCAACCCCCGCCTTTCAAAGCTGACATCATTTTCTATTCGGGTTTTGTAAGAAACTCAAACAATTGGTTCATTATTTTCGAGGTGAGCGTGAATATGGACCCAATATATTAAGTTGCGCATGAAACTGAAAATTGCTTCATTCTTCATATTCGGGCTTTTTTAACGGCATTATTCAAACAAAATTCTCACTACGATGTGCCGTTTTTGTTGCGTCACAGTAACAAACAGATCGACAATCAGAAATCGCATAATTATAATAGAGATCTACCAGAATAAAACGCTAGAAACTGTGAACTAAGTAAATTTCGAAAATGATATTTTTAAACAAATATTTAAAAAAAAAATATACTGTAAATAAAAATTCAGTTTAGCACCACCCCTCCCAAGCACCACCATTAAAACTGCTGCTGCTAATAATAATAGCAGTAAGTTCTGAATTATTCCATTCAGAAAACATTTTTATTTATTTATTAAGAGCTGATTGGATGATGAGACCGGTTGGCCACTAAAGAGAGAAAGAAACGTAATCCAATTTGGGAGAGTTTTTTTTTTAAATGAAGGAAAAAAAATAGTCGGACGGAAAACAAGACGGAACATTAATTTTTTATCCCGGAAACGAAGAAGAAAATTAATTTCATAATTTAACAACAGAAGGATGAAGACAGTTGGGAGGAAAGAAGGAAAAGTGTCTGGGGTGGGGGGAATTAGGTGCGCGTCAATGAAATGGATATTAGTTGAGGGAGGTTGTAAAAATAATGATTGGAATGAAAATGGGTAGCGAGGGAGAGAATGATGAGAGAGAGAGAGAGAGTCAGAGAGATCAGAAATAGAGAATGAAGAAAAAAGAATCATGGGTTTAGCGAACACGCTGGGAAAGATTAATTGAAATCGAAAACAATGACAAGAAAGAAAGATTTAAAAAGGAAAATTAAAAGGTGAAAGAATACAAGTTATAAGCATAGACATGCGGATGCACCTATGTCTAAATAACGCATAAATGTGTGTGTGTGTGTGTGTGTGTTAGTTTACAATGTCACACCACAAGTGCGTCGTCCAGTCAAGATTGAACTCAGTAGCAACAATAATACTTTATCATACACACACACATATATATTATATATATATATAAATAAATAAATGGCTCGTTTTCCGTCTGTTGGCTCGGCTAGCCAATCCCTGTTACAGATGCCTGCTCAGGCATATCTGTGTTTGTTCAACACTCACAGAGCCAACTTGAACATTATAGTGTAATTATACTGATTGGATTCTAATCAGCAGTTTGAATAACGCCATTACACTCTAGAACCCTCGTTCACGATATCTTGCGACCTCGAGCTGGCACAACCATCGAAGACTTACGAACAATTCCATACCCAATTTCTTCCCCAAAGCTTTGATCAACATGGTTCTGTTTACAGGTACTTTCCAAAGGTGCCACAGATGGATAACTTCAAGAAGTCATCTTCCTGACAGATCGTGAAGTTCGAACCCGTGTCTCATGCGAGCAAAGGGAATGTTCTAACCACTCTCCTACATACATACATTACATTACATACATAATCTCTTTCTTTCTTTCTCTCTCTCTCACACACACGTTCAATTGTGTGTGTACAACTCGTGAATGTGTCGAATTGCAGTATGGATGCACAACTACACACGAGGTCTTCCAGGTTTCAATCTCACGTATGCAAATGTCAAATTACATCTATTGATTTTTTTTTTTTTTTTTGCATTTCTCAGCTAAAACGTACAAGCGGCCCCAGCTGAGGAAAGAAACTGCATCTGTTGGACAACTTGGAAGAAATAAAACCACGGAAATGAAGCAGGAGAAATGAACGGAAAATGGGAAGTTCCAAATCAGGACGAACGCCAAGATACTTGATCGGATTTGCGCGAGAAACACTAATAAGAATAGACATGTGAAGCCATTTCTGGATTAACACGAATGGTGACACTTGTGAGAAGCTAAATGTGCCGTGTATTGGTGTACTGGATAATTTCAATTACCTATATTTATATTCAGGAAAGGGAAAAGGTGTAGGCAAGGGTTGTAAAATGAAATTATGAAGTAAAAGTGCAGAGATGTCAAATACAGGCTGTGTAACAGACAGAGTTTGGGAACCACACACACACATATATATATATATATATATTATTGAAATTGGAGTAGATTTGAACAGCGAAATTAGATCAGAACAATTTTGTTTGTTGATAGGAATCTGATCTAGCCCATTTGAAATTGGGTCATTAGGAAAACAAGATGATCGAGATAATTTTTATCGGTTAAAATTTGAAATAGAGCTTACTAACGCTATGAGGAACTTTGAAATTCACATGATTTTGGGTTGAAGGCAGCACTCGCGATAATCGGGTGCGAGCCTAGGGTCGATTTATGATCAGCCAGGTTTATCTATATAAACGCACACAGAAATCTGTTAACAGAGTAGTTGGCTCGTCTGCTGTCAAGAAAGGTCGGAGACTGGAAGTGACGTCAGAGATTGGAACCAAACGTCCGCTAACATATTTTGTTGATATAAGTACGAAGAAGCGAATTACTCCTCCAACAATCTAAGACTGCTACTATTATTACTACCACTGGAAACGGAAACCTACAATAATCAAAAGGTTGTTTTGGGGCTCGTCTGTCGTCGAGTGCAGTCGAGATGGGTGGAGAGATATCGGAGACTGGAAGTGACGTCAGGGATTTGAACAAAACCCCCGCTACCATGTACTGTTAATATAAGTACCGATGCTCTGCTACCACGAATATTACTACTACTGTTACTACCGCCGAGGAGGAACGCAACTATAAACTTCAAGCCGCGCACAGAAATCTTTATCTCCCCATCGCAAGAGTCGTATATCGTTCTGAGACGATTTCACAACAAGCTAATCACAACCCACTCTCTCTCTCTGTGTCTAGAATCCAATGTATGAGTTTTTACGTCAATTATTTTCTTTTCTGTAACCCGTTTCTATACTATTCTTTTCTGCTATATAAAATACATTAACAGTTCAACAATTGAATAGTTGTTTGTCCGGTTTTCTGCAGATATATATATATATATATATTTTATGTGCATTCTAAATTTCTTAGCACAGACTCTCCAGCAGTGTCTACATCTTCAGTCGATCGTGAATGGATGAACATCACTTCTACTTTCTGGATCAAACCAAACACAACGTGGGCAGGAAGCAGGGTTAACCCAGTGGACCGGTCGAATGATCTACGGATGCTCAGGGGACCTACGGTCATTCCCTTAAGTTCGGTTAAGACCGAGTAGACACCTCAACCCAGAGAGTAAGACGTCAGAGGTTGAGGGGCTGGGGCGAAAGTGTTAGAGCTGAAAAAGTCTGCGATAAACAAACTGAAAGCGTAAGCAATAAACGTTTTTGGGGAGAGAAACAAAAATTGGAAAAAAAAAATGATAAAACAATAAAAATCAAATTATAAATATCAATTATATAAATTAAATTAAATTTAATACAAAAAATGAATTAAAATGAGTGAAAAAAAAAAATGAAGAAAACATGTGAAATCAACGAATGCATTTAGATTTTGAATCGGGTAATTAAAAAACTAACCGGCCAGAGAAAAAACCTTTTGGTGTCAATGGGGAGTGTTGCAAAAAACAAGATAGAAAGAGCTTCATTTATAATTAATAGAGTAACAATATATTAATTAAACACCCAATAATTTTGATAATGTTTAGATGAGTATATTTTGTCGTGGTTGATAAAAGGCGTGTGTAAGTTTGTTTTTACGGTTATATTTTTCCATTGTAAACAATCTTATTTGAAATATGTTCATAGAAATTGACAAGTGTCTGGTATAAAAGAAAGTTTATGCATTTCAGTAAATGTCATAACTCACAATTTAAAAGAGAAAAGGAAGTGTATTGGCTTAGAGAATCTGGTATTTCATTTCAATTGTTGGAGAGTCATTTGATTAGAAGCCAAGTACGCTTATCACTTTTTAACGATATGGTGTCGCTTGGCGTAGGATTGTTTAAACAAGTTGATATTTTGTAACCGATTGACAACAACCTATTGCAAAGTCCTGTATTTATCTGTTTTTAGAGATACACGTTCAATGATTTTTGCATTTACTCCAACCAACAGGTGTTAGAATATTCTCTTTTTATACAAAGTGATCTGTTTTTGTTTTTTTTTTAAACCTGAAGTGTCTATCTTTCCCTAGGTACACCAATGTTGGTATGGTTTGGATTGTTTTGTTTTACGGCATATCAACCTCAATGGATCATTTAATGCCAAGAACCTTTTTTTTTCCTGGTAATATTTTTTCCTCAAAAACGTATTGCTGGTAATACTATTTTTCAAAAACGTATAGCTAGTAATATTATTATTATTTTTTGTTTTTTCAAAAACCTATAGCTAGTAATATTATTATTATTTTTTGTTTTTTCAAAAACCTATAGCTAGTAATATTATTATTATTTTTTGTTTTTTCAAAAACCTATAGCTAGTAATATTATTATTATTTTTTGTTTTTTCAAAAACCTATAGCTAGTAATATTATTATTATTTTTTGTTTTTTCAAAAACCTATAGCTAGTAATATTATTATTATTTTTTGTTTTTTCAAAAACCTATAGCTAGTAATATTATTATTATTTTTTGTTTTTTCAAAAACCTATGGCTAGTAATATTATTATTATTTTTTGTTTTTTCAAAAACCTATGGCTAGTAATATTATTATTATTTTTTGTTTTTTCAAAAACCTATGGCTAGTAATATTATTATTATTTTTTGTTTTTTCAAAAACCTATGGCTAGTAATATTATTATTATTTTTTGTTTTTTCAAAAACCTATGGCTAGTAATATTATTATTATTTTTTGTTTTTTCAAAAACCTATGGCTAGTAATATTATTATTATTTTTTGTTTTTTCAAAAACCTATAGCTAGTAATATTATTATTATTTTTTGTTTTTTCAAAAACCTATAGCTAGTAATATTATTATTATTTTTTGTTTTTTCAAAAACCTATAGCTAGTAATATTATTATTATTTTTTGTTTTTTCAAAAACCTATAGCTAGTAATATTATTATTATTTTTTGTTTTTTCAAAAACCTATAGCTAGTAATATTATTATTATTTTTTGTTTTTTCAAAAACCTATAGCTAGTAATATTATTATTATTTTTTGTTTTTTCAAAAACCTATAGCTAGTAATATTATTATTATTTTTTGTTTTTTCAAAAACCTATAGCTAGTAATATTATTATTATTTTTTGTTTTTTCAAAAACCTATAGCTAGTAATATTATTATTATTTTTTGTTTTTTCAAAAACCTATAGCTAGTAATATTATTATTATTTTTTGTTTTTTCAAAAACCTATAGCTAGTAATATTATTATTATTTTTTGTTTTTTCAAAAACCTATAGCTAGTAATATTATTATTATTTTTTGTTTTTTCAAAAACCTATAGCTAGTAATATTATTATTTTTTGTTTTTTCAAAAACCTATAGCTAGTAATATTATTATTTTTTGTTTTTTCAAAAACCTATAGCTAGTAATATTATTATTTTTTGTTTTTTCAAAAACCTATAGCTAGTAATATTATTATTATTTTTTGTTTTTTCAAAAACGTATAGCTAGTAATATTATTTTTTGTTTTTTCAATAACGTATAGCTAATAATATTTTTTTTTCAAAAACGTGTAGCTAGTAATATTATTATTATTTTTTTTTCAAAAACGTGTAGCTAGTAATATTATTATTATTTTTTTTCAAAAACGTGTAGCTAGTAATATTATTATTATTTTTTTTCAAAAACGTGTAGCTAGTAATATTATTATTATTTTTTTTCAAAAACGTGTAGCTAGTAATATTATTATTTTTTTTCAAAAACGTGTAGCTAGTAATATTATTATTATTTTTTTTCAAAAACGTGTAGCTAGTAATATTATTATTTTTTTTCAAAAACGTGTAGCTATTAAAATTATTATTTTTTTTCAAAAACGTGTAGCTAGTAATATTATTATTATTTTTTTCAAAAACGTGTAGCTAGTAATATTATTATTATTTTTTTCAAAAACGTGTAGCTAGTAATATTATTATTATTTTTTTCAAAAATGTGTAGCTGGTGGTAACATTTTTAAAAAATGCACAGCTGGCAACATTTTTTTAAAAATGTATAGCTGGTAATATTATTTTTTCAAAAACGTATAGCTGGCAACATCATTTTTTCAAAAACGCATAGCCGGCAACATTATTTTTTCAAAGACATTATCAGAGACCGTAGTTTATCATCATACCCAGGACGCGGATGCAGTTTATCGTCATACCCTGGACAATGTTGGTATGGCTACAGTACATATGGTGCTCCTACGACTCAAATGGCATATGAGATGAAGAGACTTGGGACAATAGAAATGTGGTTCTACAGAAGCATGCTGAGAATACCGTCAACTGAAGATGTGAGAAAATTTAAGTGAAAATGAAAATGAAATAGGACACGTGTACATATCATCGGAAAGCGACAGTTGGAATTTCTAGATAAAGAAAATCTGTCACTCACAGAACAAATTGAAGGCAAGACGGACAGAGAAAAGCAATGCGTAACTCCTGCATAACGAGCTTGTGTAAATGTTCATGGAATAGCGAAATGAAAAAATTAACTAAGAGTTGCAAAGAAAAGGGAAATTGTGGAGAACCATGATCGCCAACGTCACGAAAGAAAGTCATAAAAAAGAAATGGCAGTGATAATTAACCAAAGTCCCAATATAGTAATTAAACAGCCAATAATTTTGATCATTTTTTTAATTGTCGGCGAGTCATTTGATTAGAAGCCAGTTTGCTTAGAGTTATTAGTTGAAAATTCTCTTTTTATACAACGCGATCTGTTTTCTTAGCCTGAACAGGGATTGGCTTCAACGGGTTTAACTTTCCCTAGATACACCAGTGTTGGTCTGGATGCTGCCCCCTACGACGCTAATGAGTTATGGAACACGTAACGTAACACAGTAACAATTTGTTTTCAACGAAGTTTGGAAATTTTAAATCGTTAAGATTTTATTTTGTCAGCCTTTTCCTGGAACCTGCTGTTTTGAGATAATATATATTGTTGAAAATTCACTATATTTATAAAAGGAAAGGGTGCTACATATTACAGAACAAACGTTCAGAGATACAGATATACCTCACCTCACGTCATTAATTGGTTCTAGAGGTCACGACTTAAATCGAAATAACTATACGATAAAACGCAAATATGGGAACCTCGAGGCGGTGTAATGGCTAGCAAGCTTGTCTCGCCAGAACAATTACGGCTGACTAGTGAGTTCAATCCTCACTGGATGCCCCATACTTTCTGCCCTGTGCCACATCTAAGCTACGCTTGGAAAATCACTATAAAACGCAAATATGGACTCCCCATTGCATATTACAGTATTTATGATATGTACGTACAATATTCTGAATAAAATAATTCATCAGCGATATAGCCTTACGCTTAGCATTAGCAATGAAAGAACGGTCTGGCAATATAATCCAGTTTCGTCAACGTTAAAAATCTGTTCAGGAAGAAACCCGCTTTCTTGGAGGATCTCAGCCAATGCTTTAGGAAAATCGGCTGCTGCTTGTTCGTCAGCTGATGCACTTTCACCGTGCTTCTTAATAGAGTGATAACTTCTTCGTTCTTTAAATCTCATAAACCAGCCTTGACTCGTTTTAAGCTTTACATCTTTCTCATCCGGGTCTTTTTTGTTCAGGTCCTCAAAGACAACGCTTTCGCTTGAATGATTTCTTGACTAATAGCAGCACGCTGATGATTCAACCTACCAATCCACCTACCATGGAAAATGCCAATATTGGTCTCTTAAAGACCGCTAAATAAGATGACAACAGAGTCACAGATGTTTGCATATTTCATTCTCTCGGATTTATGATGATTATATTAACATTTACTGTAAATGTACGTATTTTAATATGATTTTATATACTTTTATTCTTATTTATTGTAGAGTAACATGATTTTGTGCTTTTAACACTTTTCTAGTGATATTACGACTTGACTATTTGTGGCGGACAGACGTAAAGTCGAATAAAATTACTTAAACTTGATTTTTCTTTTTCCATATATATTTTTGACAAACAACGTATCGAGACAAAGAAATCGACATTGTATGTAGACTGACAGTTTCACGCTTCAGTGCAATCTTCAGAATAAATGCCACTATTCCTTTGACGGGTTTAAGGGAGAAGATGGAGGAAGAAAAGTTTCTTTTGTTTAGTGATAATTGCTTATTTATGCTGATTAGGTGATTGGCGGAACTGTATATGTAAAGCGGTTAGATTTATTTATTGGCATAAATAAACCTAGAAAAATCACCGGTACACCACAGACACCCACATGTAAATGCAGAACAAAGTACGAATGTTTACTAAACGGTAACTGCCTACAAAATAATATACCAAACTATCCGTCTATATTTCTGAGATGAGGTATTATGTACACTATTTACATTATTCGGACTATTGTCCTCATGTTTGCCGTCATATTTATTACAACGTTTCGGCCGTTGTACGCTCCGGCCTTTTTCAGGTGGTTGGAATGTCGAACTGAACCCTTTATTTCGCTCAAAATAAAAATAAAGAGTTCGAATTCCAACCACCTGAAGAAGGCCGGAGCGTACAACGGCCGAAACGTTGTAATAAATATGGTGACAAAGATGAGGAGAATAGTCCGAATAATGTAAATAGTGTGCATTCTTCGTAATTCAAGCAAGAACCAGCCTTACCAAACGCTTCTATATCAAAGAGATCGTCATATTCTTTGATCTAGAGTTGCTAGCGATAAGCACTCTGAGATAAAAAAAGAAAGAAAAAAAACACCGCTAAGCTATTTTATTAAAAATACTATAACATTTACCTTTCTGTTCTATCGTAGGTTATCATCTTTGTCGCCATACTTATTACAACGTTTCTGCCGTTGTACGCTTCGGCCTTCTTCAGGTGGTTGGAATGTCGAACTAAACCCTTTATTTGGCTCACTGAGATAGACTGTTCTCGTTCCACGTGCCATGTTTTTAATGGATGTCAGTTATCAGTTATCTCCTGTTAATTCCCTTCTCCACTGCCTTAACTGGGTATTGAACTCACACTGTTTGGGTCCTGTCCTGTCACTGGATCTAACCAACGCCTTTATCCACTGTGCCATGTGAGCGCAGCAATATATTTCCAAAAGTGTATTGCTGCTAATAATTTATTTACAAAGTATTTCTGGTATTAAAACCTATTCTTACACTTTCATAGTATTTTGACCCCAGTTTTGTGTGCGTGGAGGGGGAAACTATTTGCTCATAGCTGGGACCCTATAGGTGCTACTACCCGGGTCAGGGTGGACAAGGGAACACCAGCCATTAAGAGGTGGTTCCATGCTCCTCAAAACCTCCTGATCAGATTTTATATATATATATATATATATATATATATAGCTTTCGGATGTAGTTTATCGTCTTGCCCAGGCCGCGGATGTAGTTTATCGTCTTGCCCAGGCCGCGGATGTAGTTTATCGTCTTGCCCAGGCCGCGGATGTAGTTTATCGTCTTGCCCAGGCCGCGGATGTAGTTTATCGTCTTGCCCAGGCCGCGGATGTAGTTTATCGTCTTGCCCAGGCCGCGGATGTAGTTTATCGTCTTGCCCAGGCCGCGGATGTAGTTTATCGTCTTGCCCAGGCCGCGGATGTAGTTTATCGTCTTGCCCAGGCCGCGGATGTAGTTTATCGTCTTGCCCAGGCCGCGGATGTAGTTTATCGTCTTGCCCAGGCCGCGGATGTAGTTTATCGTCTTGCCCAGGCCGCGGATGTAGTTTATCGTCTTGCCCAGGCCGCGGATGTAGTTTATCGTCTTGCCCAGGCCGCGGATGTAGTTTATCGTCTTGCCCAGGCCGCGGATGTAGTTTATCGTCTTGCCCAGGCCGCGGATGTAGTTTATCGTCTTGCCCAGGCCGCGGATGTAGTTTATCGTCTTGCCCAGGCCGCGGATGTAGTTTATCGTCTTGCCCAGGCCGCGGATGTAGTTTATCGTCTTGCCCAGGCCGCGGATGTAGTTTATCGTCTTGCCCAGGCCGCGGATGTAGTTTATCGTCTTGCCCAGGCCGCGGATGTAGTTTATCGTCTTGCCCAGGCCGCGGATGTAGTTTATCGTCTTGCCCAGGCCGCGGATGTAGTTTATCGTCTTGCCCAGGCCGCGGATGTAGTTTATCGTCTTGCCCAGGCCGCGGATGTAGTTTATCGTCTTGCCCAGGCCGCGGATGTAGTTTATCGTCTTGCCCAGGCCGCGGATGTAGTTTATCGTCTTGCCCAGGCCGCGGATGTAGTTTATCGTCTTGCCCAGGCCGCGGATGTAGTTTATCGTCTTGCCCAGGCCGCGGATGTAGTTTATCGTCTTGCCCAGGCCGCGGATGTAGTTTATCGTCTTGCCCAGGCCGCGGATGTAGTTTATCGTCTTGCCCAGGCCGCGGATGTAGTTTATCGTCTTGCCCAGGCCGCGGATGTAGTTTATCGTCTTGCCCAGGCCGCGGATGTAGTTTATCGTCTTGCCCAGGCCGCGGATGTAGTTTATCGTCTTGCCCAGGCCGCGGATGTAGTTTATCGTCTTGCCCAGGCCGCGGATGTAGTTTATCGTCTTACCCAGGCCGCGGATGTAGTTTATCGTCTTACCCAGGCCGCGGTATAGATGTTTAAAAAGATCTCGGTGCCAAAATGTTGTTTGAAAGAATGGACGAAAAGAAAATTCGACGAAGCGTCAAGATTTCCGAAATGGCACGCACAAAATAAAGAAACGACATTAAAAACCGGTTTCACGAAAAATAACCAAACAAACAAATAAAATACAGAACGAAAATTGGGGAAAAATGCAATCAAAAAAGAGACAAGACGCACAAAGACCTTTTATCAAAAGATACAAGAAGAGAATAACTGTTTAATGCACAAAGGAAAGACAAGATGAAGACGAAGATAGTTAAAAAGAGAAGCGATTATAAAGAAAATGAAGGAATAAAAAAATAGAGATACTGAATGAATTAACGGACGAATGGGTTTCAGAAGTTAAAAAAAATTAATAAACAAATTAGAGGAGAGATGAATGGGGATTATTTAAAAACAGGAATTGTTAAAAGAGGGAGAACTGAAACGGAACGGAAGTGGACACAAACCAGTGAAGAATAAATATTGATACTGGAATAGGAAGGTGGTGTACAAGCATGCGTTTGGTTGTTGATTGCAAGACCGGCGATATGGAATTATATGCGGTAGCTTAATTATATGAGGAGGGAGGAAGAAAGATGAACAAATCAGTGGGAAAGGAAAGCGAAGAAATGGTAGGGCGGGCGTGCGGGCAGGGATGGTGCAGATAAATGAAGTTCTTAAAAATTAAATCATTCATATCAGAACTGTAGGCATTGCTAAAAATCATATTAAGAAAGAAATGGAACAATCTGAAACTTCATTCCAGCGAGATAAATCTCGTAATAATTATAACTGACTTATTTTTTTGAAAAAGAACGAAAGCGTTTTCTTAACGTAACTATTTTGTGGCTAATAATCTTGCCTATATTTCATCACTGCCAATGGTTGAAGTTCAAACCCAAATGCAGGACTCCGAATATAGATTTTCAATGCATGATTGTCGAAATGCAGTCAGTCAGTTATGTGCCATGCGTGATACACGCTTACGCGATCATGTATCTTTCGATAAATGATTGACGAGGCAGATTTTTTTTTCTGCAGTAGGTTGCCATTTCTTTCTGCGGTAGTTGCCATCCAAGGCGATAGAACCCGGTCTGTTCTGCTATTTACATATAGCGGGGGAGAGGGGTGAGAAGAAGCGGGTTCATACCTTTCCCAAGGGTATTAGCAAGTAAGTGAATGCAATGGATTCGACTGGAATTCGAACTCGGCTCTCCGATTCCTCAACCCGAGCCTCTATCCGTTACTCAACCGTGCCTCCCGTCGAAATACAATCTTCCTAATTCCGATTTTCTCTAATTAAGCATTGTACCAGATTATTTAACATTCAGAAAACGAAGACCTATCCGCTTTTATTTGAATCTGTTTAGTGACTAAAAGAATTGCAGAAAAGTCGGCGTTCTCAGTTGCAATGTTTAGACATATGTGCGACATTTTCATTTGAATTTCTACTTGGAGAAAAGTTTTAACAGAATCAGGTCATGGGGCAGTTTTTCATTATTGTTTTTTTTTTTTTTTTTTTTTATCCAGAAGTATTTTTTTTTACATTTTATGTTACTTACACTAAGAATTGGTATCAATCAAAATTTTAGTATTTCAGCTTATAATTGATATTCTGAAGTAATCCCGAAAATTATTTTTATTTTGTTATGATTCGTATAAGTAGCACTAAGTGTAATGAAGTACAAATCGATGCCACATCCCGGCAAAGTGAATTTCTACCGCCAGCCCTCAAATTCTAATTAAATCCGTAAAGTAAATAAACCCAGCAAACATCGTTCTAACTTTTAAAACTTTTTTTTTTTATTAATAAAAACGGAAATTTCTCGGCTTAAAATAATTTGATGAATCTTAACTTTAATTCAGTATCAAAAATTCATCGAAACAAAACTTGTACTGATTGTTTTCAATAATAATTCCTGAAAGAAAATCCGAATACTAGAAACATTTGTAAGACAACGTCAGCTTTCGATACATCGACTTTAATTAAAAATTGTGGGAATCTCCTAGAAGAATAATTTTTACTAATCAATAATTATTTGTTCAAATTCATATCCTTCGTTTGTTTCTTTACTTCTTTTTTTTTTAAAATCATATCATTTTAGTCCGTTTGTAGCGGACCGTGGGGGTGAAGATGTGAAGAGATATCAGAAGGTTAAACTCTCCTGCTGGCGGTTCCAGCTACATGAGAATGTCGGACTTTAATTAAATCCAAAGAAAACAAACAAGACCGATATACATGGGTAAACAAATATATATTAATAACAAAACAAGTTAAACAAAGACATGGGCTGTTACATAGAGTTTGTATGGAGAAATTATGTGTGTGTGTTGTAAGTGTTCGTACGTACGTGTATTGTTCTTAGCGCGTTCCCAGAATTTGGGAAACGCTGTATCTGTGAGAGGTCACATTTTGGTGTCAGTGGAAAAAGAAAGATTTTTACCTCGTCTCCGCGCGCGCGAGAGGCCAGTATTTATAGCCAGGGGAGAGAGACCCCTGTTGAAGGATTAAAGAGCTGAGGAGGAGCTAACTGCGACACTTTCAGTTGGTGTATACTACGGGGTACCCTTCTGGAAATTTATGAGAGAAATCTGCATTTTGTTTAGTAAGCTAGGCAGAGTATTACGAGACAGGAGGATTTCTTTGATAACAAAGAAAAGAGTACTGAGCTGCTACGTGATATCTGTCCTCCTTTACGGCAGCGAATGTTGGACGGTCTCCTCAAAGATGAAGAAGAGGCAACGGAGGTATGTTTCTATAGAAGGATGCTGATGATATCATGGACGGAGCGTGTGAGCAAAGATGAGGTGTTGGAGAGGATGCAAAAAAGGAGGAAGGTTATACTTAACATCCGGAAGAGGCAGCTGAAATTTTTGGGATACGTAATGAGAAAAGAAGGCCTGGAGACTCTGATACTCACAGGTTGCACAGAGGAAAACGGAGACAAGGGAAATCAACGCATGACATACCTAACGGGATTAAGCAATTGGACGAGAGAACAAGGTCTGGGAGAAGTAGCAAAGGGACAAAAATTATTGAGAGCTACAAGGGATAGGAGGAAGTGGAGGGCCATGATCGTCTACGTACTGAAGAGACACGGTATATAAAAAGAAAGAATAGTGGTTCAGGCAAAGAAAATTCTCCTTTACTGCCGTCCCACACGCCCGTTAACCTTTCCTAGTACTAAAAAATCATCTCCGAATTCCGAAAAAAATAACAGGAAAATATTTTATAGCTTTTTAATGTTTAGACTTTTTGTGATGACCAAAAATGTCGACCCGACAATTAAACGACGAGCTTGAACAGTTTTCCCTGCAGATTCGCATTTAAAAAGCACCAATATTATAATCGCTAATTAACCGTTTCCCGAGTTAACGAAAAGTGGTCTTTCAAAAATATTCCTAGGTTTTGTATACAAGGTAGTCATTTATTTTCGTAGTGAAGACAGCAGTAGACTTTTATCTGATTCAAATATTTATTCTTAGTCAATATCTTTAATGGGAAATAAATTTCGATTGTTTTTTTTTTTCGTTTGGTGTTTCTCAAAGATCGTTGGTTGTTAGTTCAGTACTCGCTAGCTATTCGCTAAGATTGATAGTCTGACAAGGCCGAATAAGGAATTGAGTAGCAAGATATGTCGTCGAGAATACTTGTTTACTTAAAAAATATTATTTAACATCTTGGTTTTTACGAAGATTTGAACGCTAATCACTGGCGTTGGAACGAAATATGCAATTATTTCAGTCAACATAGGAAACCCAAGTTTATGGAATGTTTTATTGAGTATTCACATTTTGGTGAATTAATTTAAAATGTTTTTAAATAGGAGAATTTTGTGCATATTTTATTCCTTAATAGACAAAAATTTGGTCAGTTTTGTATTAGAAGGCGTCTTATATAAAAAACATTTGTATTAGAAGGCGTCTTATATAAAAAAACAGATTTGTATTAGAAGGAGTCTCATAAAAAATTGACACGATTAACATCCGAATTAATTTGATTTTGAAAGTTTTCAGAACTTGTGAGAATAAGCTAATCTGATTGCAATTTTTTTTTCCTATTCAGCATTTCACACAAACTTTATTAACAGCAATGACAAAACTAGTTTGGCTGAAACTACATTAGGTGGTGGGTTTTAAAATGAATGTCTTGTAGTCAAACGAACGTGGGCTTAAAACTTGTTCCCCACCCCGAAATCTTTGGGCATAGCATGTCATATTTATTTATTTATTTATTTTTTTTGCTGTGAAAGATTTTTTATAGCGTTCCAATATTAAAAGAAAGTGTTTCTATTCGGTCACTTTTTTGTATCAAGAAAAATAGGTGTTTTAAAGCAGATTGAATGAAGGAAACTTGTATATTCCTTGAAGCAAGCTTTCCAGCCGATCTCATTTATACCCGGACTTACGCGTTCCTTCCTGCTTAGATTCCATCCACTCTTTCTCCATTCGTTAAAAATAAACTACGTTGTTATTCTCTAAAGACTCGCGTGCTCCCACAAAGGAACCCATATTCTGTGTTAACAGTTGTAAAGAACAATAGCTAAAGTGGATTCTAGTTGTTAATTGGTACACGAGAATAGAGCAATTTGGCCTAATTAGGCAGCTGTTCTGGTTATGTGAAGTAACCTATTTACAATCCACGTATTTGTTTTGTTTTAAAAAGTAGGTATGATAAAGAAGAGAGATGTTTTTTTATCTTTAAGTTTAATCAGTTAAAAAAGAAACTATTTAAAAAGATCGAAAAGTTTTAGACAAATACTCTCTTCACATTTTTTTTAATATCTAGCAACAAACAGCACGACAGCAATTCTTAAATTCTTATTTGAATATTACGTACGTTGCCATAATCATCAAACTACAATTATCAATCTGGCGTATTTATGTTTCCTGACCCATCTGTAGTGGGAAGGGAGGTAAATCAACTTAAGTTAGTAAATTTATGAGAGATTACTTATCTTAGTAGTTTTAATAATCTATACCAGGGGTTCTCAACCGGGGTCCATGTAATATTTCTGGGGGTTCACAGGTAAAAACTAACTCGTTGGTCCATAATGATATTTTGGTGGACTATGAAGAAAGCCAACTTAGAATAGTTTTTATCATTAAAAATTAAATTTCTACTGTAATTTACATTATATTGAAATAATGAATGATTCTTTCGGTATTTCTTTTATATAGGTACCCCCACTGAATTTTCGATACCTCTGGTTTAAAATTAATTTAAAAAAATGAAAAATCATTCTTGAAGATTTCATTTTAGCTTTAATAAATGATTAAATAGACTTGACATTGTGAAAAGAGGTGATCTTCGGCTACCATTAACATCGATGGAATCAGATATAAAGAAACTCATTGAATAAATATACCTTTCTTTTTTTTCTTCTAATCACACATTTAACTTAAATTGGTTTTTAACCAGTGTGCATAAATAAATGCTGCAGTGAATTCAATTGCCTGAAGAGCTCTGCTCCCCATGGCCTTGACCATGGAAGAAACATTGTAATACAAAATATTGGTCAATAAAAAGTATTATTATTATTGTAGAATAATTTATTTGCATTAGATTAGTTTTCATTTAAAAATAAAGAAGAAAATAAAAAGACATTTACTTCCCTTATCCTCATCTTTGCTGTACTTATCACCTGATCACCTTCTGAATCTCTGGGATGATGAGTTATCGTTATTTAGACTATGTACATTAGGACTAGTGTCCTCATCTTTGTTGTTCTTATTACAACGTTTTGGCCGTTGTGCCCTCTAGCCTTCACTGACATACACCTGATGAAGGGCGAAACGTTGTGATCAGATAACAACATCAAAGATGAGAAAAATAGAATGTGAATAGTGTAAATAAATTGTTGCCAAATACAACAGAAAGCTTACGTCAATTAAAAGATAAAAAAAAAACACTAAACAATAAATTATAGCTAAAGATTTTAAATTTCATTAAGTTCATTTGTTTCATGATTTGTACTCCAGATTTCGCCATTCGACCACCGAATCCACTCCTCTTATCAACTTCAGCTGTAGTCATAAAATGAATAAAAGCAACAACTCTCTCTCTCTCTCATACGCACACGACGGATGTGACGTCACCGATTGAAGTTTAAACAAAGGCAATTTAAAATATTAAAAAAAAAAAAAACTGACTTAAGTTCGATTATCACAAACGCCACGCTCGTACTGCCGACAACAACAATGATGACGTTTCATAGTTTCTAGGGGGAGGTGAAATTAAGCTTAAATTGATAAGGTAGGGTCACCGGGTTCGATTTTAGATGGCAGGGGCGCATAGACATATTCTGGGCACGAATTTGAGAATTAAGAAAGGGGAAGGGGGGCACTATATTTTGTTTGTTTTTATATTCTTAATTTTCCCCGATGGCTTCCGTAATCTTTAAGATTTAAATCATTGAGTGGCTTAAGGGTGGAGACTTCCGCTTTCTCTTCATTTTTCCCTTTTTAACTTATTTTACATCATTAAAAAAAACAAAACAAAAAAAAACAAAACAACAAACAAAAAACAAAAAAATTTTAAAAAAAATTAATTTTCCCCAGACAAATTTATTTGTGAAAAAATGATTTTACTGTGTTTGGCATTTAGTTTGAGATTATTTTTAAAATAATTATTAAAGATAAAATCAAACAAACTTAAAAACATGGTGAGAAAAGAAAGTAAAAAAAAAAAAAAAAAAAATGAGGATTTAGAAAAACGATTTTCTTGAATGGCAGAAACTGGGAATTGCCATCAATCGATCAGAAACCAAGTTTGAGAGAATCTAGAACGTGTATTGTCAATCCTTACAACCGATTGGGAGATACTAATTAATATTAAACCTACGATAGAACAGAAAGGTAAATGTTATAGTATTTTTAATAAAACAGCTTAGTGGTGTTTTTTTTTTTCTTTCTTTTTTTATCTGAGAGTGCTTGTCGCTAGCAACTCTAGATCAAAGAATATGACGATCTCTTTGATATAGAAGCGTTTGGTAAGGCTGGTTCTTGCTTGAATTACAAAGAATGCACACCATTTACATTATTCGGACTATTGTCCTCATCTTTGTCGCCATATTTATTACAACGTTTCGGCCGTTGTACGATCCGGCCTTCTTAAGGTGGTTGGAATGTCGAACTCTTTATTTTTATTTTGAGCGAAATAAAGGGTTCAGTTCGACATTCCAACCACCTGAAAAAGGCCGGAGCGTACAACGGCCGAAACGTTGTAATAAATATGACGGCAAACATGAGGACAATAGTCCGAATAATGTAAATAGTGTACATAATACCTCATCTCAGAAATAGACAGATAAAAAGAATGCAGTTAAAAAAAAAAAAACAACTTTTGAAATGCAATGCTACGTTACCCATTCTTGCTAATACGAATAATTGGCAATAAATATACAATTGTACATGTAATATTCTTATCAATAACAAATAATTATCTATACAAATTCTGAAATCAAAGAATGTAGTTGCTAGTGTCACGCTAAATGGATTAGCTAATATTTGTCTAGTATAACACAAGGTGAAAAAGCTCGCGAATAGATTAACATGTGCTAATCCTTTAGGTAGAAAGGGTTTCTGGTGAAAAAAATATCAGCGTTATAAATCCTTACTTTTATTTAGGCGCGAAAACCGACCATTGATGCCAGTAAGAAGTACGCAGCCATCTTAGCGAACAGATAGAGCTTATTTATTCACAAAGGATCTCTCAGGGAAACTGAAGATAAAACAAATACGGATAAGAACTTTACACAATGAAAGACAGAGAACGTATCGGCCGAGACAAAAACGTTGAGGTCACTCCCTCGAATAATACTTTTAGAACTTCAACCATTTGAATTCTGATTAGTATTCAGTTTTAGAATGTTAAAAATGTTTTTTTTTTTATTAAGTAATAAAATTTAGATTCTATCAAATTTAATGACATAAATATAGAAAAGTTAAGTATTATTTGATAACAGACAATTATTATTCTCGAGGAAGATTTGTAAAAATATTAATTCAGATCATGAAGGGGGGAACGTGCTAAACACCTTTCTGATATAATCCTTCCTCTGGTTTATTTCAACGACGCCTGATTGAATTTTAGTTACAGGTCGACTATCTATCAATTATCCATCAGATTTAAGAACATTATAACAATGTTCTCATTTCCTGCTGATTACTGCTGATACCCGCCACCAGCCAACAAATACGCTAGGAAGTCTTGTAAATGAAACCTTTTGACACAGTGAAAGCTTCATATCTGTTTTTTTATGCCATTTCTATTGTTGTAATGTAATTTTACTGTAGTATCCTGCTTGTATTCATGAAACTTGAAAAATAATTAACGCACGTCTTAATTTTTTTTCGTCCTAATTTGAAAGATCTGGAAAACGGCAGAAAGACTTTTGACAAGAACCAGGACCTGATAGAGTTGAAATATGTTTTCAGCGTAACTCAAATTACCTAAAATCATACGTCAGATATCATTCAGTAAAATACCTGTCCCCCAGTCACCCTCCACTTTAAAAAAAAAAAAAAAAAAAAAAAAAAAAGGCATTTTCTGCAAGACCTTAAGATCATAGTCATTCCAAGTACATAAAAATACGCATGATATATTCAGGTTTTCCTCTGCACTGATTTGGTGAACTGAATCTTTACTGTTTCATTTTGTAATAAAGTAAATTTTAAAGAAATTAGAAATATTTAAAAAATTCTTGTTTTATTCTGTTGTTGATTTCATGCCCTTAATGACAAATCTACACATTTTTCGGTGAATCGGTTTTTTGTGACCAAGTGAAGGAATTTATCATTAGCAAAACCGATTAAAATCCGTAACGACTCGAGCATTACGGTTTCTAGCAGAAATACATACTGAACGAAAATTTTATAACAAATTCCAATAAAACAACAGCTTTGGATTTGCAAGTTCTTTTTTGACAAGCACCAGAAAATTTACTATTTGTTGCAATATCAGCTTCATTTAAAAAAAAAAAAATCAACAAAGTTGTTGAGAAAAACAAAACAGCGAACGCATAGTTTCATCTCCCCAGTGTTGCCATTTTTAGCAATTATAGAATTTATGTAAATCACACCAAACGAAAAAAATATCGAGCTTAATGTAGAATCTTTAAGCATAATTTTTTTCAGAACCAACCTTGTTTCTTCCCGTTTTGAACTCTAACATTGATCAAAGAAATTTTATAGAATTGTCCACCGCTATGAAGTCGCTATAAAGTGATATACTACATTCTTTACTCTAAAATTACTCCAAGCATTAATGATAATTGTTCTCAGGTAGAAAAACTTGTCAATGACAAAATACAGTAATGACACGTAGTTATTTATATTTCACAATCAACGGCATTATATTTTTCTATATTTATATTTATGCCTTAAACAAATAACGAAATGATATATCACTTTTTAAAACTTTCAGAGATAAAAACTATACGTTTATACTTACATTTTTTTTCGGTAACAATGCGCCCAAATTTATCGAAAGAGAATGTGCAGCAAATCCAAAATGTGAAATCCGATAAAGATTATAAGAAAAAGCATTACATTAAAATGGCTCCATTTACTACCCAGTGCGCATGTTCATATCTATCATTACATCACTTCCGGTTTGTTTGAAATATTTTCTTTTGTATTTCTACAGAAATGTAAAATGTGCCTTTTTCGGTCATGTGCCACATCTAAGCTACGCTAATAATATCACCATATGACCTTTTTTTTTAAAGTTCCTCAGTTTTAACCACGGACTTTTGACTTTATATCTCATAGTGTAATCCATCTATCTATTCTATATTTACTTTCTAATTTTTGTGTAAGAACGAATTATATAAAGACTGTGTCGAAATTACGCAAAAATCAAAATAACATTGACGGCATTTTAACAGATATACAGTGTAACCCGGATATAAGAGAGTTGTCGGGGCCGGATAAGTCTCTTATATCCGGGTTTCTCTTATATTCGGGTTTGGTCTATTATATATACATTAACACAGGCTCTAATTTGGGACCAGAGAAAATCTCTCTTATACCCGGGTTTCTCTTATATCCGGGTCTCTTATATCCGGGTTACACTGTATTTACCAAAATTACACAAAAATATCTTGAAATACTAAAGAGTAAATTCATTCAATAAAATTGCCATTTGCTTCAACCATGGCCTCCAGACTATTTCGGAATCTCCTGCAACTCTTCTGGATGGTCTCCTTGTTTAAGTTCGTGAATGCTGCCATAATCCTTGCCTTCAGTTCATCTTTGGTGTTACAAGGAGTTTTGTTGGTCCCTTAATCAACTACGCCCCACAGATAATAATCAAGGGGGTTGAAGTCTGGGGAGTTAGGTGGCCAGATGTAAGGGGTGATGTGGTCGCAGAAATTGTCTGACAGCCATGACTGGGTTCTCCTGCTTGTGTGGCATGGTGCAGAGTCCTGTTGTCAGACATAGGATCTTCCAGCAGCCACTCACTTGACCCATGGCGGCCCTACCTCCTCAAGGCACTTGATGTAGGCCTCCTTGTTGAGTCTGAGGCCCTCACCAAAAACTTCGGGAGTTCTTTTCTTATCAGAACGATCAGCCATCTGTCCTCAGATTGACACCCAAATACTTAAATGTTTGTATTGGAGCTTCTGGCGAGAATGCCAAGCAGTCCAGGACGCAGTTTCCAATTTTTCTGGAGGAGTAAATTGCGCCATGGTGCTCTTTTTCTCAAAGACGGTGCCCAACTGCCCCTACTATACTGTGCAGTCGACAAAATAAAAAATAAACAACGCGCATGCGCGAAATTAAAATATAGAATGACGACAATTTACCCATCGCAGTCTGTAAAATCGTGAAGATACGTGTATGTGGTTTGGGAGACATTCGTTACTTACTTGACAAAAATCTATATTTTATTATTGATAGTTACAAAACCTATCATAATTAAACAAAAACCAGCAATAGAAGAAGGTTTATTAATTCTATAATAGCGAATCCTTTACATTCACTTACGTGCTAATATCCTTGGAAGAAGCATGAATCCTCTTCTTCTCCCCCCCAGCTATGAGTAAATAGCAGAGCAGACCGGGTTCTGTAGCGTTGGATGGCAACTGGTCTACCGCAGAAAGAAATGGCTAACTAGTGCAGGAAAAAAACTGCCTCGTCAGCCATTCATCAAAAGATACATGATCGGCTAAGCGTGTATCACGCATGACACACCACTGACTGACTGAATAGACAGGACGCATCAAAATAGTCAATATCATATCAAAGATGAAACAGTCAATATAAACAAATGCGGCAAATTATCTCAAAAGAGCAACAAAAATCGATATGATAGGCTTGGAAAGGTGATGTACTGAGAATTGCGGAAACAGCTGGCATTTGAATATGCAATCAAGGGTATATGCCTAAACCAGAAACTGTCCCAGGCGAAAAGAAAAAAAGGCATATTCAGATGTACGACCAAATGCAAGTTACGAGACGAGATTGACCCATCGAAGACGGTAATAAGAAGCCATTGCAAGAAAATGCAGAATTAAATTGAAAGAACGTGGCTGAAAACTGCAAAATGATTATTTGATACTTGATAGGGAATTTAAAGAACAGTGGGTAAAGGCGTTGGTTAGATCCAGTGACATGGACCCAAAGAGTGAGAGTTCAATATCCGGTTAAGGCAGTGGAAAACTTTCAGAGGGAAATTAATAGGAAATAACTGATAACTGACATCCATTAAACATGGCACGTGGGACTAGAACAGACTACCCCAGTGAGCGAAATAAAGGGTTCAGTTCGACATTCCAACCACCTGAAGAAGGCCGGAACGTACAACGACAGAAACGTTGTAATAAATATGGTGACATAGATGAGAACAATAGTCCGAATAATGTAAATAATGCTGTCACTGTCACTACCCATTACCTGTATCTTCTCTTTCAGTCCTTGATCCTTTCTAAGATTAACCATTGACACATGCCTCTGCTCTCCTACTACCCTTTACCTGTATCTTCTCATTCTGTCCTTGATCCTTTCTGAGATTATTCATTGTCACATGCCTCTGCTCTTCTACTAACCTTTACCTGTATCTTGTCATTTTGTCCTTGATCCTTTCTGAGATTATCCATTGTCACATGCCTCTGCTCTTCTACTACCCTTTACCTGTATCTTCTCATTCTGTCCTTGATCCTTTCTAAGATTATCCATTTTCACCTACCTCTGGTTTCCTACTACCCTTTACCTGTATCATCTCATTCTGTCCTTGATCCTTTCTGAGATTATTCATTGTCACATGCCTCTGCTCTTCTACTAACCTTTACCTGTATCTTGTCATTTTGTCCTTGATCCTTTCTGAGATTATCCATTGTCACATGCCTCTGCTCTTCTACTACCCTTTACCTGTATCTTCTCATTCTGTCCTTGATCCTTTCTAAGATTATCCATTTTCACCTACCTCTGGTTTCCTACTACCCTTTACCTGTATCATCTCATTCTGTCCTTGATCCTTTCTGAGATTATTCATTGTCACATGCCTCTGCTCTTCTACTAACCTTTACCTGTATCTTGTCATTTTGTCCTTGATCCTTTCTGAGATTATCCATTGTCACATGCCTCTGCTCTTCTACTACCCTTTACCTGTATCTTCTCATTCTGTCCTTGATCCTTTCTAAGATTATCCATTTTCCCCTACCTCTGGTTTCCTACTACCCTTTACCTGTATCTTCTCATTCTGTCCTTGATCCTTTCTGAGATTATTCATTGTCACATGCCTCTGCTCTTCTACTAACCTTTACCTGTATCTTGTCATTTTGTCCTTGATCCTTTCTGAGATTATCCATTGTCACATGCCTCTGCTCTTCTACTACCCTTTACCTGTATCTTCTCATTCTGTCCTTGATCCTTTCTAAGATTATCCATTTTCACCTACCTCTGGTTTCCTACTACCCTTTACCTGTATCATCTCATTCTGTCCTTGATCCTTTCTGAGATTATTCATTGTCACATGCCTCTGCTCTTCTACTAACCTTTACCTGTATCTTGTCATTTTGTCCTTGATCCTTTCTGAGATTATCCATTGTCACATGCCTCTGCTCTTCTACTACCCTTTACCTGTATCTTCTCATTCTGTCCTTGTTCCTTTCTAAGATTATCCATTTTCCCCTACCTCTGGTTTCCTACTACCCTTTACCTGTATCTTCTCATTCTGTCCTTGATCCTTTCTGAGATTATTCATTGTCACATGCCTCTGCTCTTCTACTAACCTTTACCTGTATCTTGTCATTTTGTCCTTGATCCTTTCTGAGATTATCCATTGTCACATGCCTCTGCTCTTCTACTACCCTTTACCTGTATCTTCTCATTCTGTCCTTGATCCTTTCTAAGATTATCCATTTTCACCTACCTCTGGTTTCCTACTACCCTTTACCTGTATCATCTCATTCTGTCCTTGATCCTTTCTGAGATTATTCATTGTCACATGCCTCTGCTCTTCTACTAACCTTTACCTGTATCTTGTCATTTTGTCCTTGATCCTGTCTGAGATTATCCATTGTCACATGCCTCTGCTCTTCTACTACCCTTTACCTGTATCTTCTCATTCTGTCCTTGATCCTTTCTAAGATTATCCATTTTCACCTACCTCTGGTTTCCTACTACCCTTTACCTGTATCTTCTCATTCTGTCCTTGATCCTTTCTGAGATTATTCATTGTCACATGCCTCTGCTCTTCTACTAACCTTTACCTGTATCTTGTCATTTTGTCCTTGATCCTTTCTGAGATTATCCATTGTCACATGCCTCTGCTCTTCTACTACCCTTTACCTGTATCTTCTCATTCTGTCCTTGATCCTTTCTAAGATTATCCATTTTCACCTACCTCTGGTTTCCTACTACCCTTTACCTGTATCATCTCATTCTGTCCTTGATCCTTTCTGAGATTATTCATTGTCACATGCCTCTGCTCTTCTACTAACCTTTACCTGTATCTTGTCATTTTGTCCTTGATCCTGTCTGAGATTATCCATTGTCACATGCCTCTGCTCTTCTACTACCCTTTACCTGTATCTTCTCATTCTGTCCTTGATCCTTTCTAAGATTATCCATTTTCACCTACCTCTGGTTTCCTACTACCCTTTACCTGTATCTTCTCATTCTGTCCTTGATCCTTTCTGAGATTATTCATTGTCACATGCCTCTGCTCTTCTACTAACCTTTACCTGTATCTTGTCATTTTGTCCTTGATCCTTTCTGAGATTATCCATTGTCACATGCCTCTGCTCTTCTACTACCCTTTACCTGTATCTTCTCATTCTGTCCTTGATCCTTTCTAAGATTATCCATTTTCACCTACCTCTGGTTTCCTACTACCCTTTACCTGTATCATCTCATTCTGTCCTTGATCCTTTCTGAGATTATTCATTGTCACATGCCTCTGCTCTTCTACTAACCTTTACCTGTATCTTGTCATTTTGTCCTTGATCCTTTCTGAGATTATCCATTGTCACATGCCTCTGCTCTTCTACTACCCTTTACCTGTATCTTCTCATTCTGTCCTTGATCCTTTCTAAGATTATCCATTTTCACCTACCTCTGGTTTCCTACTACCCTTTACCTGTATCTTCTCATTCTGTCCTTGATCCTTTCTGAGATTATTCATTGTCACATGCCTCTGCTCTTCTACTAACCTTTACCTGTATCTTGTCATTTTGTCCTTGATCCTTTCTGAGATTATCCATTGTCACATGCCTCTGCTCTTCTACTACCCTTTACCTGTATCTTCTCATTCTGTCCTTGATCCTTTCTAAGATTATCCATTTTCACCTACCTCTGGTTTCCTACTACCCTTTACCTGTATCATCTCATTCTGTCCTTGATCCTTTCTAAGATTATCCATTTTCACATCCCTATGCTCTTCTTTACCTGTATCTTCCTATTCTGTCCTTGATCTTTTCTAAGATTATCCATTGTCACATACCTCTGCTCTTCTACTAACCTTTACCTGTATCTTCTCATTCTGTCCTTGATCCTTTCTAAGATTATCCATTTTCACCTACCTCTGGTTTCCTACTACCCTTTACCTGTATCTTCTCATTCTGTCCTTGATCCTTTCTGAGATTATTCATTGTCACATGCCTCTGCTCTTCTACTAACCTTTACCTGTATCTTGTCATTTTGTCCTTGATCCTTTCTGAGATTATCCATTGTCACATGCCTCTGCTCTTCTACTACCCTTTACCTGTATCTTCTCATTCTGTCCTTGATCCTTTCTAAGATTATCCATTTTCACCTACCTCTGGTTTCCTACTACCCTTTACCTGTATCATCTCATTCTGTCCTTGATCCTTTCTGAGATTATTCATTGTCACATGCCTCTGCTCTTCTACTAACCTTTACCTGTATCTTGTCATTTTGTCCTTGATCCTTTCTGAGATTATCCATTGTCACATGCCTCTGCTCTTCTACTACCCTTTACCTGTATCTTCTCATTCTGTCCTTGATCCTTTCTAAGATTATCCATTTTCACCTACCTCTGGTTTCCTACTACCCTTTACCTGTATCTTCTCATTCTGTCCTTGATCCTTTCTGAGATTATTCATTGTCACATGCCTCTGCTCTTCTACTAACCTTTACCTGTATCTTGTCATTTTGTCCTTGATCCTTTCTGAGATTATCCATTGTCACATGCCTCTGCTCTTCTACTACCCTTTACCTGTATCTTCTCATTCTGTCCTTGATCCTTTCTAAGATTATCCATTTTCACCTACCTCTGGTTTCCTACTACCCTTTACCTGTATCATCTCATTCTGTCCTTGATCCTTTCTAAGATTATCCATTTTCACATCCCTATGCTCTTCTTTACCTGTATCTTCTCATTCTGTCCTTGATCTTTTCTAAGATTATCCATTGTCACATACCTCTGCTCTTCTACTAACCTTTACCTGTATCATCTCATTCTGTCCTTGATCCTTTCTGAGATTATTCATTGTCACATGCCTCTGCTCTTCTATTACCCTTTACCTGTATCTTCTCATTCTGTCCTTGATCCTTTCTGAGATTATCCATTTTCACCTACCCTTTACCTGTATCATCTCATTCTGTCCTTGATCCTTTCTGAGATTAACCATTGTCACATGCCTCTGCTCTTCTGCTACCCTTTACCTGTATGTTCTCATTCTGTCCTTGATCCTTTCTAAGATTATCCATTGACACATGCCTCTGCTCTTCTACTACACTTTACCTGTATCTTCGCATTCTGTCCTTGATCCTTTCTAAGTTTATTCATTGTCACATGCCTCTGCTCTTCTACTACCCTTTACCTGTATCATCTCATCTCATTGATATAGAAGACCCAGAAGCAAAGGAGTGCTAACTGTCATAAGAACTGGGACGTGGAGGGTCCCTGTTTTTGTTCACCCCTCCCTATATAGAGCACTAAAGTTGACCTTTCCATGGGACATAGGCGGTCTCTCCCAAGACGGCACAATCAAGACTGAGATGGGCCACGGGTCGATGGGAGAGTCGGTCGGTATCCTGACCCCGTCCATGTTTAATTCAGGTAAGCAACACTAATCAGTTTTCACTATGTCTCTCTGGTTAGCAAGGTTGAATGCCCGAGGCTTGAGGTGCGAGTCTCGAAGGGCGATGCTTATTCGTGACCTTCAGCGTCTCGGGATGGATGTATCTTGTGTGCAAGAGACCTGTTTTTCTTCTCGCGATCATGACAGCATTCTCTCTAGCAGGGCGTCATCTCGGGTAGTTTTAGCGGGAGATCCTTGATCCCGATATAGATCGTATAGGGTCAAAATTGGGTACTAACAACCTGGACATGAAACCATTTCGGGACTTTATCGACAGGTTTTATCTTGTCGATAAATACCGAAATGAACACCCTCGGGAGGTAGTGTGGACTAATGGTGCCAGCTCGGGTACTCAGGTGCTGTCTAGCTACCTGGACCGAGTCTTAGTCAGGAGAGTCGATGTAGGGCTCTTAGGGTGTCCAGGTTTCCATTATATAGCTTATTCGGATCATAGGCTAGTCCGTGTCCGGGTAAACTTAGATAAGCCTAAGGTTAAGATGGCTGGTTACTGGAAATTGAACTGCTCATTATTTGGGGAGCGAGATTTTCGGGACCAGCTGCTACTAATGATATAAAGGGATCTGACGGGGGCTGTGGTGGGAAATTCCTGGTGGGATAATCTTAAATCCAAAATTAGAACGTTTGCTGCTGATTATAGTCGTCGGCTCAATCTAGATAGATTAGCGGCGCAAACGGCTTGTGAGCAAAAAGTTGATCGGGCGGTTAAATCCCGTGATAAGGGGGACGTAGCCTTAGCTATGGCAGAGTTGGCCTCCTTGCTTATCAAGAAGGATCAAGCTCTGGTAGTTAGGGCTAAGTTAAAAAGAATGTCTTCTGAAGCAACGAATATGACCACTGAATTGCGTGCAGAGGAGGTTCGGAATGCAACTCGGCGACATATCGCATGCGTCACATTGCCGGATAAGCGGACCGTGACCACAAACGAGGGCATATGTGAGGCTTTTCGTGAGTACTTTCAGGAACTTTTCACCAGGGAGCCAGGTCTGAGCCATGTTCAGTTCGACGCCTATTTAGCTGACTTTCCCTGCCTTGAGGCAGTTGAAGCAGCTAGGTGCGAGGATCCCATTACAGAGTCGGAAATCTGGAATGCGCTGAAACACGGACAAATCTCCGGGATTAGATGGTCTTCCCTACGAAGTGTACTTGAGGGGGTCGCCCGTTTTTGTTCCCTTGCTGGCACTGATTTTCGGCAACTGGTTGAAGCAGGGGTCTATACCTCAACGCTTCACCAGGTGCGTAATCAAGTTGTTACGTAAGGACAAAAACGGTGTGGATCGGTTAGATAACTTTCGCCCTTTAACTATGCTAAACACAGAGTTAAAGATTTTGGCTAAGGTCTTAGCGAACCGTTTGCAGGTTGTCCTCTCTAGTCTGATTGGCTCCGAACAGACTTGTGCTGTGAAGAGTAGGACTATTCAGGACAACCTTCATATGGTGCGCTTGATCATCGAGCAAGTCGACAGTGAAGCCGCGCTGATCAATTTAGATCAGTCCAAGGCATTCGATAGGGTTGACCATCGGTTTTTGGAGGCTGTTCTTTCGGCGGCCGGTTTCGGGCCGTACTTTCTCACCTGGATCCGACTTCTTTATGCGACCCCCGGTGCGCTGGTGGAAGTGAATGGAGTAAGATCGGAGCCTTTCGTATTGTCTCGCTCCATTCGTCAAGGTTGTCCGCTTTCGCCTTTGCTGTACGTTCTTGCGTTGGAACCTTTCCTTCGCAAGGTAAAGACGAATCCGGTCCTACGCGGAATTTCCCTACCTGGCGCTACCAACGCGCCCAGGTATTCCATCTATGTTGATGACGTTTTGGTTCTTGTATCGAGCCGGGCCGAGATTAACGAAGTCAGCAAAGAAATCAGTGGTTATGAGATGGTGACAGGGACCAAGATCAACCGCGATAAGGCTTGCGGTTGGGTGCGTGGAAGGGAGTTTCTTTTCCCGGACCTTTCATCTGGACGGATGGGCCGGTCAAGATTCTCGGCGTCTGGTTCGGTCCTGATCTCCAGTTGGATATTAATTGGTCGGAGGTGCAAGGGAAGGCCGAGATCGCAATTAATTTGTGGTCTCGGAGGAATCTTTCCTTAAAGGGGAGGACGGAAGTATGTGTTTCACACATCGACCCGATTCTCCTTTACCGACTCTCTGTGCTTCCACTTCCGTCTGACACTTTACTGGCGTTAGTGAAGCTCTTGTTCTTCTTGTGGGGAGACACGGCCGCCAGAGTCTCTCGGGAGATCTGTTGCCTTCATCCATCTGAAGGCGGTCTAGGTATGCCTAGCATTGAGATTCGTCAATATATGCTTCGCATCGGATTCCTGGATCGAATGTGTCGCGAACCGGATGAGGTGGGCGCCTTCTGGAAGTAAGCCGCCCGTAAGAGTTTCCCATACCTGAGAAGTGTGCACTCGGTCCAGGAGGAGGCTCACCGTTTACCCAAAGTCGAGTGCTCCTTCTATCGTGAATGCCGTCGTTCTCTGAAACTCCTCTTACGGGCGTTGGATGGCCTCTCCAACGTCCAGACGTTGTCTCGTAAGGCATTATATCATGTCTTAGTTAGGGGGGCCGTTCGTGATGATTTGATTCACGAGCTCGGTCTTACGAAGTAGGAGGCTCGCTCGATATGGCCTTGGGCGCCCGGGTTGAAATGTCTCAATAACAATGAGGCATCACTCACCTTGCTGGTGATGCGTGGGGCCCTCTGGGTCGCCAAAAGACTTTGCTCAGGGCGGGCTTGAAGAAATATGGAAACTGCCGCCGCTGCCGGAAGTCGAGACCATTGGCCACGCCTTTTTTCATTGCACGGTTGTAGCACCGCTGTGCAAGTATGTTGAAGGCCTCATGGTTCGAATGCTGTCAGGAAAGTTCTTTGTCTTTGAGGCCGCTTCTGTTTGTAGCAATGTGGCTCCGCCATTGACGAGGGCTGAACACTATGTGTTCTTATGCTTGCTAGGTGTTATGAGAGTCTTGATTTGGACGACACGTCAGAAGGGATTCTATGGAGGCGAGAACTGATCTTGTATTTTAAGCATCAGCTTAAAGTCAAGATTAGGTCGGAAAGGCGACGACTCCCTTCATCTGAATTTGGCAAAAGGTGGGTGAATCTTGCGCGTTAGTGTCGTGTGAAAGGGGCTGACCTGGAGTGGCACTTTGATGTCGGTTAGGCATCAGGATATTGCTTTAGCTGGGTTGAACATGGGCAACCCATCCCAAAATTAGGTTAGGTTAGGTTTTGTTTTTGATTCTTGAGTTTCATTTTCCAGTAAACTTAGCTCATTGGCCCCTTTATTTCTGTCCCTATTTTTCTTTAAGTTTAATTCCCCATCCCCTCCCTCGTTAGGTGGTCAGTGACATCAGTTCTCTGGTGGATGCGGGGCGTTTTTCGTTTCGGGTGTGATTTTTCGTATCTGTTGTTGTGTCTGAATGAGTGCATGTCTGTGTGAGTGATTGGGATGAATGAATGTTTTTATTTTTATAGTCCCGCATTAATTTCGTCCGGTTAACTGATGTTTTTGCCACATTTAGTGATTGTGATTTTTTTTTTTATTACTAACACGATTTTGTTTAGTTTCTTGTAAATAGTTATTTGTCTCATATTGTAATTACTCATTGGGGTTACTTTTTAAAAAATTTAAATTGTTATTTGATCCCCCCCCCACGGACGATAAATTGTATATATGGGGTCTAGTTAGTATTTTCATGGAGTCATTGAGGTATTATGGTGGGTGTGGTAAGAAAGGTAAGTAAGAATGTGTTGTTTTGGTGTAAGAAATATTGTTAGTATGATTGGGTCAGCGTTTGTGGCTAGCTAAGTTTAAAAGTTAAGACAGAAGACCGACCTCTTCCCCATTCCCAATTTCGGCCTTGTTATAAGTACAGAAATAAATAATCTCTTTTCTACTTTGCATTTCAGCGGACACGTTTACAAATGTGATCTCTCGTAGAAATCAGCGTTTTTGTCCTCTTATGGGAAAACGTCATGAAACACAAATGTCAACGTCTTTGTCACTTGTAAATTTGTTGTTTAATACATGTATTTGTTGACATATATATATATATATATATATATATATATATATATATATATATATATATATATATATATCGGTCTTGTTTGTCTTCTTTACATATTCGGTTGGATTCAACTTGAGTCCGGCATTGTTCTTGTAGTTGGACCTCCTTCTAGCAGGAATAAGCAGCACGTGTTCCTAATTTATCAACACTCAAAACCCACACAGTCCTCTACAATTTCACGTTTCTCCGCTGGCAACCTAAGACCAGGCTCATACAGAATATTAACGATCAACATCTCAAAAGGAATAGAGCGACACAATGAGAAATAAAAAGAGAAATACTCGGAATGGGTTAATTTCAAATCCAGATCTTAACGGTTTCATTACAAAAAAAAACCCTACTTACTGACCGTAGTATCTGATAATATCAGATAATGTATTAATATATTACATTATGATAATATATTAAACGTGTTGTATGTAAATAGTTTTCCACTTTGTTTCATTATCTTTATTTTTTGTTAGGATACTATTCCACATCCTACCCAAACCCATTTCTTTGCATTTATATCTTCCAAACACACTAAACAATTGCATTAATCTCTTCAACCAACAACTTACCGAACAAGAAAAGCAATTCCTTAACTTAGGACTGAACAGCCGTCTCTACTCTAATGTTGACTAACATAAAAAAAAAGGAAATTGAAATTTTATCCAGCAAAAATCTCAACAACTACAAGAGGAAAAGTGCATCAAAATTCAATCTGGATTACGAACATTACTTAAAGCTGAAGCCATAATAAGTAGACGTAACCACAGAAAACGAACGCAGCCTTTATCAAAAGAACTAAGACAAACCTACTCCGAACTAAAAAAAAAAAACGGCCCTTAATTCACGTACAAAACAAAATTTAATAATTCTGGCAAATCTATGATTTAATTCCGATATATCAATGACATATTCATACGAGTGAATAAGAGGCAAAATAAAAAATACAAGAACATCAGAATTAAGATAAAATTGAAGTTTTAGCAGAGGCGTTTAGATACAATTTTAAGAGTTCGCTGTATAAGATAAGCACAAATAAAAAAAAGGTCTGTTTTCTCAATTACAAAATTGAAGTTTTAGCAGAGGCGTTAATAGATACAATTTTACGAGTTCACTGTATAAGATAAGCACAATTAAAAAAAAGGTCTGTTTTCTCAATTACAAATTTGAATATCCTCGCTTATATAAAATAACTCTTATAAAAATATTAAAGGAGCAGAAATGATTTCAAACATTATTTTATGAACTGAGCAACATAAAACAAACACATGTCAACCATAATTCCCCCAATCATGTTTTCGATGAGTAAATTAAATTACCTTTTATAGAATTTCAGAGACAAATAACAAAAACAACTACGCTGATATAAACAACACTAGAAAGGAAAACATCATTAACTGATTCTATCACAACTGGAAGCATCCTCACTATAAGTCAGTCACATATGTGCCATGCGTGATACACGCTTAGGCGGTCATGTATGTTTCGATACATGACGAGGCAGATTTTTCCCCTGCCATTTTTTTCAGCGGTAGACCAGTTGCCATCGAAGGCTATAGAACATTGTCTCTCCTGCTATTTACCCATAGTAGGGAAGAAAAAGAAAATTCATACCTTTCCCAATGAATGGTAAATGAATGTAATGGATTCGACTGGAACTTGAACTCGGCTCTCCGATTCCTCAATTCGAGCAACTATTGCTACACGTTACCTCCCGTTCCTAACTATAAACAACATTAAAAACGACATTAAAATATAATTAGCTAGCATATTACTTAGTAATTAAATACCTTAGAATTATCACTTACAGTTAAATTTAAAAAAAAAATTTAACTTAATTATGCCAGTAATTCAATACCTCAAAAAGCCCCCTAATATTGCTTATAAATTCTCGTCTGCTTTGGGAGATTGTATATCCAATACCATCATTAAATACTGACATCGGTCGCTTATGTATAAAACTTCCTTGTAGGTTAACCTGTTACTTATCGAAAGTAAGTGTAATTCGTGCTCATATCAATAATCACACCTCCCTTCCTTTCTTCTTTCTTTCTTCTTTTCCCTCCTTCATCCCTTTCTTTTCTTCCTTCCTTACTTCCTTCCTTCCATCTTTCTTTCGTCCTTCTTTCTTTCTTTCTTTCTTTCTTTCTTTCTTTCTGCCTCCCTTTCTCCTTTCCTTCCTTCCTTCCACCCTCTCTCCCTTCCTTCCTTTCTTCTTTCCTTCCTTCCACCCATCTTTTCCTTCCTTCCTTCCTTCCTTCCTTCCTTCCTTCCTTCCTTCCTTCCTTCCTTCCTTCTGTCCTCTCTTTGTTACTTTCTTTCTTTTATCCCCTCACTGCTTCTCTTCTTCACTCTTTCCTTATTCCCGCTTTTCTTTCTAGTCCTTCCCTTATTCTTTCCTCCTCTTTTCATTTCTTCCGTCTGCCTTAACTTACGTTTTCTTGTCGTTGTGCAAAAACGAATTCAGAAGGATTAACAAATGGCTGAGATAGTTTTGTATTCTAACTGAAACCAGCGATTAGTTTTCCAACCCAGGAAAAAGCCAGAATTTCGAATCCGGATTTTCAAAGCAATAAATCTCTGCTCACTTTAAAGATTGGTGCGCAACATAATCTTCTTATTCCAAAATCAAATAAGGAAAACTATTTATACGCCGTTTTCTTTTGCCTCTTTAGCCAGCTGACCCTGACGATCTGCCTAAGTGGTAGATTTGTCTGGCTCATTAGCTTTGACTAGGTCTGCTCTACGTTTGTATCGAGCTCTTTAGTTAGTTGTTTACTCGTATCGGGGATTTTTCTTTGGGCCTTGAACCTGTATCTGTGAGATTATTTTCGACAGACTTTCATGTTCCTGGGTCTTTCTTTTTTAAAACCTTTTTTTCCCTTCGAGGTTGATTTGGCTATTGTTAAATCAAGAATTAGAAGGTTTTTCGATACAAGTATAGTTGCCTATATATATATATATATATATATATATATATATATATATATATATATATATATATATATATATACCTTATTTTGAATCCTGCTTTTCAAGATAAAATGGTCATTGTAGCTACACTATCTTCTTAACTTCTACAAAGCTACGGTTAGCAACAAGGGATGTAAAAAAATCTATGGCACTGTCCCAGCCCAGCTTCGTCGAAATCTTCATAAGACACGTCATTAGTTAAGTTACTTTTAACAAGACCATCGGAGGATAGACAAAATTTCTGTAGTAAATGGGAGAAATTGAAGTATCACGAGAGGATAGGCGTTTGAATTGATAAGAATTTGGTTGTTTGAAAGCAATGAACCATTGAGGTTACCTTACAGAACGCGGCGTATATATGATGATTATCTTCATCTTTGTGAAACGAAACACTCGGATGGGCTATTCGGGAAAAGAAAACCACATCACATACACCTATAACACGCACCTGTAATTGCAAAACAAAGTACGAATGCCCACTAAATAATAACGGCCTATAAAAGAGTATAATGTACAAAGCTATAGTAAGATCGTAATGATCCCCCTCCAAATATATATAGGAAAAACAGAAGGTCCTTGGAAACAAACTACGTGCTATGAATGTACTTTTCAACAGAAATACGTGCACAACTAATATTATGCGAGGTTTTGTAATGTTGTGCTTGAATAAGTTTGTGATAATTACGAAGGCTGATAAATTAGAGCAAATGTTTGCATAAATTAATATAGAAAATATATTCTACAAATTCATCGACAAACGCTTCCCAAGATCAAACAAACTGCACAATATATTCAATAGAAATATTCTACAACTTACTTACATTTGTTCCGAAGATATGCTAAAAATCATAAAAACAACAACAGCAATAACATAAAACCACAAGTACACCACAAACACTAACCTGTAATTGCAAAATTCCCACTAAATAATAACTGCCTATAAAATAGTATAATGTGCAAAGCTACAGTAAGATCGTAATAACCCCCACTCCAAATATATATAGGAATAACAGAAGGTCATTGGAAACAAACTACTTAGACAAAACTTTATTGAACAACAAAATGTAAGCAAATAACATAATCCTATCAAAGTATAAATGGAAACTCATAAACACAAACCAAACCACACCTAACATTACATGGACAATAAGAAAGACAGCACTGTGCTATAACAACATTTCATGGGCATTTGAATTGATAAGAATTTGGTTGTTGAAAGCAATGAACCATTGAGGTTGCCTTACACTACGTAGGGTATATATGATGAATACCTTCATCTTTGTGAAACGAAACACTCGGCTGACCTATTCGGGAAAAATGCAAACATTACTGCATTAATACATGCTTAGTATGATGTCATCACGGAGACCAATGTTATAAGAAGTGAAATCACTGCAAGGAATTTTTATTTCATACTGCGTTTCCGGATTTTCAAAGCAATAAATCTCTGCTCACTATAAAGATTGGTGCGCAACATAATCTTCTTATTCCAAAATCAAATAAGGAAAACTGCAAATATTAAATACTCCATCTCAGTATTTATTATAAATTGGCCTGATAACCGCAAAACTGACAAGATCGCTCATAGAGGAGGGTTAATATAGAAAGTTTGAATGCTTCGAAAATGTTAGAAGTGCATAAAATTACTGCCAGATCAATTTGGGTAGGTCTCCCTCTTTTGAAAAGTCAGGATTCAAAACTCCAGGTTTTACATAGATTGAAATGTCAACAGCAGGGACAAGAGACAAATATACAACTCTCTCTGCCACAAGCCGATCTACACAGGACAAAAGAGTTTGAAAGACATTTAGCCACTTAAATATATTTCATCAGCATGTCAATACTATGCAATAACATAGATATAAATTCTGCTCGCGCATGCGCGTGTGTGTGCTTTGTGTGTGGTTAAAACGCAGTATGAAATAAAAATTCCTTGCAGTGATTTCACTTCTTATAACATTGGTCTCCGTGATGACATCATACTAAGCATGTATTAATGCAGTAATGTTTGCATTTTTCCCGAATAGGTCAGCCGAGTGTTTCGTTTCACAAAGATGAAGGTATTCATCATATATACCCTACGTAGTGTAAGGCAACCTCAATGGTTCATTGCTTTCAACAACCAAATTCTTATCAATTCAAATGCCCATGAAATGTTGTTATAGCACAGTGCTGTCTTTCTTATTGTCCATGTAATGTTAGGTGTGGTTTGGTTTGTGTTTATGAGTTTCCATTTATACTTTGATAGGATTATGTTATTTGCTTACATTTTGTTGTTCAATAATGTTTTTTCTAAGTAGTTTGTTTCCAATGACCTTCTGTTATTCCTATATATATTTGGAGTGGGGGTTATTACGATCTTACTGTAGCCTTGCACATTATACTATTTTATAGGCAGTTATTATTTAGTGGGCATTTTGCAATTACAGGTTAGTGTTTGTGGTGTACTTGTGGTTTTATGTTATTGCTGTTGTTGTTTTTATGATTTTTAGCATATCTTCGGAACAAATGTAAGTAAGTTGTAGAATATTTCTATTGAATATATTGTGCAGTTTGTTTGATCTTGGGAAGCGTTTGTCGATGAATTTGTAGAATATATTTTCTATATTAATTTATGCAAACATTTGCTCTAATTTATCAGCCTTCGTAATTATCACAAACTTATTCAAGCACAACATTACAAAACCTCGCATAATATTAGTTGTGCACGTATTTCTGTTGAAAAGTACATTCATAGCACGTAGTTTGTTTCCAAGGACCTTCTGTTTTTCCTATATATATTTGGAGGGGGATCATTACGATCTTACTATAGCTTTGTACATTATACTCTTTTATAGGCCGTTATTATTTAGTGGGCATTCGTACTTTGTTTTGCAATTACAGGTGCGTGTTATAGGTGTATGTGATGTGGTTTTCTTTTCCCGAATAGCCCATCCGAGTGTTTCGTTTCACAAAGATGAAGATAATCATCATATATACGCCGCGTTCTGTAAGGTAACCTCAATGGTTCATTGCTTTCAAACAACCAAATTCTTATCAATTCAAACTCCTATCCTCTCGTGATACTTCAATTTCTCCCATTTACTACAGAAATTTTGTCTATCCTCCGATGGTCTTGTTAAAAGTAACTTAACTAATGACGTGTCTTATGAAGATTTCGACGAAGCTGGGCTGGGACAGTGCCATAGATTTTTTTACATCCCTTGTTGCTAACCGTAGCTTTGTAGAAGTTAAGAAGATAGTGTAGCTACAATGACCATTTTATCTTGAAAAGCAGGATTCAAAATAAGGTATATATATATATATATATATATATATATATATATATATATATATATATATATATATATATATATATATATATATATATATATATATATATATAGGCAACTATACTTGTATCGAAAAACCTTCTAATTCTTGATTTAACAATAGCCAAATCAACCTCGAAGGGAAAAAAAGGTTTTAAAAAAGAAAGACCCAGGAACATGAAAGTCTGTCGAAAATAATCTCACAGATACAGGTTCAAGGCCCAAAGAAAAATCCCCGATACGAGTAAACAACTAACTAAAGAGCTCGATACAAACGTAGAGCAGACCTAGTCAAAGCTAATGAGCCAGACAAATCTACCACTTAGGCAGATCGTCAGGGTCAGCTGGCTAAAGAGGCAAAAGAAAACGGCGTATAAATAGTTTTCCTTATTTGATTTTGGAATAAGAAGATTATGTTGCGCACCAATCTTTAAAGTGAGCAGAGATTTATTGCTTTGAAAATCCGGATTCAAAATTCTGGCTTTTTCCTGGGTTGGAAAACTAATCGCTGGTTTCAGTTAGAATACAAAACTATCTCAGCCATTTGTTAATCCTTCTGAATTCGTTTTTGCACAACGACAAGAAAACGTAAGTTAAGGCAGACGGAAGAAATGAAAAGAGGAGGAAAGAATAAGGGAAGGACTAGAAAGAAAAACGGAAATAAGGAAAGAGTGAAGAAGAGAAGCAGTGAAGGGATAAAAGAAAGAAAGTAACAAAGAGAGGGCAGAAGGAAGGAAGGAAGGAAGGAAGGAAGGAAGGAAGGAAGGAAGGAAGGAAGGAAAAGATGGGTGGAAGGAAGGAAAGAAGAAAAGAAGAAAGGAAGGAAGGGAGAGAGGGTGGAAAGAAGGAAGGAAAGGAGAAAGGGAGGCAGGAAAGAGGGAAGAGAGGAAAGAAAGAAAGAAGGAAGGACGAAAGAAAGATGGAAGGAAGGAAGTAAGGAAGGAAGAAAAGAAAGGGATGAAGGAGGGAAAAGAAGAAAGAAAGAAGAAAGGAAGGGATGGAGAAAAGAAGAAAAGAAAGCAGGAAGGAAGGTAGTAAGGAAGAAAAGAAGGAAGAAAAGAAGGATAGAAAGATGGAAGGAAGGCAGGGAGGGAGGGAGGAATAAGGAAGGAAGGGTCAAGAAAAGAAGGAAGAAGGAAAGAAGGGTGGCTGGAAGGAAAAAAAGAAGGAAGGAAAGAAGGACGGGAAGAAGTGATGGAAGAAGGAAGAAAGGAAGGGAAGGGAGGGAAGAAGGCGAGAAAGGTTAAATTTTAAAAACTGATTAAACGAACTATAAACAGAAAAGAAAATCTCTATAGCAAAAGGGGCTTGTATTAATTTTTTACAACATTCGACCGACCTCACCAGTCCCTCTCCCAAACCTGACATTCTGCGTTTATCTATTGTCTTTGTCAGTTGCGCCCCCCCACACCCACACACCCACACACCCACACATACACACCAACTTTACTGCGATTCGGCCTGGCCTTTTTTTTCATTAGAAAAGCTCATGCAATTCTCTAAGGAAACGACATTGCAGCATCGATAAAATAATAAACGAAAAGAAGAAAAGAAAAAAGAAAGAAGAACAGAAAAAGCAAAATAAAATAAAATAATGCAAATAAATAAAAACCAAAAATGAGAACAAAGAGGGGAAAAGAAATCGATACACATTCAGACACACACAGGAAGAAACTTATAAGCACACACGCACAAACACATATATTTACACTTCAACACTAATATATATATATATATATATATATATATATATATATATATATGCATACAAACTACACATGCTAATGCCTTCAGACGCACATACATTAGCACATGCACACACACACACGTACCTACACACTGATGCACCCACGTTTTAAACTAAGTCAAAACGTACCTGATATAGTGTAATGATTAGTAATCTAATCTTGCAAGCTATGACTAGTAAGTTCAGTATTCACGTAGTGAAATAATGTTGTTAGATTCATGTAAACTACAGAAGGCTCTGCCGTTGGGTGATGGCTAACAAGTACGCCTGCAGTGAGTTTGTTCCTCACTAGATGTCACATTACAGAGGCTCTGGGACAGAGCAGGCTGAGCTAAAGAAATGTCGACACGGACTGATCCTTTACCCACGTACAGAATCAAAATGACACTCGGAGGATTTGTAGATATTTTTGCAATTCGTTTTAATCTAAGAAAATATAAACAAAAAATATAATTGAATGTGATTTAATTGATTTTGGTCGGAACACTTCTTTTGTTGTTGCTGTTTGATTTCGATGAAGATAAATGTCATTTAAAAAAAAAAAAATTTCTTTCTTTCTTTTTCTTTTTTCTTTCTTTCTTGTTGACTGTTAAAACACAAAAGCCTTTCGGTGCAGTTGAGCATAACGTCAATGTCTTACAAGCCTTTCTTCCCTGCGATCTGTGAAATGTTTAACACTATCGTTATCATCATCACCCTCCCCAGCCCTTTTCATCATCATCATCATCATCATCATCATCATCATCATCATCATCATCATCAATGTTTTAACGGCGTGGAATGTTGACCATCGAAAGTGCATTGCGAACGAAGGAGAAGAAAAACAACCAGAGGAAGAAGAAGGAAGGAAAATTGAGGAAGAAAAATAAAAGGAAATAAAAACGAAGTATAAGAATACCATAGAAGAGGAAAGAGAGAAAATGGGATGGCATAAGAGTGAAACTGTGATAAAGACGGAATAAGAACGAAAGAAAGGGAGGAGGAGTAGGAGGAGAGAATATGTAAAAGGAAAAGAGATTTAGATAGCGAAGGTAAGAGAGACAGAGAGTGAATGGAAGAAGAAAAGAATTGAAATAAAAAAAGAAGAGAAAG
>OZ038506.1:31544455-31579455 GCA_964036315.1 Acanthosepion esculentum | reverse complement strand
AGAATAAATTTTAGTCAGTAGCAAAGAAAAACGTGATGAACTATTATGTAATATCAGTCGGCCTATACAGCCGTTAATGTTGGACAATTTCCTCACAGATGAAGAGGGAATTTGAGAAATATCCACTTGTAAATATTATAGTTCGAGATAGAATAGTTCTTTTCTACAGCATTGTCTCCAAATATTAAATTCCTTTTGGATTCACTTCTTTTATAGTTCAATTTGAACTTCATGAAATTATAACGTGGAAATTCTGGTTGTAAAAATATCTGCATCTACCTAAAAATGTTGAAAGTAATTGACTAATTAAGAAAAAAATGTTTTTAAAATATTGATTACAAATGATATTAACTTCATAAACGGTAATCATTGTCAATTTCTTGTTGAAAACGAACCAAACTGAAATAATTGACAAACATAAGGGACCCAGTAAAATTACACACATATATGAACAGACTGAGATAGATAGATAGATAGATAGATAGATAGATAGATAGATAGATAGATATGAACAGACTGAGATAGATAGATAGATAGATATGAACAGACTGAGATAGATAGATAGATATGAACAGGCTGAGATAGATAGATAGATAGATAGATAGATATGAACAGACTGAGATAGATAGATAGATAGATAGATAGATAGATAGATATGAACAGGCTGAGATAGATAGATAGATAGATATAAACAGACTTAGATAGATAGATAGATAGATAGATAGATAGATAGATAGATAGATAGATATGAACAGACTGAGATAGATAGGTAGATAGATAGATAGATATGAACAGATCTGAGATAGATAGGTAGATAGATAGATAGATATGAACAGACTGAGATAGATAGATAGATAGATAGATAGATATGAACAGACTGAGATAGATAGATAGATATGAACAGGCTGAGATAGATAGATAGATAGATAGATAGATATGAACAGACTGAGATAGATAGATAGATAGATAGATAGATAGATAGATAGATAGATATGAACAGACTGAGATAGATAGATAGATAGATAGATAGATAGATAGATAGATAGATAGATAGATAGATAGATAGATACTTTGTCATTTTGATAATTTATATATTTTGAGTATTGAAAAATTCTTTGCAATGACAGACGCTTACTAAAGAACGACAACGCTAAAGAAAGAATAACAATGATTTCATTGTGACACAAGCCTCGTCACAAAGCCACTTTCTGGACAATTTCAAAGAAGAATTCAAAGACAAAAATGTAAAAAAAGAAAAAGAAAAGAAGAATTGCAAGGTTTAAAAACCTTCAACGAATAAACGCACATAAAATGTAAAATAGATAACCGTGATTGTAACATTAAAGGGACCTTTCTTGTTTCTACATAAAAGTCTAAACTATAACAACGGAACTGTACCAGGAAGTGTGTATTATCAACAGATTTAGGTGGGTAGGGTGGATAGACAAGAATGGGCGGGACGTTCATCGTATCGATGGTCTAATCAAGGGGATCATACTCCACCAGCCACTCCCACAATAACCACAAACCTTCCCACCCTTACGTGATATGTACACGCCCACCAGATCTCTAGTTTCTCTTCATGTTGCAACTCTTTTCGTTCGTTCTTTTCGTTCGTTCTTTTCTTCTTCTTCTTCTTCTTCTTCTTCTTCTTCTTCTTCTTCTTCTTCTTATTATTATTATTATTATTATTATTATTATTATTATTATTATTATTATTATTATTATTATTGTCCGTATTTCCTTAATGCTATTATTGAGTCCATATTAATCATCATCATTATCATCATCATCACCATCAACAACAACAACATTGTATTTTTTCTTTCTTCATTTCTTCGAGCCGCCTTTGTTTGTTTTCGTTTTTGTTTTTGTTTTTCTCTCCTCGTCCTCATCCTCCTCTTCCTCCCTCTACTCTTCTCCGGGCTGCTTTTCCTTTCCATTATAAACTAAAGTCAGCTTCTGCTTCGTTTCCTTTTTTCTTGTTTTATTTTTCTTCTTCTCGTGATTGGACTACTCCCCCCACTCTCTTTAATCTTATCTCACTTTTAAAACCATCACCCTATTTTCTTTACTCCGCCTCCTTTTTTCTGAAACCCAATACTCCCGTTTAATTATTGTCTGTACCTCTTACTCTTTCTCCTTCCTCCTCTTTTATTCTCCTCCTCCTCCTCCTCCGCTATGTTTTACCTTCTTTCCTCTTTCCCTTATCCATCTTTCTTTTCTTGTCGCCTCACAACCCCACCCTACCCCTCCCGCTTCCCCCCTTTCTTTTACTCAACCTTTGTTCAGGCCAAACTTCAATGTGGAATTGCAGTTTTTATAGTCCTTCATGAAACCACAATTTACTCATGTATTTTCAAGTTTTTCTTTTCCTTTTTCTTTCTTCATTTATTAAATTACTGTGTTGAATTTTATCTTCCATTTAATTAGCCACAATTTTTTTTTAACTTCATTCTCCGTTTCTTTTTGCATTTGAAGAAAATGAGTTTTTTTTTGTTTGTTTGTTTTTTTATAAAACCTCGACATAAGTTCAGAAATACAAATATATCACCTTCTCAACAGAATCATTTACGGTAGTCAGTTTCCTTCCTTTTATTTTCCGACGGAGACGGATGATAAATACAAATGAGTATCAATAGAGTCGGGGGGTCATATTTTCAACATTCGTATATTTTACACATTTCATATTTAGTTTTCATGAGGTTTGTCATCATTTATTGCGTTTTATACACCGTTTCTTTTTTTATAAAAAATGATCAATAAATTTCTCAGAGCTAAGAATAACTCATATATAATTAAATATATAATTAAATATAATTAAAATGCTTGATTTCGTAATCTCAGTTTAAGACTTTCTGTTGAGAAGAAAATTATCCGGTTGTAGTCAAGATTTATTGTATATAAAATACAACTGTGGCTCAAGGCCGAAAATGAGGGCGCGATTTGGCTGATGCTGGTCATCACTAACTATCTTATATCCAGCTAATCAGATTCACGACCCATTCACTCATTACAATTAGCACATCCACCAAAAAAACTTATCCATCATCATTCAATCTTCCATATACCGCAATACTGCATCCTCTCGGGGGATCTACAAAAAGACCCATGGCATAAAAATTAACATTGGGGTAGACTGTTCTAGTTCCACGTGCCATGTTTAATGGATGTCAGTTATCTCCTGTTAAATTCCCTCTGAAAGTTCTCCACTGCCTTAACCGGGTACTGAACTCACACTCTTTGGGTCCTGTCACTGGATCTAACTAACGCCTTTATCCACTGTGCCATGTGTCCTTGAGGAACTAGAACAGTCTACCCCAGTGAGCGAAATAAAAGGTTCAGTTCGACATTCCAACCACCTGAAGAAGGCCGGAGCGTACAACGGCCGAAACGTTGTAATAAATATGGCGACAAAGATGAGGACAATAGTCCAAATAATGTAAATAATTTACATAATACCTCATCTCAGAAATATAGACAGATACTGAAAGGCCGAAACGTTGTAATAAATATGGCGACAAAGATGAGGACAATAGTCCGAATAATGTAAATAATGTACATAATACCTTATCTCAGAAATATAAACAGATACTGTGGAGGTTTTGTTTTTATCTACGAATAATCGCGTAGAACTTTTGTTCGTTGCTGTTCTAATATTCCATGAATGTTTTTATAAAGTTGTTATAAAGGATTTTATTGTCTGAGAAATGATACAGATATTGACTAAGCTTATCTTAGTCTGGCACAAGATAACAATAGTGAGACACTCAGTGAAGACAAAACTTTCTAAACTAGTAATGACCTTGAATGCAGACAAAAGGTGAACGGCTCAAGGATGAATATATAGCGATAGAAACACCGTGGAACATAAACATAGCAGGAATTCTTAAAGAGACCGATGAAATCACAGGATAGAACACATTTTATTCAAGGGGGTGTACTAAATATAAAAAAGGAGCGATCATAATAGAAAAAGAAAAAAAAACACTTAGAAATGGAGAATGAAGCCTACAATATATAAAAGCATGGAAAGACCTGTAGTATTAAAATCTAAAGTAAGATCAGCACGACTCAAGATAAACAGAAAACAAAGTGGCAGGACCAGATGGAATTGTAATAGAGATGTTGGCAGTCTTAGACGATTTCGGGACAGATAAAATTACCGAAAGAAGAAATTAAATATATGACAGCGGCAAAATATTGGAATATCTTCATAAAGAAATCGGGCGCAAATCATGCAAACTCCATTGGACGATCAGCTTAATGATCCACGTAACTAAACATATAATTAGGATTCTAATGATTAGAACTCGTAACAGAATTAAACCAGAAAGAGAGCGAGAATAGTGCGCCTTTGTTCAAGACCTGAGACAAGAAATGCTATTTTTATGATCTGAATGCTATTAGAGCGAACATTAAAAATCCCAAAAAACTTATACCTATGATTCATAGATTAGAGAAACGCATCTGATAAGATACAAAAACCTACTTGAACTGTTAGGATGTTTGATTTACAGTGGCCTAAGAAAAGATTTTAGCTAGGAGAAATAAACTACATCCAATTTCAAAATTTAATTACGTAATCCCAACTCAACATAAATAAACAGTATTTGGAACTAGTATAGAGTAGGTCCTCCATTTGCTAGTTTCAGTACTTGTATTCGATTTTTCACGGATTTGATCAACTTATCAACTATCGTCTGAGCCATATTTTACCACTCCTTTGGCAATGTAACTTTAAGGGTTGCCACTGGCGCGATTTTGGTAGCACGCTCTGGAAGTTTTCGGTCAAGATGCTCCCAAACGTGCTCATTTGGATTCATGTCAGAAATTTGGGTTAACATGGCAGGGATTTGATTCCTTGCGATTCCTTCTAGGCCTTTGCTACTTTGCTCGTATCACATGGCCCTCCATCTTCTTGAAAAAAATAGACATTTTTGTCAATCTGATTGGGTTCAAATAGTGGGAGTATTCCTTTCTCTAATGTTTGACAGTATTTTAGACTATTCAGCCACTCGTCAACAAGAATCAGCTCAGGTTTCCCTCCAAACCAGACAGCACCTCACACCACTACTCCAATCCCTCCATGTTTCACGGTCGCCTGCAGACATTTAGTTTTCCAAGTCTTATTCTGATTTCTCCAAACATAAACCTGTCTCTATTTCGAATATTGGCAGAATTTACTTTCATCTGACCAAATTACAGACTGCCAAAATTCATAATCTTTGCTCTCGAATTCTCTTGTCCAGTCCATACGCCTGTTCCTGTTCACCTATGAAATCAAGGACTTCTTTCTTGCAACTCTTCTTTGATAGCCTAGTTCTTTCAGAGTCTTTCTCATCGTATATGGTGACATATCCATGCTGTTGGCGACATCTTTGACGCTCTGAAAACGGGTTCTGATGACTACACTCTTCAGCGAACCTTTTCCTTCACCCAGTCACGATGTTTGGTCTCCCTGAACGTTGTTCCACAGGACAATGGTCTTCTTCATTAAATTTCTTGACAATATTATTAACCGTTTGATGATTAATCGGGAAAAGCCTAGCAATTTCTCTATTTGACGTACCACACTGATGCCATCTTATTATTTGCCTTCGTTGAAATTCACCAAGTTCCTTACTTCCGCGAACTTTCATTGCAAAATATAAGTCAACTATCGTTCATAGATGAGAGTAGCTTGATACTAACACGGTAATGTGTCTATTGAAAAAAAAAGAGACGTTATTACACAAGTCAAAATTGCTGTAAAGGGTTGCTAAAAACATATCATAGCCCACTGTATATGTGCAAATATTAGAATAAGCCGTAATATTTAATGGGAATTTATAGTGCCTCGATTCGTATAAAAAAAAACAAGTTGTGTACAAAAATAGAAAGAGGCGTAATCCAAAGAGGCGTTTTCTCACCGCACTTATTTAACCACGACAGCAAAAGAGTCCTGTGAGATCGTGTAGACATAACAGCATTTATTATCGTCAGAAATATTCTTAACAATATAGGATAGGCGGATGTCATTGTGTTGAAGGTAGACACAAAAGGAAAACTGTACGAACGCTTAGACAAGATAGTATAGGAAAGCGAGAAGAAAGGGGTATAAATGGGAAAAAAAACAGAATGTATGTTTGTCAGCAAAAGGGAGCCAACTAAAGGTGATATCTACAGATTGGGGACGTCAAAATGAAACATGAACACGCATCCACAACTAAAAAAAAAACAAAACAAAAAAAACAAAACAAAAAAACAAAAAAAAAACGCCATATTGTAACGAACCACCCTCATTCACTTTGTATTCTATTATTGAGACGTAAGTTCCACTCGAACAGCTTCTTCCCATGAACTGCTGCTTTGTGGAACCGACTCCCAAGAGGATGCTTCCTCGATCACCACAATCTTAGCCTGTTCAAGTCTTGGGTTAACCGTTATCTTTTTCACATATCCTCATAAACTGTGCCTCTTAATCTGTAAACCTCTGCCTCGAGTGGCTCTCGAACCTTGTACAGGGTGAACATTATTGTAAAAATGTGCAACAACAAACACCGGAGGATGGATTAGCAAAAGATGCCTTTCTAGTAAGTGTAGTAGAGTTTAATTTGGAGTGCATTGGTGTTATTAGTACAGGCAGTAGAGTTTAACTGTTGCCCTTTGGTAGCATCAGTTATTGTAGTATAGTTTAACTGTTGTGCACTGGTTTTATTAGTAAGTATAGAAGAGTCTAATTGCAGTGCTTGGTGCCATTAATAAGAACAGTAGACTTTATCATAATGTATTAGTGTCATTGTAGTAGAGTCTAAAGAAATGAAAATGAAAAAAGCCAAGAAATGAATAGGATTCTTAATAATCGAAACTGGAAAAAGATCTTTCCTCTTGCTTTCAATCTTAAGGCATATATATTCACTTCACTGGCCTTCATCTGCCAAAGATGGCAGAGTAGCTAAAAGCCGATCTGCTGGAATTACCTTGACAGATAGTGTGAGGCCAATTTTACCATATATCCTCACATCATTTTTTTTTTTTTTTTGGCGCGGAGGTATACGTGTCTTGTCAGTGGGTAGAGTGAATTAGATTCATGCAATTCCCAAGAAAAGTAACATGAACAGTTTCAACAAGGAATCGATCTTGGTTCACTGGCTTTGTTTTTCGAATTGGCAGATCGACACCACCCCGTTTAAAGGAATACAATGAAATATCCATGTAATTTTTTTCGTGTATTTTTCGGACAATTTCCTTCATCTTTGTTGTTGCGACGAGTTCATTCTTTGGCCTACTTTAAGCGCAAGTTGCACCCTCTGTTGGTTCTTTGGGCACCTCGACCTGGTGTAATGGTTAGAAAGCTTGTCTTACTAGATCAATTATGACTGAGTAGTGAGTTCGATCCTCACTGGGTGCCCTATACTTTCGGCCTTGTGCCACATCTAAGACGGGCTTAGAAAATCACTACAGTGTTGGTTCTTATGTTCACAATCTATTTATCTGACTGATTGAAGTGTGTGTCTGTTTTTAGGGTAACTGCTATTGTCCGAATGAAGGCAACCAATTCATATCTATCTATCTATCTATCTATCTATCTATCTATCTATCTGTGTTATTGAAGTCTGTGTCTGTTTTTTTAGCGTAAATGGTATTGTCAGAATTAAGACAACCATTAATTTGGACAATACTACTTATCCTAACAAACCACAGTGTACACAAATGAGTGCTGTAATTTCTTAAAACGAATTGAAGTCAGAAGTAGTGAATCTCTTTCCTTATTTTTTCCTGTAACATCGTTTGTTTGCGTAGACAGTGAATAAAACGTGTGAAGAGTGGAGTATCTGTAAAATTAGTGGGAAACGATTGCGAATTGATTGAAATCATAGTAAATTCATGCCGGGTTCAAATGGAGTTGGCGTTAAAATAAAACTGCAATTATTACTTCATTCAAATTCTAAAATCAATGGAAAACGCTGTGTTACGGCAAAAATTAAAATAATAAGCCATATAATAATATATATATATGAATAACAGAAGGGCAGGAATGTCATTTAACAACAGGAAATATGCAAACAGCAAAAACCTCTCAAAACATAAATAGCAACTCAAAAACACAAAGCAAAAAAAAAACAAAAAAAACATTGAGAATAAGCAAAACAACACCTTGACACCTAAAGAAGATAATTACTTTGCTAGAACAAGATAAACTCTAAAACAAAAGCACATATTCATTTCCAAATGCAGAAACGAATACAAATAATTTGTATTCGTTTCTGCATTTGGAAATGAATATTTCTACTCCACCTTCAACCGCCTCGTGACCAAAAAGACTAAATAAAACTCCATAATCTGAAGCTAATGCACTTTATTCCAAATAAAAAAAGTTAGAACCAATGAATTATACACGAAAAAATATATACAATACATAGACCAATTATATACAATTAATATACTAAAAATATACAAAACAAATAAATTAATGAAAAATATAAATGAAATAATAAATATATAGTGTATATATAAATAAACAATCTAGGAACCTCTCTCTATACACACTCTCTCCAACCACCCAAACAGCATAAATAACCAATGAAAAATTCATGGCCACAAATAAATAACCCTTAGCACTAAAAGAAGGGCCGGTTTCGTATTCTCCCATTTCCATTAATCCTCCGGTGAACTTTACATACAAAGCCCACAATATATGCAGTCTGCAAATGGAGTAGTGGTACTCAGTCTGAAGAACGCACTGACAGTCATCATACAGTGTTGGTTTTTATGTTCACAATCTATCTATCTATCTATCTATCTATCTATCTATCTATCTATCTATCTTATTGAAGTGTGTGTCTGTTTTTTAGGGTAACTGCTCTTGTCCGAATTATGGTAACCAATTCATATCTATCTATCTATCTATCTATCTATCTATCTATCTATCTATCTATCTATCTATCTTATTGAAGTGTGTGTCTGTTTTTTAGGGTAACTGCTCTTGTCCGAATTATGGTAACCAATTCATATCTATCTATCTATCTATCTATCTATCTATCTATCTATCTATCTTATTGAAGTGTGTGTCTGTTTTTTAGGGTAACTGCTCTTGTCCGAATTATGGTAACCAATTCATATCTATCTATCTATCTATCTATCTATCTATCTATCTATCTTATTGAAGTGTGTGTCTGTTTTTTAGGGTAACTGCTCTTGTCCGAATTATGGTAACCAATTCATATCTATCTATCTATCTATCTATCTATCTATCTATCTATCTATCTATCTATCTATCTATCTATCTATCTATCTATCTATCTTATTGAAGTGTGTGTCTGTTTTTTAGGGTAACTGCTCTTGTCCGAATTATGGTAACCAATTCATATCTATCTATCTATCTATCTATCTATCTATCTATCTATCTATCTATCTTATTGAAGTGTGTGTCTGTTTTTTAGGGTAACTGCTCTTGTCCGAATTATGGTAACCAATTCATATCTATCTATCTATCTATCTATCTATCTTATTGAAGTGTGTGTCTGTTTTTTAGGGTAACTGCTCTTGTCCGAATTATGGTAACCAATTCATATCTATCTATCTATCTATCTATCTATCTATCTATCTATCTATCTATCTTATTGAAGTGTGTGTCTGTTTTTTAGGGTAACTGCTCTTGTCCGAATTATGGTAACCAATTCATATCTATCTATCTATCTATCTATTTATCTATCTATCTATCTATCTATCTATCTATCTATCTTATTGAAGTGTGTGTCTGTTTTTTAGGGTAACTGCTCTTGTCCGAATTATGGTAACCAATTCATATCTATCTATCTATCTATCTATCTTATTGAAGTGTGTGTCTGTTTTTTAGGGTAACTGCTCTTGTCCGAATTATGGTAACCAATTCATATCTATCTATCTATCTATCTATCTATCTATCTATCTATCTATCTATCTATCTATCTTATTGAAGTGTGTGTCTATTTTTTAGGGTAAATGTTGTTGTCCGAATTAAGGCAACCATTAATTTGGAGAATACTACTTACCCTAAAAAACCACAGTGTACAAAATTGCGAGTTGTAATTTGCTAAAACGAATTGAAGTCAGAAGTAGCGAAGCTCTTTCCTTATTTTTCTTTTTCCTTAACACCAGAAATATTTAGTTTGTTTGCGTAGACAGTGAACAAAACGTGTGAAAAGTGGAGTATCTGTAAAATCAGTGGGAAACGATTGCGAATTGATTGAAATCATACCAAATTCGATGCCGGGTTCAAATGGAGTCGGCGATAAAATAGAATAGCAATTATTACTTCATTCCTTCTCTCCGACAGAGGTTTTGTAATTAATGGAGGACTTTTAATATTTTTAATAAATCCCTCTCGTCACATTATGAATTGCATAAACATCTTTATACACCCCGCATGTGCGTAAAACACATGCCATGAACGTAAATATACATGTGTGAAAGTTTCGACACACTGACAAATACACGCACACATACGCGCACGCACACGCACATGCATACACAAGCGCACGCACAGAGAGAGAGAGAGAGAGAGAGAGAGAGAGAGAGAGAAGGCGAAGCAGACAAACAGTTGTCTGGGGTGCGAAAAGCCGGCCAACTGGCAGACTAACCGATCGACAAACGTTAACAGGCAAAAAATGAATCTGTCCTTCTTTCATCTTTTACATTAACTTATTACGTATTTTTATTTGTCACATTTTAACAGTGATAGTGGGGGGAGTGGGTGTAAAGTTCGTTCGGGGAAGGTTGCCGAATATTGCCCAAAGGAAAGGGAAAAGGGTCCAGATCTTTCATAAACAAAATTTACTTGGTGGTGGTGGTGGTGGTGGTGTTTGTCGGAGGAGATGTAACGAAAATCGAATAAATATGCCAATGAATGACCAAAAAGAGGAGAGAAAGAGAGAACAGCAATATAAGAGAGGGAGAGAGAGAGGGGGGAGATAGGGTGAGAGGGAGAGTTGGAAGAAGGAGAGAGAGAGGGGGGAGAAGAAGAGGTAGAGAGAGGGAGAGAGAACGAGAAAGAGAGAGGTGGGGATGAGAGATGCTGTACTTTGAAGTGAAAAAGGACTAGAAATTTACGTCCTGGAGTGAATTCTAAACATGACTGCAGTAAAAAAGAAAAAGAAAAAGAAAAAGAAAGAAAGAATGTTCGGGGGGTCGATAGGGGCCCCGAATCGCTGCTGTCTTGACCATACGGATCATGTCGTTTAATTCTTAATTTTCTCTTGTTTTCGTGTCTCGTCTCCGTTGATTGTTAATGTTTATTGAATGAAGAAGAATTGACGAAAAGCAAAGAAAAAGAAAGCATAGGAGGAAGAGGGAGGAAGGGGGGTAAGAGCCAATATCCCTCCGCCCGCCCCTCAAAAAAAAAACAAACTCCGATTTAGGCCCAAACGCCATTAATGGAAAGGGTGAAAAGCGTAGATGGAAAAATAAATAATATAAAATATAAAAATGAAAAAAGAAAGAGAAAAGCAGCTGTTAACCAATCACTTTGCAATGTCGCTTGTTTAACCTTGATGTATACAGCCCGAACGACCGACGAGAGAAGGGGTGAGTGGTAGGGGTGCCTGGGTCTGTCGGTCTGGCTTGGAGGGTGTGTTTGGACAACACATGTAATCGTTTGCAATTCGTGTACGCATCTATCTATCTATCTATCTATCTATCTATCTATCTATCTATCTATCTATCTATCTATCTATCTATCTATCTATCTGCTCCTTTCTTCCTTCTTTCCTCCCTATCTATCTATCTATCTATCTATCTATCTATCTATCTATCTGCTCCTTTCTTCCTTCTTTCCTCCCTATCTATCTATCTATCTATCTATCTGCTCCTTCCTTCCTTCTTTCCTCCCTTCCTATCTATCTATCTATCTATCTATCTATCTATCTATCTGCTCATCCCTTCCTTCTTTCCTCCTTTTCTTTCTATCTATCTATCTATCTGCTCATTCCTTCCTTCTTTCCTCCTTTTCTTTCTTTCTATCTATCTATCTATCTATCTATCTATCTATCTATCTATCTATCTATCTATCTATCTATCTATCTATCCCTTCCTTCCTTCTTTCCTCCCTTCCTATCTATCTATCTATCTATCTATCTATCTATCTATCTATCTATCTATCTATCTATCCCTTCCTTCCTTCTTTCCTCCCTTCCTATCTATCTATCTATCTGCTCCTTCCTTCCTTCTTTCCTCCCCATCTATCTATCTATCTATCTATCTATCTATCTATCTATCTATCTATCTATCTATCCCTTCCTTCCTTCTTTCCTCCCTTCCTATCTCTATCTATCTATCTATCTATCTATCTATCTGCTCCTTCCTTCCTTCTTTCCTCCCTTTCTATCTATCTATCTATCTATCTATCTATCTATCTATCTATCTGCCCCTTCCTTCGTTCCTTCCTTCCTTCTTTCCTCCATTCCTATCTATCTATCTATCTATCTATCTATCTATCTATCTATCTATCTATCTATCTATCTATCTGCTCCTTCCTTCCTTCTTTCCTCTCTTCCTATCTATCTATCTATCTATCTATCTGCTCCTTCCTTCCTTCTTTCCTCCATTCCTATCTATCTATCTATCTATCTATCTATCTATCTATCTATCTATCTATTTATCTATCTATCTATCTATCTATCTATCTATCTATCTATCTATCTATCTATCTATCGTAGATAGATATGAAGTGATTGGTTTATGTAGACCAGTGTTCCTCAACCGTTTTTTTTTTTAATTTTGAGCACAATTGTCGAATAACTAAAACTCTGGGGGCGCACTTTAAAATTTAATAAAAAAAAAAAAAATAAGTCCTGAAATTTGAAATTAGGAAAATAATAAAGAATTCTCCTGAAATAAGCATTTATTTTTTTTTTTAAATTTCATTGCTTTGTGAATCGAGCTCTTTAAAAATAATTTTTCTTTTTTAAATATAAAAATAATTAATAAAATACTCTTCTGTTAACTTGTGGCGTACCTGTCTACCTTTCAAGGCGCATTTTTACGCCCGGACACATTATTGAACCCAGGCGTATTAGTGCACCCGGGCGCATTTTTGCACCAATTGAGAAACTCTGATATAGACTATGTCAGATTTTATTACAGATCTAAGTTTTTTCACAATAAATTTGATATTTAATCATCCGATGTTTTAGGATAACTTATATGATAAACTTATAACATACTCCACGAAATCTCTGGAAATGAGCATAGCATGATAAAAACGGCATTAAACTTGATGAAAACATAATTTTTATTCAAAAAGTTCATGTTACTATTAAGAGGAAAGAACAAAGTATTTTTTAATTATTTAAAAAAAAAATTTCCATCTTTTTAGAAGATTCTAACTTTGCGTCAGCGGGAGTACAAAATAACAGCAAATTTCAGTGCATTTTTTTTTTAAGTACAGACATTAATTTTGAAAATCTTGCAAAAATAGAAATAATTGTCGTATTTTAATGAAACTTTCAGAAACTATTCACAAATGATGGAAATTATTATAAATATGTTATTTTTTTAAAGCCATGGTAAATATATATATATATATATATATATATATATATATATATATATATATATATATATATATATATATATTACCCCACCCCATAACTAATCTTATGAAAACTCTAGAAATTCAATGTTGAAACATTTATAATACCTGTTTTTATATTTTTAAATTATTTTTAATCTCTTTTTTGATGACGTGATATCTTACTATGCAACGCATTAGCTGCTCGTCATCTTGTAAATAATATAATTACTTATATTTATTTTTTAAATCTCGTATATACAAAGGTTACCATGAGTTGTAAGAAAGCCATAACGCCCTAAAGAGAATACAGATATTAAAAACTTATTGAGTGGAGGGAGTACAACGTCTGAAATTTCGACAAAGTTGATCAATCAGATAATAAGAAACTGAAAACACTGGCAAGGACAGAACAAAAAAACGTTTTGAGAATCCTGCAAAAAGAAACCGAGAAAAAAAATTAAAAGTGTAATTAGAAAGAAAATATTTGAAGAGTTCCCTTTGCGCGTTTGAAAACAAATAAAAAGGATTTCTGGGAGGAGAAGATCATTATTTGCACTACACACTTTTCGGCTGTTTTGTCCTCCGGCCTTCTTTTTATATATATATATATATATATATCTCGATCTGGGTAACCTGTAGGGAAATCTGAACTGAGCCCTTTCTACGTGGACAGAGACGTTGTGATAACAACAACAAAGATAAGGACAACAGACCGAATAGTGGTTTTCAAATTGTTCTAGCGAGACAAGCTTGCTAACCATTACACCGCCACAAATGATTTTCCAAGCGTAGCTTAGATGTGGCACAAGGCCGAAATTAAGGGGCACCCAGTGAGGATCGAACTCACAACTCAATAGTAATTTTTCTAGCGAGACAAGCTTGCTAACCACTACACCACCTCGAGGTGCCCAAATATACTGATTTTCCAAGTGTAGCTAAGATGAGGTACAAGGCCGAAATTAAGGGGCAATCAGTGAGGATCGAACTCACTACTCAGTCGTAATTGTTCTAGAGAGACACTACAACACCTCGAGGTGCCCAAATATATTGATTTTCCAGGCGTAGCTTAGATGTGGTACAAGGCCTAAAGTAGGGGTGGCACCCAGTGAGTATCGAACTCACTACTCAGTCGTAGTTGTTCTAGCGAGACAAGCTTGCTAACCATTACACCATCTCGAGGGGGGCCATAGTGATTTTTCAAGCGTAGCTTAGATGTGGCACAAGGCCGAAATTACTCAATCGTAATTGTTTTAGCGAGACATATATATTATATCTATTTAGCCAGCATTTTTTCATTGATGCATGTTTCATTAAATAATATAGACAAGTTTTGTCTATTTATTTTATGCAAATTCCTTTCAGAACAGGAGATTACTGATAACTGGCAGCCATTAAACATGGCACGTGGACCTAGAACAGGCTACCCCAGTGAGAGAAATAAAGGGTTCAGTTCGACATTCCAACTACCTGAAGAAGGCCGGAATGTACAACGGCCAAAACGTTGCAATAAATATGACGACAACGATGAGGACAATAGTCCGAATAATGTAAATAGTGGACATAATACCTCATCTCAGAAATATAGACAGATACTGAAGGGCCGAAACGTTGTAATAAATATGGTGACAAAGATGAGGACAATAGTCCGAATAATGTAAATAATGTACATAATACCTCATCTCAGAAATATAGACAGATATTTAAATCTTTCTTTCCCATTGAAGCCAAGTAGCTTCTCTATAGGCCATTATTTATGGGTCGTAATAGTCGTGATTAGAGATGAATTAGCAGAATTATAATTAAATCTATCTCTCCATATATGTATTTATGATTTGGAATGTATATTCTTAATGTATATGCAATGCCTTTTGCGGGCACATAAGGTGTATCGTCAGATTAGTTAACTCAGCCTCCGTTGATATCATATCTGCCTTCACAACAGCTACAGTCAGCTTGCGTTCAACAATAATCAATTTTACTTTCACGTTCTTCGCTTTTTCTATAGATTGTGTTCCGTCAATATTTTAAAACAAGATGAAGTTTAATCAACCATGAACCGTAACCTTTGAAATCTGCTCATTACTTGGAGTTGAACGCTGATGTCTATCGTCAGAAACTAAATTTCATCTTTCAGAGTTATGAACGCTTACGTATATGAAAAATTTGTATGCATGTGTCGGTGAGAAGTGTGTTAATATGTGCATATGCCTGCATGTGTGCATACACTGCAAGTGCATGGTGTGTTGGCGATTACGCCTGGGGATGTGTACGTGAGTGTGCGCACGGGCGTGTGCGCGGAACAGAAATCCCGGTCAATATAATAAGTGTAATTTTAGCGTCGTGCATAGAATCAGCGGCCAAGGGGCCGGCAAATATATGTTTCGAAATATTCGAAGCGGATGCGGCCGAACAAGGAAGTAGAGGAATATCCGGGCAATTACGGATATTCAACTTCCGGCCACACGTCTCCCGGCTGCTTTTGTCCGGCAATGTAATGGAATGAAGAGGAAATGCGGCTGAATTGGAACCCCGCGGAGGGAAACGAGCCATGACCGTTTCGATCCCTGATTACCAGCAGGAGCTGTGGGGGAGGCAGTGACTCAGTGCAAAGAGATTCGCACATTCTGGAATGCATCACTAAACACAGCGTCAGATCGAAGAATCAATATACCCCCAATAAAGGGGGCTTGGTCTCCCTTACCGGTTTATTGTTAAAAGGGAGACACAGAATTGGAGTTGCTTCTCGCTGCTTACTGTGTTTCTAGCGAAAGGTTTGGGTTTTGGTGCGAGATTTTACACCGGAATTTCAGTCCAGCCGCGACGTTCTTTTTCATTTTTTTCATTTTTCCTTTGTTATTTGTTGCGTTATGGATAAATACTTGTTTATACCCGTGCTTATGTGTGCAGGCGGAGATTGGGTTCGGTCGGGAAATGAAAGATCCGAGCAGTCATGGAACGTGCATGGGCGCATGGCGAAAGAAAATAATTTGGAATGAAATGGACGAAAAGAAAATAATAATGCGTAAAATAAAATATTTCACCCATTTACAGAAGCAGCTATCCCCACCACCCGCGATCACACGCACGCACGCACTTCACGAAACGCAAAGAATGAGAGCTATGTACACAAATGCAATAAGTGCAGAATTTCACCGAGACATATAAGCTAAACATAAAGACATGTAGATGATTATACGTAAGTTTATTGATAAAATAATTACTTTAAAAAAATAAAACACGACATTGTAAACGAGACATTCATTTTAAAATGTGGATTTTAAATTATTGGTCTATATTTCTGAGATGAGGTATTATGTACACTATTTACATTATTCGGACTATTGTCCTCATCTTTGTCGCCATATTTATTACAACGTTTCGGCCGTTGTACTCTCCGGCCTTCTTCAGGTGGTTGGAATGTCGAACTGAACCCTTTATTTCGCTCACTGGGGTAGACTGTTCTAGTACCACGTGCCATGTCTAATGGATGTCAGTTTTCAGTTATCTCCTGTGAATTTCCCTCTGAAAGTTCTCCACTGCCTTAGCCGGGTATTGAACTCACACTCTTTGGGTCCTGTCACTGGATCTAACTAACGCCTCAAGGACACATGGCACAGTGGATAAATATGTCAGTTATCTAATAACTGACATCCGTTAAACATGTGTATGTGTTATACATGAATAAAGTGTCTCTGTCGACACTTGAGTTTGAACACAAATCGCCAGTGAGCAAAAACAGGCGATCCCATTATTAAGTTAAGCAGACCGCGTGACCATAGAGGAAACGTATAAGTAGAAAGTAGCGTGACGGCCAAACAATCGTTATTTCTATTCTATCCTCTATTACTATTCGGATCACCATTTCTACTCTATCCTCTATTAGTATAAGGACAGCTATTCTCTACTCTATTCACCATACTTTTTCTTTATTCGGATCACTATACGGATTGCTATTCGAGCGAGTATTATCGAGCAAGTACTATTTGTGCGAGTGATATTCAAAGACGTCTGACACCAGCATTGTTCAACGGCTTTACTCTAATTGTAACTGCGATTACGAAGTCTCTACTACAACGAGTATTTACGAAAGTGACAACGAGTGTTTGTTGGCTTCACAAAAGTAGCATCGAGTGTTTGTTGACAAAAGTTTGTGTGTAAGTATTAATGGTACAGCATTAGTATTTGAATAATTGAATAAGTATTAATCTTTTTTCAGATAATTCTTTTCACTATTCTTCGATTATGTTATTTTAAATACTTTGTTTTAATATTCATTTTTAAAAAAAATATTTTTATATTTTTTATATAGATGAATAAAAATATTGAAATAAAGTAAGTTCTCATTTGTGTGTGTATTTTTTTAAAATCTATGGTTTTATTTCATGACATTTAATTTACTAAGTTTGCCGTGATGCTTTGTTTGCTCCTAGGTCTGCCTTTGCTTTAAAAGAATGAGAAACACTGGTCTAATCATTTCTACATCTTTATTTGTTCATACAAGCTTATTTCTGTTCATATTCCAACGTATTTATTGCTATTTTCCTACATAGTTACCATCGATACACTTAGGCCATCGACGTAGGAGCGCATAAATACTCTCTTCAAAGAACATGGAATCAAGCGACTGGTGTTACCCCTGTACTTCTGCACCAACTGCGTCATCCTCACGGATAAATGTCATTTGAGGGGCTCAAAGAGATGATAATCTGAAAGAGCCAAGATAGAACATTGCAATGTATACCGTAAGATATTCAAACAATATACTTAGTCACATTTTTGTCAGGTTGATCTTTTGTAGAATGGCATTATTGTATATTAAGCGAACATCTTGGTCTCTTTCAACAAGCATCTCCTCTCGGTCTGTACTTCACGGCATCTGACTGCGTTAACTGTTTAATCAAGCAGTATGAAGTCCACGAAGAGCAACACGCTTTTTGTATCTCAGCACACAGACGCCATCAATTTATTTGCAGACAGCTGAAGTTTGAATATTTGCGGGTATGGTGACGATAGATGCTTTCCGGAATCAACCTTTGTCTGGGAATAAAAGTTGATACCCTCACGCGTTTCATAATCCGTGATCATCTACTCCTGAAAGACTTTTACGATGAGTCCGAACCTGTTATTCAATCGCTTTGTGAACCAACAAGATGACATTTTTCGATATTCCAATTTCTCCTGTCCGATTTCATGGACGGCTATAGCTACATCACAAGTTTTGCGCCGTCCACCATCTTGAATCAAAGTTTCAACGTGTACAATCTTTTATTCTTTTGTTGATAAACGTGGACGCCATACTGAATACTTCTCTTTCGCTTCCTACCCATGTTCGTCATACACAGCAAGAAATTCCCACTGAATTTCCGTTGGATTTAAGTCCTTTTTTGGCATGCAAAAATCTCATTACATCTTGGTTTGACATCACATAAACACGCGCTCCATGTTAACGCTCTTCAGGCTGTTACGGGAAGAATTTCATGTCACCTTCTATTTAGAGCTTGCACAGTGTTTTAATATCGGTCGAATTATGTATGCCTAGCTGGATCTTATTTTGATGTCGATGTGCGCATAGTGTAAAGGTTATCGACACGGAAGGTTGGATCGGCGAGCCGAAATTTAAATTTCGGTCGAGTTCGTTGCGTTCACTATCGCACAGATAACTTTCGGGAAGGTATGAATCCATTTCGTCCCCCGGATACCGGTTAAATAGCAAGGTGGACTGAATTCTCTTGGTTGATAAACAATCTAGGACAGAGGTGGGCAAATATTTTCAGTGCAAGGGACACATTCAAAATTCACAATTTTACTGGGCCGCATAGTATATTAACCCAAAATAATTAATATTTAAAATTGACAAAATAAAAAAGCGTTTTAAAGAAAAATGCAGTTAATTTTTATTAATTAATATTTTAAAGATCTGTAGAAGGTTTACACGAAGAACATTTATTTGAAAGACAAAGTAACTCAGTTTAAAGTATTTTACAGAAAAAAATACTAATAAGTATTTTTAAGTTGAAGCTTTACATGAAACATATGTGAAAGACAAAATAATCTTGTTTTAAGAAAAAATTATTTTTATTAATTAATATTATAAATTAGGAAACATTTACTTGAAAAGCAAAGTAACTCTGCGTAAAAAAACAAACAATTCTTACAAATATTTAAAAGTAGAAACGTCAAATAAAACACATATCAAGTAGCTTCATGTCTCGCACATCTCTCCTGTGGAACTCCCTTCCTTATTCCTGTTTCCCTGACAAATATAATCTCCAACTATTTAAGTGTAACGCCAATCGACATCTCCAGTTGCCTTGATCTATCCACTTCCCTTCTCCACATCCTTTCCCCCTTTCATTCCTATCTGCTCTCGCTCCAAATCTTCTGTAACCCCCTTGCCTTGATCGATCCACTATCTTTCTCCACATCCTCTCCTTTACCACTCCTATCTGCTCTTCCTCCAAATCTTTTGTAACCCCTTGTGTGCTAGTGGCTTCCAGCCTTGCTTGGGGTTAAAAGCTTTAAAAAAACAAAAAAAAAATAACTAAATTTAAAGAAAAAATTAGATTTTAAAGTAGAAACTTCACATGAAAAACATTTGTTTGAAAACAAAGTAATTCAGTTTAAAAAAGAAAAAAATTATTTTTATTGATATTTTGAAGTAGTAACTTCAGATGAAGCAGATTTGTTTGAAAAACAAAGTAACTCAGCCACAGAAGGATCTCAATGACTCAATGAGAATAATGGATCTGACTGCAGTCATTTACCACTTTGTTAAAATTAGGCGTCAAATTGCTTTTAACAATTAATTGGTGTTCCTTGGTAACTTCCTGTTTCAAATTTACTAACATTTGGCAGGCCGCATGAATTCTTTTGGCGGACCTCATCTGGCCCGCGGGCCGTAGTTTGCCCACCCCTGGTCTAGGAGAAGGATAATTCGAAATTCGATAACCTGTTGAGAGTATGGTAAAAAAAAAACCACAAAAAAAACCACAAAAAAACTCTAACCCGTAAAAACCTACTTGCTACGGAAGCCAAGACAGGAATAACACTTACTTTGGTGAGGCTGTGGACCACTGTTCTACATGAAGTGAGAAGTATTTTACGACATCTCTGGAGAGGATTTGGGGACTTTTAAACCTCTTGTCAGATCGGCAATAGTCAGTTTTGATGAATGTAAAACAGCATTGTCTTGAATGAATATGCTCTTTACCTGAAGCCTTTGGCTGTTACATGTAACGCTAAAAAATCTTATTGTCTAAGCATTTTCTACATTAATTTTGGCCATCTCATCATTTTTGAAGATATCGATCATTTTACTGTCTAAAACATGACTTCACCTTCCCACCGCTGAATTCTAATCCGGTTTTAGTTGATTATCGTCACGAAGAAACCAACTGCTTTCATAGCCATCAAGTCCTTCCAATGTAGCTCTAAATTCATCACGAGAAGGGACCAGTTTTCATGTACTTCTTTTACAATTTACAGGTTTCCGTTTGTGATTATTCAAAGTTGCATGGCTCAGCTGTAGGAACGGAGATTTGGGAGGGTCAGAAGATCTGTCAGAAGATAACTAATGCTTCAAATGGTGAGGTACGCATTTTATACATCGACTGTCGAAAGGTGTTAATATTTTTGGCTTAGTCACATTTCATTAAAATAACTTGCGAAGTGGCAATGACTTAGTTAAACAGAAATTAATAAAACAAAAGCTGAAAGAAATCACAGAAGAAAAATAAAATAAACAAATTCTACATAATCTACGTATTTCTCTACCTTCAATATTTGTCTGTCGAAAGTGAATCCTGCCCAGATTTGGAGACAAATCTAGTGTCGCTGACAAAACTAACCTGGCCGTTTGTCTCGAAAAGGACCTCCAATCGGTTGTGGACTGTGGCAGGAATTGGCTGGTTAACTTTAATGCATCGAAAACAAAACTGCTCTCTATTACTCACCAGAGAGAACCATCCCTGCCTCCCATTAGAATGTCTGACGCTCAACTCCACGAGAGCACCTCTTTGCGACTGCTCGGTCTCACTCTGTCTGCTGACCTGAGATGGAACAAATACATTGAGTCAATAGCTTCGTCCACCGCAAGGAAAGTCGGCTCCCTGTGCCGCGTCAGGAAATTTTTCTTGCCGGAGTCGATAATTCAAATCTACAAATCAACCATTCGCCCTTGCATGGAGTATTGCTGCCATATATAATCTGGAGCCCCTTCTGTTTGTCTCATGGTCGTTGATAAAATCCAGAGACAGATATGCAATGTAATTGACCTTGATCTGGCATCTCGTCTGCAGTCGCTCTCTCACAGACGTGTCGTCGCCCTCCTCTATCTTTTTTTGCAAATACTTTCACGGTAACTGCTCCGATGAGATGCTTTCGCTGGTTCCCAGACTTCATGTATTTAAGCGTTCAACTAGGCTGGCATCTCGCTCTCACCCTTTCACTGTCGAAACTGTTAAATGTAGCCGTCTCTTCTACTCCAATAGCTTTATGTCTCGCACTTTTCGCCTGTGGAACTCCCTCCTCATTTCTTGCTTCCCTGATAGCTATAATCTCCAACTATTCAAATGTAATGTCAATCGACGTCTCCAGATGCCTTGATCTATCCCCTATCCTTCTCTTCATCCTTTCCTCTATCACTCCTCTTTGCTCTCGCTCCAAATATCTGTAACCCCTTGCGTGCTAGTGGCTTCCCGCCTTGCTTGGGGTGAAATGTTTTTAAAAAATAACATATCGATTACGCCAACGTTCTTCTGCTTGAACAGTAAAACTGCAAATACTAAGTCAGGCAGGACGTACAGATACTACACTACTCCTCGAAAAATCACACGTATACTTTGATTCAAGGGAAACATGCAATTCCATACGTAATTAATCTCATCATTTTTTACGGATACTATGTTAATATTTGAAATATTCAAAAGAGTAAAATGATTTGACTTGCAAATATTCTGGCCTAAATCAATTATTTCCATCTTTCTTCTTGTGCCCCCTCATTTCTTCCTCCACCTCCCCTTTCTCTTCCCCTCTCTTAGCGAATTATTAAATGGAACACCGACCGATGGATGATAAGACCTTCTCATATTCACATTTGCAAATTCTCCTTCTTCCATACACTCTCTCCTTCGTCTCTTTTTCATATCTGCCTTTAATATTTATCCCCAGAGTTCATTCTAAGCGGCATTATCACATTCTTTGACAGCATCAAATAATCGACTACAAAGGCTCATGAGTTGATAAGCCTTGACCCATACTCTTGTGTCCATTCTTAGCGGACGAGATTACAACAGCCAATCATCTTTACCCACTTCCCGCCATCTGACATCAGCTGGATCAAAGACACGGCCAATCAGTAAGCTGCCTGAAGGTTAAATAGGCAAAGAAAAACGAGTTGTTTCGAATAGAAGTTATTGGCCAAACAAACAAACAAAGAAGCAGTCATGATGATCCCAGTGAGATAATTAGGAAGATATTGCAACTTTAGAGATATTTGGTTGTTGGCGATTAGCAATATAAAATTTGAACATGAAAACATTATTCTAAGAAATATACGATTAGAAAACAATGTTAGTACCAACATACTAATGGCAATCATTATTATAAATAGTCATCGTATTAATCAAAATAGATAATACTTGAATAAATGTCCAGTTTTGGTTTGGTTTGATTTGTTTTACGGCATATCAACCTCAATGAGTTATTTAATGCCGACAACATTTTTAGGATAGATTCTTAAGAATAGAATATGTATTCTTTGGTTTACATTGGTTTGGTTTGATTTGTTTTACGGCATATCGACCTCAATGAGTTATTTAATGCCGACAACATTTTTAGGATAGATTCTTAAGAATAGAATATGTATTCTTTGGTTTACATTGGTTTGGTTTGATTTGTTTTACGGCATATCGACCTCAATGAGTTATTTAATGCCGACAACATTTTTAGGATAGATTCTGAAGAATAGAATATGTATTCTTTGGTTTACATTGGTTTGGTTTGATTTGTTTTACGGCATATCAACCTCAATGAGTTATTTAATGCCGACAACATTTTTAGGATAGATTCTTAAGAATAGAATATGTATTCTTTGGTTTACATTGGTTTGGTTTGATTTGTTTTACGGCATATCGACCTCAATGAGTTATTTAATGCCGACAACATTTTTAGGATAGATTCTTAAGAATAGAATATGTATTCTTTGGTTTACATTGGTTTGGTTTGATTTGTTTTACGGCATATCAACCTCAATGAGTTATTTAATGCCGACAACATTTTTAGGATAGATTCTTAAGAATAGAATATGTATTCTTTGGTTTACATTGGTTTGGTTTGATTTGTTTTACGGCATATCGACCTCAATGAGTTATTTAATGCCGACAACATTTTTAGGATAGATTCGTATGAATAGAATATGCATTCTTTGGTTTACATTGGTTTGGTTTGATTTGTTTTACGGCATATCAACCTCAATGAGTTATTTAATGCCGACAACATTTTTAGGATAGATTCTTAAGAATAGAATATGCATTCTTTGGTTTACATTGGTTTGGTTTGATTTGTTTTACGGCATATCAACCTCAATGAGTTATTTAATGCCGACAACATTTTTAGGATAGATTCTTAAGAATAGAATATGTATTCTTTGGTTTACATTGGTTTGGTTTGATTTGTTTTACGGCATATCGACCTCAATGAGTTATTTAATGCCGACAACATTTTTAGGATAGATTCTTAAGAATAGAATATGTATTCTTTGGTTTACATTGGTTTGGTTTGATTTGTTTTACGGCATATCAACCTCAATGAGTTATTTAATGCCGACAACATTTTTAGGATAGATTCTTAAGAATAGAATATGTATTCTTTGGTTTACATTGGTTTGGTTTGATTTGTTTTACGGCATATCGACCTCAATGAGTTATTTAATGCCGACAACATTTTTAGGATAGATTCTGAAGAATAGAATATGTATTCTTTGGTTTACATTGGTTTGGTTTGATTTGTTTTACGGCATATCAACCTCAATGAGTTATTTAATGCCGACAACATTTTTAGGATAGATTCTTAAGAATAGAATATGTATTCTTTGGTTTACATTGGTTTGGTTTGATTTGTTTTACGGCATATCGACCTCAATGAGTTATTTAATGCCGACAACATTTTTAGGACAGATTCTTAAGAATAGAATATGTATTCTTTGGTTTACATTGGTTTGGTTTGATTTGTTTTACGGCATATCAACCTCAATGAGTTATTTAATGCCGACAACATTTTTAGGATAGATTCTTAAGAATAGAATATGTATTCTTTGGTTTACATTGGTTTGGTTTGATTTGTTTTACGGCATATCGACCTCAATGAGTTATTTAATGCCGACAACATTTTTAGGATAGATTCGTATGAATAGAATATGCATTCTTTGGTTTACATTGGTTTGGTTTGATTTGTTTTACGGCATATCAACCTCAATGAGTTATTTAATGCCGACAACATTTTTAGGATAGATTCTTAAGAATAGAATATGCATTCTTTGGTTTACATTGGTTTGGTTTGATTTGTTTTACGGCATATCAACCTCAATGAGTTATTTAATGCCGACAACATTTTTAGGATAGATTCTTAAGAATAGAATATGTATTCTTTGGTTTACATTGGTTTGGTTTGATTTGTTTTACGGCATATCAACCTCAATGAGTTATTTAATGCCGACAACATTTTTAGGATAGATTCTTAAGAATAGAATATGTATTCTTTGGTTTACATTGGTTTGGTTTGATTTGTTTTACGGCATATCAACCTCAATGAGTTATTTAATGCCGACAACATTTTTAGGATAGATTCTTAAGAATAGAATATGCATTCTTTGGTTTACATTGGTTTGGTTTGATTTGTTTTACGGCATATCAACCTCAATGAGTTATTTAATGCCGACAACATTTTTAGGATAGATTCTTAAGAATAGAATATGTATTCTTTGGTTTACATTGGTTTGGTTTGATTTGTTTTACGGCATATCGACCTCAATGAGTTATTTAATGCCGACAACATTTTTAGGATAGATTCTTAAGAATAGAATATGTATTCTTTGGTTTACATTGGTTTGGTTTGATTTGTTTTACGGCATATCAACCTCAATGAGTTATTTAATGCCGACAACATTTTTAGGATAGATTCTTAAGAATAGAATATGTATTCTTTGGTTTACATTGGTTTGGTTTGATTTGTTTTACGGCATATCGACCTCAATGAGTTATTTAATGCCGACAACATTTTTAGGATAGATTCTTAAGAATAGAATATGTATTCTTTGGTTTACATTGGTTTGGTTTGATTTGTTTTACGGCATATCAACCTCAATGAGTTATTTAATGCCGACAACATTTTTAGGATAGATTCTTAAGAATAGAATATGCATTCTTTGGTTTACATTGGTTTGGTTTGATTTGTTTTACGGCATATCAACCTCAATGAGTTATTTAATGCCGACAACATTTTTAGGATAGATTCTTAAGAATAGAATATGTATTCTTTGGTTTACATTGGTTTGGTTTGATTTGTTTTACGGCATATCGACCTCAATGAGTTATTTAATGCCGACAACATTTTTAGGATAGATTCTTAAGAATAGAATATGCATTCTTTGGTTTACATTGGTTTGGTTTGATTTGTTTTACGGCATATCAACCTCAATGAGTTATTTAATGCCGACAACATTTTTAGGATAGATTCGTATGAATAGAATATGCATTCTTTGGTTTACATTGGTTTGGTTTGATTTGTTTTACGGCATATCAACCTCAATGAGTTATTTAATGCCGACAACATTTTTAGGATAGATTCTTAAGAATAGAATATGTATTCTTTGGTTTACATTGGTTTGGTTTGATTTGTTTTACGGCATATCGACCTCAATGAGTTATTTAATGCCGACAACATTTTTAGGATAGATTCTTAAGAATAGAATATGCATTCTTTGGTTTACATTGGTTTGGTTTGATTTGTTTTACGGCATATCGACCTCAATGAGTTATTTAATGCCGACAACATTTTTAGGATAGATTCTTAAGAATAGAATATGTATTCTTTGGTTTACATTGGTTTGGTTTGATTTGTTTTACGGCATATCAACCTCAATGAGTTATTTAATGCCGACAACATTTTTAGGATAGATTCTTAAGAATAGAATATGTATTCTTTGGTTTACATTGGTTTGGTTTGATTTGTTTTACGGCATATCAACCTCAATGAGTTATTTAATGCCGACAACATTTTTAGGATAGATTCTTAAGAATAGAATATGTATTCTTTGGTTTACATTGGTTTGGTTTGATTTGTTTTACGGCATATCAACCTCAATGAGTTATTTAATGCCGACAACATTTTTAGGATAGATTCTTAAGAATAGAATATGTATTCTTTGGTTTACATTGGTTTGGTTTGATTTGTTTTACGGCATATCAACCTCAATGAGTTATTTAATGCCGACAACATTTTTAGGATAGATTCTTAAGAATAGAATATGTATTCTTTGGTTTACATTGGTTTGGTTTGATTTGTTTTACGGCATATCAACCTCAATGAGTTATTTAATGCCGACAACATTTTTAGGATAGATTCTTAAGAATAGAATATGTATTCTTTGGTTTACATTGGTTTGGTTTGATTTGTTTTACGGCATATCAACCTCAATGAGTTATTTAATGCCGACAACATTTTTAGGATAGATTCTTAAGAATAGAATATGTATTCTTTGGTTTACATTGGTTTGGTTTGATTTGTTTTACGGCATATCAACCTCAATGAGTTATTTAATGCCGACAACATTTTTAGGATAGATTCTTAAGAATAGAATATGTATTCTTTGGTTTACATTGGTTTGGTTTGATTTGTTTTACGGCATATCAACCTCAATGAGTTATTTAATGCCGACAACATTTTTAGGATAGATTCTTAAGAATAGAATATGTATTCTTTGGTTTACATTGGTTTGGTTTGATTTGTTTTACGGCATATCAACCTCAATGAGTTATTTAATGCCGACAACATTTTTAGGATAGATTCTTAAGAATAGAATATGTATTCTTTGGTTTACATTGGTTTGGTTTGATTTGTTTTACGGCATATCAACCTCAATGAGTTATTTAATGCCGACAACATTTTTAGGATAGATTCTTAAGAATAGAATATGTATTCTTTGGTTTACATTGGTTTGGTTTGATTTGTTTTACGGCATATCGACCTCAATGAGTTATTTAATGCCGACAACATTTTTAGGATAGATTCTTAAGAATAGAATATGTATTCTTTGGTTTACATTGGTTTGGTTTGATTTGTTTTACGGCATATCAACCTCAATGAGTTATTTAATGCCGACAACATTTTTAGGATAGATTCTTAAGAATAGAATATGCATTCTTTGGTTTACATTGGTTTGGTTTGATTTGTTTTACGGCATATCGACCTCAATGAGTTATTTAATGCCGACAACATTTTTAGGATAGATTCTTAAGAATAGAATATGTATTCTTTGGTTTACATTGGTTTGGTTTGATTTGTTTTACGGCATATCAACCTCAATGAGTTATTTAATGCCGACAACATTTTTAGGATAGATTCTTAAGAATAGAATATGTATTCTTTGGTTTACATTGGTTTGGTTTGATTTGTTTTACGGCATATCAACCTCAATGAGTTATTTAATGCCGACAACATTTTTAGGATAGATTCTTAAGAATAGAATATGTATTCTTTGGTTTACATTGGTTTGGTTTGATTTGTTTTACGGCATATCGACCTCAATGAGTTATTTAATGCCGACAACATTTTTAGGATAGATTCTTAAGAATAGAATATTCATTCTTTGGTTTACATTGGTTTGGTTTGATTTGTTTTACGGCATATCGACCTCAATGAGTTATTTAATGCCGACAACATTTTTAGGATAGATTCTTAAGAATAGAATATGTATTCTTTGGTTTACATTGGTTTGGTTTGATTTGTTTTACGGCATATCAACCTCAATGAGTTATTTAATGCCGACAACATTTTTAGGATAGATTCGTATGAATAGAATATGTATTCTTTGGTTTACATTGGTTTGGTTTGATTTGTTTTACGGCATATCGACCTCAATGAGTTATTTAATGCCGACAACATTTTTAGGATAGATTCTTAAGAATAGAATATGTATTCTTTGGTTTACATTGGTTTGGTTTGATTTGTTTTACGGCATATCAACCTCAATGAGTTATTTAATGCCGACAACATTTTTAGGATAGATTCTTAAGAATAGAATATGCATTCTTTGGTTTACATTGGTTTGGTTTGATTTGTTTTACGGCATATCAACCTCAATGAGTTATTTAATGCCGACAACATTTTTAGGATAGATTCTTAAGAATAGAATATGTATTCTTTGGTTTACATTGGTTTGGTTTGATTTGTTTTACGGCATATCGACCTCAATGAGTTATTTAATGCCGACAACATTTTTAGGATAGATTCTTAAGAATAGAATATGCATTCTTTGGTTTACATTGGTTTGGTTTGATTTGTTTTACGGCATATCAACCTCAATGAGTTATTTAATGCCGACAACATTTTTAGGATAGATTCGTATGAATAGAATATGTATTCTTTGGTTTACATTGGTTTGGTTTGATTTGTTTTACGGCATATCGACCTCAATGAGTTATTTAATGCCGACAACATTTTTAGGATAGATTCTTAAGAATAGAATATGTATTCTTTGGTTTACATTGGTTTGGTTTGATTTGTTTTACGGCATATCAACCTCAATGAGTTATTTAATGCCGACAACATTTTTAGGATAGATTCTTAAGAATAGAATATGTATTCTTTGGTTTACATTGGTTTGGTTTGATTTGTTTTACGGCATATCAACCTCAATGAGTTATTTAATGCCGACAACATTTTTAGGATAGATTCTGAAGAATAGAATATGCATTCTTTGGTTTACATTGGTTTGGTTTGATTTGTTTTACGGCATATCAACCTCAATGAGTTATTTAATGCCGACAACATTTTTAGGATAGATTCTTAAGAATAGAATATGTATTCTTTGGTTTACATTGGTTTGGTTTGATTTGTTTTACGGCATATCAACCTCAATGAGTTATTTAATGCCGACAACATTTTTAGGATAGATTCTGAAGAATAGAATATGCATTCTTTGGTTTACATTGGTTTGGTTTGATTTGTTTTACGGCATATCAACCTCAATGAGTTATTTAATGCCGACAACATTTTTAGGATAGATTCTTAAGAATAGAATATGTATTCTTTGGTTTACATTGGTTTGGTTTGATTTGTTTTACGGCATATCAACCTCAATGAGTTATTTAATGCCGACAACATTTTTAGGATAGATTCTGAAGAATAGAATATGCATTCTTTGGTTTACATTGGTTTGGTTTGATTTGTTTTACGGCATATCAACCTCAATGAGTTATTTAATGCCGACAACATTTTTAGGATAGATTCTTAAGAATAGAATATGTATTCTTTGGTTTACATTGGTTTGGTTTGATTTGTTTTACGGCATATCGACCTCAATGAGTTATTTAATGCCGACAACATTTTTAGGATAGATTCTTAAGAATAGAATATGCATTCTTTGGTTTACATTGGTTTGGTTTGATTTGTTTTACGGCATATCAACCTCAATGAGTTATTTAATGCCGACAACATTTTTAGGATAGATTCGTATGAATAGAATATGTATTCTTTGGTTTACATTGGTTTGGTTTGATTTGTTTTACGGCATATCGACCTCAATGAGTTATTTAATGCCGACAACATTTTTAGGATAGATTCTTAAGAATAGAATATGCATTCTTTGGTTTACATTGGTTTGGTTTGATTTGTTTTACGGCATATCAACCTCAATGAGTTATTTAATGCCGACAACATTTTTAGGATAGATTCTTAAGAATAGAATATGTATTCTTTGGTTTACATTGGTTTGGTTTGATTTGTTTTACGGCATATCAACCTCAATGAGTTATTTAATGCCGACAACATTTTTAGGATAGATTCTGAAGAATAGAATATGCATTCTTTGGTTTACATTGGTTTGGTTTGATTTGTTTTACGGCATATCAACCTCAATGAGTTATTTAATGCCGACAACATTTTTAGGATAGATTCTTAAGAATAGAATATGTATTCTTTGGTTTACATTGGTTTGGTTTGATTTGTTTTACGGCATATCAACCTCAATGAGTTATTTAATGCCGACAACATTTTTAGGATAGATTCTTAAGAATAGAATATGTATTCTTTGGTTTACATTGGTTTGGTTTGATTTGTTTTACGGCATATCAACCTCAATGAGTTATTTAATGCCGACAACATTTTTAGGATAGATTCTGAAGAATAGAATATGCATTCTTTGGTTTACATTGGTTTGGTTTGATTTGTTTTACGGCATATCAACCTCAATGAGTTATTTAATGCCGACAACATTTTTAGGATAGATTCTTAAGAATAGAATATGTATTCTTTGGTTTACATTGGTTTGGTTTGATTTGTTTTACGGCATATCAACCTCAATGAGTTATTTAATGCCGACAACATTTTTAGGATAGATTCTTAAGAATAGAATATGTATTCTTTGGTTTACATTGGTTTGGTTTGATTTGTTTTACGGCATATCAACCTCAATGAGTTATTTAATGCCGACAACATTTTTAGGATAGATTCTTAAGAATAGAATATGTATTCTTTGGTTTACATTGGTTTGGTTTGATTTGTTTTACGGCATATCAACCTCAATGAGTTATTTAATGCCGACAACATTTTTAGGATAGATTCTGAAGAATAGAATATGCATTCTTTGGTTTACATTGGTTTGGTTTGATTTGTTTTACGGCATATCAACCTCAATGAGTTATTTAATGCCGACAACATTTTTAGGATAGATTCTTAAGAATAGAATATGTATTCTTTGGTTTACATTGGTTTGGTTTGATTTGTTTTACGGCATATCAACCTCAATGAGTTATTTAATGCCGACAACATTTTTAGGATAGATTCTTAAGAATAGAATATGTATTCTTTGGTTTACATTGGTTTGGTTTGATTTGTTTTACGGCATATCAACCTCAATGAGTTATTTAATGCCGACAACATTTTTAGGATAGATTCTTAAGAATAGAATATGTATTCTTTGGTTTACATTGGTTTGGTTTGATTTGTTTTACGGCATATCAACCTCAATGAGTTATTTAATGCCGACAACATTTTTAGGATAGATTCTGAAGAATAGAATATGCATTCTTTGGTTTACATTGGTTTGGTTTGATTTGTTTTACGGCATATCAACCTCAATGAGTTATTTAATGCCGACAACATTTTTAGGATAGATTCTTAAGAATAGAATATGTATTCTTTGGTTTACATTGGTTTGGTTTGATTTGTTTTACGGCATATCAACCTCAATGAGTTATTTAATGCCGACAACATTTTTAGGATAGATTCTTAAGAATAGAATATGTATTCTTTGGTTTACATTGGTTTGGTTTGATTTGTTTTACGGCATATCAACCTCAATGAGTTATTTAATGCCGACAACATTTTTAGGATAGATTCTTAAGAATAGAATATGTATTCTTTGGTTTACATTGGTTTGGTTTGATTTGTTTTACGGCATATCAACCTCAATGAGTTATTTAATGCCGACAACATTTTTAGGATAGATTCTGAAGAATAGAATATGCATTCTTTGGTTTACATTGGTTTGGTTTGATTTGTTTTACGGCATATCAACCTCAATGAGTTATTTAATGCCGACAACATTTTTAGGATAGATTCTTAAGAATAGAATATGTATTCTTTGGTTTACATTGGTTTGGTTTGATTTGTTTTACGGCATATCAACCTCAATGAGTTATTTAATGCCGACAACATTTTTAGGATAGATTCTTAAGAATAGAATATGTATTCTTTGGTTTACATTGGTTTGGTTTGATTTGTTTTACGGCATATCGACCTCAATGAGTTATTTAATGCCGACAACATTTTTAGGATAGATTCTTAAGAATAGAATATGTATTCTTTGGTTTACATTGGTTTGGTTTGATTTGTTTTACGGCATATCAACCTCAATGAGTTATTTAATGCCGACAACATTTTTAGGATAGATTCTTAAGAATAGAATATGTATTCTTTGGTTTACATTGGTTTGGTTTGATTTGTTTTACGGCATATCAACCTCAATGAGTTATTTAATGCCGACAACATTTTTAGGATAGATTCTTAAGAATAGAATATGTATTCTTTGGTTTACATTGGTTTGGTTTGATTTGTTTTACGGCATATCAACCTCAATGAGTTATTTAATGCCGACAACATTTTTAGGATAGATTCTTAAGAATAGAATATGTATTCTTTGGTTTACATTGGTTTGGTTTGATTTGTTTTACGGCATATCAACCTCAATGAGTTATTTAATGCCGACAACATTTTTAGGATAGATTCTTAAGAATAGAATATGTATTCTTTGGTTTACATTGGTTTGGTTTGATTTGTTTTACGGCATATCAACCTCAATGAGTTATTTAATGCCGACAACATTTTTAGGATAGATTCTTAAGAATAGAATATGTATTCTTTGGTTTACATTGGTTTGGTTTGATTTGTTTTACGGCATATCAACCTCAATGAGTTATTTAATGCCGACAACATTTTTAGGATAGATTCTTAAGAATAGAATATGTATTCTTTGGTTTACATTGGTTTGGTTTGATTTGTTTTACGGCATATCGACCTCAATGAGTTATTTAATGCCGACAACATTTTTAGGATAGATTCTTAAGAATAGAATATGTATTCTTTGGTTTACATTGGTTTGGTTTGATTTGTTTTACGGCATATCGACCTCAATGAGTTATTTAATGCCGACAACATTTTTAGGATAGATTCTTAAGAATAGAATATGTATTCTTTGGTTTACATTGGTTTGGTTTGATTTGTTTTACGGCATATCAACCTCAATGAGTTATTTAATGCCGACAACATTTTTAGGATAGATTCTTAAGAATAGAATATGTATTCTTTGGTTTACATTGGTTTGGTTTGATTTGTTTTACGGCATATCGACCTCAATGAGTTATTTAATGCCGACAACATTTTTAGGATAGATTCTTAAGAATAGAATATGTATTCTTTGGTTTACATTGGTTTGGTTTGATTTGTTTTACGGCATATCAACCTCAATGAGTTATTTAATGCCGACAACATTTTTAGGATAGATTCTGAAGAATAGAATATGCATTCTTTGGTTTACATTGGTTTGGTTTGATTTGTTTTACGGCATATCGACCTCAATGAGTTATTTAATGCCGACAACATTTTTAGGATAGATTCTTAAGAATAGAATATGCATTCTTTGGTTTACATTGGTTTGGTTTGATTTGTTTTACGGCATATCGACCTCAATGAGTTATTTAATGCCGACAACATTTTTAGGATAGATTCTTAAGAATAGAATATGTATTCTTTGGTTTACATTGGTTTGGTTTGATTTGTTTTACGGCATATCGACCTCAATGAGTTATTTAATGCCGACAACATTTTTAGGATAGATTCTTAAGAATAGAATATGTATTCTTTGGTTTACATTGGTTTGGTTTGATTTGTTTTACGGCATATCAACCTCAATGAGTTATTTAATGCCGACAACATTTTTAGGATAGATTCTTAAGAATAGAATATGTATTCTTTGGTTTACATTGGTTTGGTTTGATTTGTTTTACGGCATATCGACCTCAATGAGTTATTTAATGCCGACAACATTTTTAGGATAGATTCTTAAGAATAGAATATGTATTCTTTGGTTTACATTGGTTTGGTTTGATTTGTTTTACGGCATATCAACCTCAATGAGTTATTTAATGCCGACAACATTTTTAGGATAGATTCTTAAGAATAGAATATGTATTCTTTGGTTTACATTGGTTTGGTTTGATTTGTTTTACGGCATATCAACCTCAATGAGTTATTTAATGCCGACAACATTTTTAGGATAGATTCTTAAGAATAGAATATGTATTCTTTGGTTTACATTGGTTTGGTTTGATTTGTTTTACGGCATATCGACCTCAATGAGTTATTTAATGCCGACAACATTTTTAGGATAGATTCTTAAGAATAGAATATGTATTCTTTGGTTTACATTGGTTTGGTTTGATTTGTTTTACGGCATATCAACCTCAATGAGTTATTTAATGCCGACAACATTTTTAGGATAGATTCTTAAGAATAGAATATGTATTCTTTGGTTTACATTGGTTTGGTTTGATTTGTTTTACGGCATATCGACCTCAATGAGTTATTTAATGCCGACAACATTTTTAGGATAGATTCTTAAGAATAGAATATGTATTCTTTGGTTTACATTGGTTTGGTTTGATTTGTTTTACGGCATATCAACCTCAATGAG
>OZ038506.1:31489646-31544255 GCA_964036315.1 Acanthosepion esculentum | reverse complement strand
TTTTGGTTTGATTTGTTTTACGGCATATCAACCTCAATGAGTTATTTAATGCCGACAACATTTTTAGGATAGATTCTTAAGAATAGAATATGTATTCTTTGGTTTACATTGGTTTGGTTTGATTTGTTTTACGGCATATCAACCTCAATGAGTTATTTAATGCCGACAACATTTTTAGGATAGATTCTTAAGAATAGAATATGTATTCTTTGGTTTACATTGGTTTGGTTTGATTTGTTTTACGGCATATCAACCTCAATGAGTTATTTAATGCCGACAACATTTTTAGGATAGATTCTTAAGAATAGAATATGTATTCTTTGGTTTACATTGGTTTGGTTTGATTTGTTTTACGGCATATCGACCTCAATGAGTTATTTAATGCCGACAACATTTTTAGGATAGATTCTTAAGAATAGAATATGTATTCTTTGGTTTACATTGGTTTGGTTTGATTTGTTTTACGGCATATCAACCTCAATGAGTTATTTAATGCCGACAACATTTTTAGGATAGATTCTTAAGAATAGAATATGTATTCTTTGGTTTACATTGGTTTGGTTTGATTTGTTTTACGGCATATCAACCTCAATGAGTTATTTAATGCCGACAACATTTTTAGGATAGATTCTTAAGAATAGAATATGTATTCTTTGGTTTACATTGGTTTGGTTTGATTTGTTTTACGGCATATCAACCTCAATGAGTTATTTAATGCCGACAACATTTTTAGGATAGATTCTTAAGAATAGAATATGTATTCTTTGGTTTACATTGGTTTGGTTTGATTTGTTTTACGGCATATCAACCTCAATGAGTTATTTAATGCCGACAACATTTTTAGGATAGATTCTTAAGAATAGAATATGTATTCTTTGGTTTACATTGGTTTGGTTTGATTTGTTTTACGGCATATCAACCTCAATGAGTTATTTAATGCCGACAACATTTTTAGGATAGATTCTTAAGAATAGAATATGTATTCTTTGGTTTACATTGGTTTGGTTTGATTTGTTTTACGGCATATCAACCTCAATGAGTTATTTAATGCCGACAACATTTTTAGGATAGATTCTTAAGAATAGAATATGTATTCTTTGGTTTACATTGGTTTGGTTTGATTTGTTTTACGGCATATCAACCTCAATGAGTTATTTAATGCCGACAACATTTTTAGGATAGATTCTTAAGAATAGAATATGTATTCTTTGGTTTACATTGGTTTGGTTTGATTTGTTTTACGGCATATCAACCTCAATGAGTTATTTAATGCCGACAACATTTTTAGGATAGATTCTTAAGAATAGAATATGTATTCTTTGGTTTACATTGGTTTGGTTTGATTTGTTTTACGGCATATCAACCTCAATGAGTTATTTAATGCCGACAACATTTTTAGGATAGATTCTTAAGAATAGAATATGTATTCTTTGGTTTACATTGGTTTGGTTTGATTTGTTTTACGGCATATCAACCTCAATGAGTTATTTAATGCCGACAACATTTTTAGGATAGATTCTTAAGAATAGAATATGTATTCTTTGGTTTACATTGGTTTGGTTTGATTTGTTTTACGGCATATCGACCTCAATGAGTTATTTAATGCCGACAACATTTTTAGGATAGATTCTTAAGAATAGAATATGTATTCTTTGGTTTACATTGGTTTGGTTTGATTTGTTTTACGGCATATCAACCTCAATGAGTTATTTAATGCCGACAACATTTTTAGGATAGATTCTTAAGAATAGAATATGTATTCTTTGGTTTACATTGGTTTGGTTTGATTTGTTTTACGGCATATCGACCTCAATGAGTTATTTAATGCCGACAACATTTTTAGGATAGATTCTTAAGAATAGAATATGTATTCTTTGGTTTACATTGGTTTGGTTTGATTTGTTTTACGGCATATCAACCTCAATGAGTTATTTAATGCCGACAACATTTTTAGGATAGATTCTTAAGAATAGAATATGTATTCTTTGGTTTACATTGGTTTGGTTTGATTTGTTTTACGGCATATCAACCTCAATGAGTTATTTAATGCCGACAACATTTTTAGGATAGATTCTTAAGAATAGAATATGTATTCTTTGGTTTACATTGGTTTGGTTTGATTTGTTTTACGGCATATCAACCTCAATGAGTTATTTAATGCCGACAACATTTTTAGGATAGATTCTTAAGAATAGAATATGTATTCTTTGGTTTACATTGGTTTGGTTTGATTTGTTTTACGGCATATCAACCTCAATGAGTTATTTAATGCCGACAACATTTTTAGGATAGATTCTTAAGAATAGAATATGTATTCTTTGGTTTACATTGGTTTGGTTTGATTTGTTTTACGGCATATCAACCTCAATGAGTTATTTAATGCCGACAACATTTTTAGGATAGATTCTTAAGAATAGAATATGTATTCTTTGGTTTACATTGGTTTGGTTTGATTTGTTTTACGGCATATCAACCTCAATGAGTTATTTAATGCCGACAACATTTTTAGGATAGATTCTTAAGAATAGAATATGTATTCTTTGGTTTACATTGGTTTGGTTTGATTTGTTTTACGGCATATCAACCTCAATGAGTTATTTAATGCCGACAACATTTTTAGGATAGATTCTTAAGAATAGAATATGTATTCTTTGGTTTACATTGGTTTGGTTTGATTTGTTTTACGGCATATCAACCTCAATGAGTTATTTAATGCCGACAACATTTTTAGGATAGATTCTTAAGAATAGAATATGTATTCTTTGGTTTACATTGGTTTGGTTTGATTTGTTTTACGGCATATCAACCTCAATGAGTTATTTAATGCCGACAACATTTTTAGGATAGATTCTTAAGAATAGAATATGTATTCTTTGGTTTACATTGGTTTGGTTTGATTTGTTTTACGGCATATCGACCTCAATGAGTTATTTAATGCCGACAACATTTTTAGGATAGATTCTTAAGAATAGAATATGTATTCTTTGGTTTACATTGGTTTGGTTTGATTTGTTTTACGGCATATCAACCTCAATGAGTTATTTAATGCCGACAACATTTTTAGGATAGATTCTTAAGAATAGAATATGTATTCTTTGGTTTACATTGGTTTGGTTTGATTTGTTTTACGGCATATCGACCTCAATGAGTTATTTAATGCCGACAACATTTTTAGGATAGATTCTTAAGAATAGAATATGTATTCTTTGGTTTACATTGGTTTGGTTTGATTTGTTTTACGGCATATCAACCTCAATGAGTTATTTAATGCCGACAACATTTTTAGGATAGATTCTTAAGAATAGAATATGTATTCTTTGGTTTACATTGGTTTGGTTTGATTTGTTTTACGGCATATCAACCTCAATGAGTTATTTAATGCCGACAACATTTTTAGGATAGATTCTTAAGAATAGAATATGTATTCTTTGGTTTACATTGGTTTGGTTTGATTTGTTTTACGGCATATCAACCTCAATGAGTTATTTAATGCCGACAACATTTTTAGGATAGATTCTTAAGAATAGAATATGTATTCTTTGGTTTACATTGGTTTGGTTTGATTTGTTTTACGGCATATCAACCTCAATGAGTTATTTAATGCCGACAACATTTTTAGGATAGATTCTTAAGAATAGAATATGTATTCTTTGGTTTACATTGGTTTGGTTTGATTTGTTTTACGGCATATCAACCTCAATGAGTTATTTAATGCCGACAACATTTTTAGGATAGATTCTTAAGAATAGAATATGTATTCTTTGGTTTACATTGGTTTGGTTTGATTTGTTTTACGGCATATCAACCTCAATGAGTTATTTAATGCCGACAACATTTTTAGGATAGATTCTTAAGAATAGAATATGTATTCTTTGGTTTACATTGGTTTGGTTTGATTTGTTTTACGGCATATCAACCTCAATGAGTTATTTAATGCCGACAACATTTTTAGGATAGATTCTTAAGAATAGAATATGTATTCTTTGGTTTACATTGGTTTGGTTTGATTTGTTTTACGGCATATCAACCTCAATGAGTTATTTAATGCCGACAACATTTTTAGGATAGATTCTTAAGAATAGAATATGTATTCTTTGGTTTACATTGGTTTGGTTTGATTTGTTTTACGGCATATCAACCTCAATGAGTTATTTAATGCCGACAACATTTTTAGGATAGATTCTTAAGAATAGAATATGTATTCTTTGGTTTACATTGGTTTGGTTTGATTTGTTTTACGGCATATCAACCTCAATGAGTTATTTAATGCCGACAACATTTTTAGGATAGATTCTTAAGAATAGAATATGTATTCTTTGGTTTACATTGGTTTGGTTTGATTTGTTTTACGGCATATCAACCTCAATGAGTTATTTAATGCCGACAACATTTTTAGGATAGATTCTTAAGAATAGAATATGTATTCTTTGGTTTACATTGGTTTGGTTTGATTTGTTTTACGGCATATCAACCTCAATGAGTTATTTAATGCCGACAACATTTTTAGGATAGATTCTTAAGAATAGAATATGTATTCTTTGGTTTACATTGGTTTGGTTTGATTTGTTTTACGGCATATCAACCTCAATGAGTTATTTAATGCCGACAACATTTTTAGGATAGATTCTTAAGAATAGAATATGTATTCTTTGGTTTACATTGGTTTGGTTTGATTTGTTTTACGGCATATCAACCTCAATGAGTTATTTAATGCCGACAACATTTTTAGGATAGATTCTTAAGAATAGAATATGTATTCTTTGGTTTACATTGGTTTGGTTTGATTTGTTTTACGGCATATCAACCTCAATGAGTTATTTAATGCCGACAACATTTTTAGGATAGATTCTTAAGAATAGAATATGTATTCTTTGGTTTACATTGGTTTGGTTTGATTTGTTTTACGGCATATCAACCTCAATGAGTTATTTAATGCCGACAACATTTTTAGGATAGATTCTTAAGAATAGAATATGTATTCTTTGGTTTACATTGGTTTGGTTTGATTTGTTTTACGGCATATCAACCTCAATGAGTTATTTAATGCCGACAACATTTTTAGGATAGATTCTTAAGAATAGAATATGTATTCTTTGGTTTACATTGGTTTGGTTTGATTTGTTTTACGGCATATCAACCTCAATGAGTTATTTAATGCCGACAACATTTTTAGGATAGATTCTTAAGAATAGAATATGTATTCTTTGGTTTACATTGGTTTGGTTTGATTTGTTTTACGGCATATCAACCTCAATGAGTTATTTAATGCCGACAACATTTTTAGGATAGATTCTTAAGAATAGAATATGTATTCTTTGGTTTACATTGGTTTGGTTTGATTTGTTTTACGGCATATCAACCTCAATGAGTTATTTAATGCCGACAACATTTTTAGGATAGATTCTTAAGAATAGAATATGTATTCTTTGGTTTACATTGGTTTGGTTTGATTTGTTTTACGGCATATCAACCTCAATGAGTTATTTAATGCCGACAACATTTTTAGGATAGATTCTTAAGAATAGAATATGTATTCTTTGGTTTACATTGGTTTGGTTTGATTTGTTTTACGGCATATCAACCTCAATGAGTTATTTAATGCCGACAACATTTTTAGGATAGATTCTTAAGAATAGAATATGTATTCTTTGGTTTACATTGGTTTGGTTTGATTTGTTTTACGGCATATCAACCTCAATGAGTTATTTAATGCCGACAACATTTTTAGGATAGATTCTTAAGAATAGAATATGTATTCTTTGGTTTACATTGGTTTGGTTTGATTTGTTTTACGGCATATCAACCTCAATGAGTTATTTAATGCCGACAACATTTTTAGGATAGATTCTTAAGAATAGAATATGTATTCTTTGGTTTACATTGGTTTGGTTTGATTTGTTTTACGGCATATCAACCTCAATGAGTTATTTAATGCCGACAACATTTTTAGGATAGATTCTTAAGAATAGAATATGTATTCTTTGGTTTACATTGGTTTGGTTTGATTTGTTTTACGGCATATCAACCTCAATGAGTTATTTAATGCCGACAACATTTTTAGGATAGATTCTTAAGAATAGAATATGTATTCTTTGGTTTACATTGGTTTGGTTTGATTTGTTTTACGGCATATCAACCTCAATGAGTTATTTAATGCCGACAACATTTTTAGGATAGATTCTTAAGAATAGAATATGTATTCTTTGGTTTACATTGGTTTGGTTTGATTTGTTTTACGGCATATCAACCTCAATGAGTTATTTAATGCCGACAACATTTTTAGGATAGATTCTTAAGAATAGAATATGTATTCTTTGGTTTACATTGGTTTGGTTTGATTTGTTTTACGGCATATCAACCTCAATGAGTTATTTAATGCCGACAACATTTTTAGGATAGATTCTTAAGAATAGAATATGCATTCTTTGGTTTACATTGGTTTGGTTTGATTTGTTTTACGGCATATCAACCTCAATGAGTTATTTAATGCCGACAACATTTTTAGGATAGATTCTTAAGAATAGAATATGCATTCTTTGGTTTACATTGGTTTGGTTTGATTTGTTTTACGGCATATCAACCTCAATGAGTTATTTAATGCCGACAACATTTTTAGGATAGATTCTTAAGAATAGAATATGCATTCTTTGGTTTACATTGGTTTGGTTTGATTTGTTTTACGGCATATCAACCTCAATGAGTTATTTAATGCCGACAACATTTTTAGGATAGATTCTTAAGAATAGAATATGCATTCTTTGGTTTACATTGGTTTGGTTTGATTTGTTTTACGGCATATCAACCTCAATGAGTTATTTAATGCCGACAACATTTTTAGGATAGATTCTTAAGAATAGAATATGCATTCTTTGGTTTACATTGGTTTGGTTTGATTTGTTTTACGGCATATCAACCTCAATGAGTTATTTAATGCCGACAACATTTTTAGGATAGATTCTTAAGAATAGAATATGCATTCTTTGGTTTACATTGGTTTGGTTTGATTTGTTTTACGGCATATCAACCTCAATGAGTTATTTAATGCCGACAACATTTTTAGGATAGATTCTTAAGAATAGAATATGCATTCTTTGGTTTACATTGGTTTGGTTTGATTTGTTTTACGGCATATCAACCTCAATGAGTTATTTAATGCCGACAACATTTTTAGGATAGATTCTTAAGAATAGAATATGCATTCTTTGGTTTACATTGGTTTGGTTTGATTTGTTTTACGGCATATCAACCTCAATGAGTTATTTAATGCCGACAACATTTTTAGGATAGATTCTTAAGAATAGAATATGCATTCTTTGGTTTACATTGGTTTGGTTTGATTTGTTTTACGGCATATCAACCTCAATGAGTTATTTAATGCCGACAACATTTTTAGGATAGATTCTTAAGAATAGAATATGCATTCTTTGGTTTACATTGGTTTGGTTTGATTTGTTTTACGGCATATCAACCTCAATGAGTTATTTAATGCCGACAACATTTTTAGGATAGATTCTTAAGAATAGAATATGTATTCTTTGGTTTACATTGGTTTGGTTTGATTTGTTTTACGGCATATCAACCTCAATGAGTTATTTAATGCCGACAACATTTTTAGGATAGATTCTTAAGAATAGAATATGCATTCTTTGGTTTACATTGGTTTGGTTTGATTTGTTTTACGGCATATCAACCTCAATGAGTTATTTAATGCCGACAACATTTTTAGGATAGATTCTTAAGAATAGAATATGCATTCTTTGGTTTACATTGGTTTGGTTTGATTTGTTTTACGGCATATCAACCTCAATGAGTTATTTAATGCCGACAACATTTTTAGGATAGATTCTTAAGAATAGAATATGTATTCTTTGGTTTACATTGGTTTGGTTTGATTTGTTTTACGGCATATCAACCTCAATGAGTTATTTAATGCCGACAACATTTTTAGGATAGATTCTTAAGAATAGAATATGCATTCTTTGGTTTACATTGGTTTGGTTTGATTTGTTTTACGGCATATCAACCTCAATGAGTTATTTAATGCCGACAACATTTTTAGGATAGATTCTTAAGAATAGAATATGTATTCTTTGGTTTACATTGGTTTGGTTTGATTTGTTTTACGGCATATCAACCTCAATGAGTTATTTAATGCCGACAACATTTTTAGGATAGATTCTTAAGAATAGAATATGTATTCTTTGGTTTACATTGGTTTGGTTTGATTTGTTTTACGGCATATCAACCTCAATGAGTTATTTAATGCCGACAACATTTTTAGGATAGATTCTTAAGAATAGAATATGCATTCTTTGGTTTACATTGGTTTGGTTTGATTTGTTTTACGGCATATCAACCTCAATGAGTTATTTAATGCCGACAACATTTTTAGGATAGATTCTTAAGAATAGAATATGTATTCTTTGGTTTACATTGGTTTGGTTTGATTTGTTTTACGGCATATCGACCTCAATGAGTTATTTAATGCCGACAACATTTTTAGGATAGATTCTTAAGAATAGAATATGCATTCTTTGGTTTACATTGGTTTGGTTTGATTTGTTTTACGGCATATCAACCTCAATGAGTTATTTAATGCCGACAACATTTTTAGGATAGATTCTTAAGAATAGAATATGCATTCTTTGGTTTACATTGGTTTGGTTTGATTTGTTTTACGGCATATCAACCTCAATGAGTTATTTAATGCCGACAACATTTTTAGGATAGATTCTTAAGAATAGAATATGTATTCTTTGGTTTACATTGGTTTGGTTTGATTTGTTTTACGGCATATCGACCTCAATGAGTTATTTAATGCCGACAACATTTTTAGGATAGATTCTTAAGAATAGAATATGCATTCTTTGGTTTACATTGGTTTGGTTTGATTTGTTTTACGGCATATCAACCTCAATGAGTTATTTAATGCCGACAACATTTTTAGGATAGATTCTTAAGAATAGAATATGCATTCTTTGGTTTACATTGGTTTGGTTTGATTTGTTTTACGGCATATCAACCTCAATGAGTTATTTAATGCCGACAACATTTTTAGGATAGATTCTTAAGAATAGAATATGTATTCTTTGGTTTACATTGGTTTGGTTTGATTTGTTTTACGGCATATCAACCTCAATGAGTTATTTAATGCCGACAACATTTTTAGGATAGATTCTTAAGAATAGAATATGTATTCTTTGGTTTACATTGGTTTGGTTTGATTTGTTTTACGGCATATCGACCTCAATGAGTTATTTAATGCCGACAACATTTTTAGGATAGATTCTTAAGAATAGAATATGTATTCTTTGGTTTACATTGGTTTGGTTTGATTTGTTTTACGGCATATCAACCTCAATGAGTTATTTAATGCCGACAACATTTTTAGGATAGATTCTTAAGAATAGAATATGTATTCTTTGGTTTACATTGGTTTGGTTTGATTTGTTTTACGGCATATCAACCTCAATGAGTTATTTAATGCCGACAACATTTTTAGGATAGATTCTTAAGAATAGAATATGCATTCTTTGGTTTACATTGGTTTGGTTTGATTTGTTTTACGGCATATCAACCTCAATGAGTTATTTAATGCCGACAACATTTTTAGGATAGATTCTTAAGAATAGAATATGTATTCTTTGGTTTACATTGGTTTGGTTTGATTTGTTTTACGGCATATCGACCTCAATGAGTTATTTAATGCCGACAACATTTTTAGGATAGATTCTTAAGAATAGAATATGCATTCTTTGGTTTACATTGGTTTGGTTTGATTTGTTTTACGGCATATCAACCTCAATGAGTTATTTAATGCCGACAACATTTTTAGGATAGATTCTTAAGAATAGAATATGTATTCTTTGGTTTACATTGGTTTGGTTTGATTTGTTTTACGGCATATCAACCTCAATGAGTTATTTAATGCCGACAACATTTTTAGGATAGATTCTTAAGAATAGAATATGTATTCTTTGGTTTACATTGGTTTGGTTTGATTTGTTTTACGGCATATCGACCTCAATGAGTTATTTAATGCCGACAACATTTTTAGGATAGATTCTTAAGAATAGAATATGTATTCTTTGGTTTACATTGGTTTGGTTTGATTTGTTTTACGGCATATCAACCTCAATGAGTTATTTAATGCCGACAACATTTTTAGGATAGATTCTTAAGAATAGAATATGTATTCTTTGGTTTACATTGGTTTGGTTTGATTTGTTTTACGGCATATCAACCTCAATGAGTTATTTAATGCCGACAACATTTTTAGGATAGATTCTTAAGAATAGAATATGCATTCTTTGGTTTACATTGGTTTGGTTTGATTTGTTTTACGGCATATCAACCTCAATGAGTTATTTAATGCCGACAACATTTTTAGGATAGATTCTTAAGAATAGAATATGTATTCTTTGGTTTACATTGGTTTGGTTTGATTTGTTTTACGGCATATCGACCTCAATGAGTTATTTAATGCCGACAACATTTTTAGGATAGATTCTTAAGAATAGAATATGCATTCTTTGGTTTACATTGGTTTGGTTTGATTTGTTTTACGGCATATCAACCTCAATGAGTTATTTAATGCCGACAACATTTTTAGGATAGATTCTTAAGAATAGAATATGTATTCTTTGGTTTACATTGGTTTGGTTTGATTTGTTTTACGGCATATCGACCTCAATGAGTTATTTAATGCCGACAACATTTTTAGGATAGATTCTTAAGAATAGAATATGTATTCTTTGGTTTACATTGGTTTGGTTTGATTTGTTTTAAGGCATATCAACCTCAATGAGTTATTTAATGCCGACAACATTTTTAGGATAGATTCTTAAGAATAGAATATGTATTCTTTGGTTTACATTGGTTTGGTTTGATTTGTTTTACGGCATATCAACCTCAATGAGTTATTTAATGCCGACAACATTTTTAGGATAGATTCTTAAGAATAGAATATGTATTCTTTGGTTTACATTGGTTTGGTTTGATTTGTTTTACGGCATATCAACCTCAATGAGTTATTTAATGCCGACAACATTTTTAGGATAGATTCTTAAGAATAGAATATGTATTCTTTGGTTTACATTGGTTTGGTTTGATTTGTTTTACGGCATATCAACCTCAATGAGTTATTTAATGCCGACAACATTTTTAGGATAGATTCTTAAGAATAGAATATGTATTCTTTGGTTTACATTGGTTTGGTTTGATTTGTTTTACGGCATATCAACCTCAATGAGTTATTTAATGCCGACAACATTTTTAGGATAGATTCTTAAGAATAGAATATGTATTCTTTGGTTTACATTGGTTTGGTTTGATTTGTTTTACGGCATATCAACCTCAATGAGTTATTTAATGCCGACAACATTTTTAGGATAGATTCTTAAGAATAGAATATGTATTCTTTGGTTTACATTGGTTTGCTTTGATTTGTTTTACGGCATATCAACCTCAATGAGTTATTTAATGCCGACAACATTTTTAGGATAGATTCTTAAGAATAGAATATGTATTCTTTGGTTTACATTGGTTTGGTTTGATTTGTTTTACGGCATATCAACCTCAATGAGTTATTTAATGCCGACAACATTTTTAGGATAGATTCTTAAGAATAGAATATGTATTCTTTGGTTTACATTGGTTTGGTTTGATTTGTTTTACGGCATATCAACCTCAATGAGTTATTTAATGCCGACAACATTTTTAGGATAGATTCTTAAGAATAGAATATGTATTCTTTGGTTTACATTGGTTTGGTTTGATTTGTTTTACGGCATATCAACCTCAATGAGTTATTTAATGCCGACAACATTTTTAGGATAGATTCTTAAGAATAGAATATGTATTCTTTGGTTTACATTGGTTTGGTTTGATTTGTTTTACGGCATATCAACCTCAATGAGTTATTTAATGCCGACAACATTTTTAGGATAGATTCTTAAGAATAGAATATGTATTCTTTGGTTTACATTGGTTTGGTTTGATTTGTTTTACGGCATATCAACCTCAATGAGTTATTTAATGCCGACAACATTTTTAGGATAGATTCTTAAGAATAGAATATGTATTCTTTGGTTTACATTGGTTTGGTTTGATTTGTTTTACGGCATATCAACCTCAATGAGTTATTTAATGCCGACAACATTTTTAGGATAGATTCTTAAGAATAGAATATGCATTCTTTGGTTTACATTGGTTTGGTTTGATTTGTTTTACGGCATATCAACCTCAATGAGTTATTTAATGCCGACAACATTTTTAGGATAGATTCTGAAGAATAGAATATGCATTCTTTGGTTTACATTGGTTTGGTTTGATTTGTTTTACGGCATATCAACCTCAATGAGTTATTTAATGCCGACAACATTTTTAGGATAGATTCTTAAGAATAGAATATGCATTCTTTGGTTTACATTGGTTTGGTTTGATTTGTTTTACGGCATATCAACCTCAATGAGTTATTTAATGCCGACAACATTTTTAGGATAGATTCTTAAGAATAGAATATGTATTCTTTGGTTTACATTGGTTTGGTTTGATTTGTTTTACGGCATATCAACCTCAATGAGTTATTTAATGCCGACAACATTTTTAGGATAGATTCTTAAGAATAGAATATGTATTCTTTGGTTTACATTGGTTTGGTTTGATTTGTTTTACGGCATATCAACCTCAATGAGTTATTTAATGCCGACAACATTTTTAGGATAGATTCTTAAGAATAGAATATGTATTCTTTGGTTTACATTGGTTTGGTTTGATTTGTTTTACGGCATATCAACCTCAATGAGTTATTTAATGCCGACAACATTTTTAGGATAGATTCTTAAGAATAGAATATGTATTCTTTGGTTTACATTGGTTTGGTTTGATTTGTTTTACGGCATATCAACCTCAATGAGTTATTTAATGCCGACAACATTTTTAGGATAGATTCTGAAGAATAGAATATGCATTCTTTGGTTTACATTGGTTTGGTTTGATTTGTTTTACGGCATATCAACCTCAATGAGTTATTTAATGCCGACAACATTTTTAGGATAGATTCTTAAGAATAGAATATGCATTCTTTGGTTTACATTGGTTTGGTTTGATTTGTTTTACGGCATATCAACCTCAATGAGTTATTTAATGCCGACAACATTTTTAGGATAGATTCTTAAGAATAGAATATGTATTCTTTGGTTTACATTGGTTTGGTTTGATTTGTTTTACGGCATATCAACCTCAATGAGTTATTTAATGCCGACAACATTTTTAGGATAGATTCTTAAGAATAGAATATGCATTCTTTGGTTTACATTGGTTTGGTTTGATTTGTTTTACGGCATATCAACCTCAATGAGTTATTTAATGCCGACAACATTTTTAGGATAGATTCTGAAGAATAGAATATGCATTCTTTGGTTTACATTGGTTTGGTTTGATTTGTTTTACGGCATATCAACCTCAATGAGTTATTTAATGCCGACAACATTTTTAGGATAGATTCTTAAGAATAGAATATGTATTCTTTGGTTTACATTGGTTTGGTTTGATTTGTTTTACGGCATATCGACCTCAATGAGTTATTTAATGCCGACAACATTTTTAGGATAGATTCTTAAGAATAGAATATGCATTCTTTGGTTTACATTGGTTTGGTTTGATTTGTTTTACGGCATATCAACCTCAATGAGTTATTTAATGCCGACAACATTTTTAGGATAGATTCTTAAGAATAGAATATGTATTCTTTGGTTTACATTGGTTTGGTTTGATTTGTTTTACGGCATATCAACCTCAATGAGTTATTTAATGCCGACAACATTTTTAGGATAGATACTTAAGAATAGAATATGCATTCTTTGGTTTACATTGGTTTGGTTTGATTTGTTTTACGGCATATCAACCTCAATGAGTTATTTAATGCCGACAACATTTTTAGGATAGATTCTTAAGAATAGAATATGCATTCTTTGGTTTACATTGGTTTGGTTTGATTTGTTTTACGGCATATCAACCTCAATGAGTTATTTAATGCCGACAACATTTTTAGGATAGATTCTTAAGAATAGAATATGCATTCTTTGGTTTACATTGGTTTGGTTTGATTTGTTTTACGGCATATCGACCTCAATGAGTTATTTAATGCCGACAACATTTTTAGGATAGATTCTTAAGAATAGAATATGTATTCTTTGGTTTACATTGGTTTGGTTTGATTTGTTTTACGGCATATCAACCTCAATGAGTTATTTAATGCCGACAACATTTTTAGGATAGATTCTTAAGAATAGAATATGTATTCTTTGGTTTACATTGGTTTGGTTTGATTTGTTTTACGGCATATCAACCTCAATGAGTTATTTAATGCCGACAACATTTTTAGGATAGATTCTTAAGAATAGAATATGTATTCTTTGGTTTACATTGGTTTGGTTTGATTTGTTTTACGGCATATCAACCTCAATGAGTTATTTAATGCCGACAACATTTTTAGGATAGATTCTTAAGAATAGAATATGCATTCTTTGGTTTACATTGGTTTGGTTTGATTTGTTTTACGGCATATCGACCTCAATGAGTTATTTAATGCCGACAACATTTTTAGGATAGATTCTTAAGAATAGAATATGTATTCTTTGGTTTACATTGGTTTGGTTTGATTTGTTTTACGGCATATCAACCTCAATGAGTTATTTAATGCCGACAACATTTTTAGGATAGATTCTTAAGAATAGAATATGTATTCTTTGGTTTACATTGGTTTGGTTTGATTTGTTTTACGGCATATCAACCTCAATGAGTTATTTAATGCCGACAACATTTTTAGGATAGATTCTTAAGAATAGAATATGCATTCTTTGGTTTACATTGGTTTGGTTTGATTTGTTTTACGGCATATCAACCTCAATGAGTTATTTAATGCCGACAACATTTTTAGGATAGATTCTTAAGAATAGAATATGTATTCTTTGGTTTACATTGGTTTGGTTTGATTTGTTTTACGGCATATCAACCTCAATGAGTTATTTAATGCCGACAACATTTTTAGGATAGATTCTTAAGAATAGAATATGCATTCTTTGGTTTACATTGGTTTGGTTTGATTTGTTTTACGGCATATCGACCTCAATGAGTTATTTAATGCCGACAACATTTTTAGGATAGATTCTTAAGAATAGAATATGTATTCTTTGGTTTACATTGGTTTGGTTTGATTTGTTTTACGGCATATCAACCTCAATGAGTTATTTAATGCCGACAACATTTTTAGGATAGATTCTTAAGAATAGAATATGTATTCTTTGGTTTACATTGGTTTGGTTTGATTTGTTTTACGGCATATCAACCTCAATGAGTTATTTAATGCCGACAACATTTTTAGGATAGATTCTTAAGAATAGAATATGCATTCTTTGGTTTACATTGGTTTGGTTTGATTTGTTTTACGGCATATCAACCTCAATGAGTTATTTAATGCCGACAACATTTTTAGGATAGATTCTTAAGAATAGAATATGTATTCTTTGGTTTACATTGGTTTGGTTTGATTTGTTTTACGGCATATCAACCTCAATGAGTTATTTAATGCCGACAACATTTTTAGGATAGATTCTTAAGAATAGAATATGCATTCTTTGGTTTACATTGGTTTGGTTTGATTTGTTTTACGGCATATCAACCTCAATGAGTTATTTAATGCCGACAACATTTTTAGGATAGATTCTGAAGAATAGAATATGCATTCTTTGGTTTACATTGGTTTGGTTTGATTTGTTTTACGGCATATCAACCTCAATGAGTTATTTAATGCCGACAACATTTTTAGGATAGATTCTGAAGAATAGAATATGCATTCTTTGGTTTACATTGGTTTGGTTTGATTTGTTTTACGGCATATCAACCTCAATGAGTTATTTAATGCCGACAACATTTTTAGGATAGATTCTGAAGAATAGAATATGCATTCTTTGGTTTACATTGGTTTGGTTTGATTTGTTTTACGGCATATCAACCTCAATGAGTTATTTAATGCCGACAACATTTTTAGGATAGATTCTGAAGAATAGAATATGCATTCTTTGGTTTACATTGGTTTGGTTTGATTTGTTTTACGGCATATCAACCTCAATGAGTTATTTAATGCCGACAACATTTTTAGGATAGATTCTTAAGAATAGAATATGTATTCTTTGGTTTACATTGGTTTGGTTTGATTTGTTTTACGGCATATCGACCTCAATGAGTTATTTAATGCCGACAACATTTTTAGGATAGATTCTTAAGAATAGAATATGCATTCTTTGGTTTACATTGGTTTGGTTTGATTTGTTTTACGGCATATCAACCTCAATGAGTTATTTAATGCCGACAACATTTTTAGGATAGATTCTTAAGAATAGAATATGTATTCTTTGGTTTACATTGGTTTGGTTTGATTTGTTTTACGGCATATCAACCTCAATGAGTTATTTAATGCCGACAACATTTTTAGGATAGATTCTTAAGAATAGAATATGCATTCTTTGGTTTACATTGGTTTGGTTTGATTTGTTTTACGGCATATCAACCTCAATGAGTTATTTAATGCCGACAACATTTTTAGGATAGATTCTTAAGAATAGAATATGTATTCTTTGGTTTACATTGGTTTGGTTTGATTTGTTTTACGGCATATCAACCTCAATGAGTTATTTAATGCCGACAACATTTTTAGGATAGATTCTTAAGAATAGAATATGTATTCTTTGGTTTACATTGGTTTGGTTTGATTTGTTTTACGGCATATCAACCTCAATGAGTTATTTAATGCCGACAACATTTTTAGGATAGATTCTTAAGAATAGAATATGTATTCTTTGGTTTACATTGGTTTGGTTTGATTTGTTTTACGGCATATCAACCTCAATGAGTTATTTAATGCCGACAACATTTTTAGGATAGATTCTTAAGAATAGAATATGTATTCTTTGGTTTACATTGGTTTGGTTTGATTTGTTTTACGGCATATCAACCTCAATGAGTTATTTAATGCCGACAACATTTTTAGGATAGATTCTTAAGAATAGAATATGTATTCTTTGGTTTACATTGGTTTGGTTTGATTTGTTTTACGGCATATCAACCTCAATGAGTTATTTAATGCCGACAACATTTTTAGGATAGATTCTTAAGAATAGAATATGTATTCTTTGGTTTACATTGGTTTGGTTTGATTTGTTTTACGGCATATCAACCTCAATGAGTTATTTAATGCCGACAACATTTTTAGGATAGATTCTTAAGAATAGAATATGTATTCTTTGGTTTACATTGGTTTGGTTTGATTTGTTTTACGGCATATCAACCTCAATGAGTTATTTAATGCCGACAACATTTTTAGGATAGATTCTTAAGAATAGAATATGTATTCTTTGGTTTACATTGGTTTGGTTTGATTTGTTTTACGGCATATCAACCTCAATGAGTTATTTAATGCCGACAACATTTTTAGGATAGATTCTTAAGAATAGAATATGTATTCTTTGGTTTACATTGGTTTGGTTTGATTTGTTTTACGGCATATCAACCTCAATGAGTTATTTAATGCCGACAACATTTTTAGGATAGATTCTTAAGAATAGAATATGTATTCTTTGGTTTACATTGGTTTGGTTTGATTTGTTTTACGGCATATCAACCTCAATGAGTTATTTAATGCCGACAACATTTTTAGGATAGATTCTTAAGAATAGAATATGTATTCTTTGGTTTACATTGGTTTGGTTTGATTTGTTTTACGGCATATCAACCTCAATGAGTTATTTAATGCCGACAACATTTTTAGGATAGATTCTTAAGAATAGAATATGTATTCTTTGGTTTACATTGGTTTGGTTTGATTTGTTTTACGGCATATCAACCTCAATGAGTTATTTAATGCCGACAACATTTTTAGGATAGATTCTTAAGAATAGAATATGTATTCTTTGGTTTACATTGGTTTGGTTTGATTTGTTTTACGGCATATCAACCTCAATGAGTTATTTAATGCCGACAACATTTTTAGGATAGATTCTTAAGAATAGAATATGTATTCTTTGGTTTACATTGGTTTGGTTTGATTTGTTTTACGGCATATCAACCTCAATGAGTTATTTAATGCCGACAACATTTTTAGGATAGATTCTTAAGAATAGAATATGTATTCTTTGGTTTACATTGGTTTGGTTTGATTTGTTTTACGGCATATCGACCTCAATGAGTTATTTAATGCCGACAACATTTTTAGGATAGATTCTTAAGAATAGAATATGCATTCTTTGGTTTACATTGGTTTGGTTTGATTTGTTTTACGGCATATCAACCTCAATGAGTTATTTAATGCCGACAACATTTTTAGGATAGATTCTTAAGAATAGAATATGTATTCTTTGGTTTACATTGGTTTGGTTTGATTTGTTTTACGGCATATCAACCTCAATGAGTTATTTAATGCCGACAACATTTTTAGGATAGATTCTTAAGAATAGAATATGTATTCTTTGGTTTACATTGGTTTGGTTTGATTTGTTTTACGGCATATCAACCTCAATGAGTTATTTAATGCCGACAACATTTTTAGGATAGATTCTTAAGAATAGAATATGCATTCTTTGGTTTACATTGGTTTGGTTTGATTTGTTTTACGGCATATCAACCTCAATGAGTTATTTAATGCCGACAACATTTTTAGGATAGATTCTTAAGAATAGAATATGTATTCTTTGGTTTACATTGGTTTGGTTTGATTTGTTTTACGGCATATCAACCTCAATGAGTTATTTAATGCCGACAACATTTTTAGGATAGATTCTTAAGAATAGAATATGTATTCTTTGGTTTACATTGGTTTGGTTTATTTTGTTTTACGGCATATCAACCTCAATGAGTTATTTAATGCCGACAACATTTTTATTGCTAGTAATATTTTTTTCAAAAAGGTATTGCTGATAATAATTAATTTTTTCCTCCGTCAGTTTAATACTGAATTTTCATATAGAGAAATTTATTTACTGAAAAAAATGTTTGAACAAAGTAACTATAAACAATTTTTTTTTTTGCTATCCTCTGCCAGCAGCAATGATGGAGAAAGCATTACCTCGAACCATCGCCAGTGAGACACGCTGCAAGAGCCACACCGTTTCGCGAGGCTCGTCCCTTAATCGAGACGCAATCGCGACAATCCTCCGAAGGAACGCTATCGAAAGAGGGCCAATAACCCTAGGAATCTCCACTGCCACAGGTGTAAAAAAAAAATCTATCAACAAGAGAAGAATATTTAACTATTTTTTTTTATCTCTGCGTCCCGGCCGACGCACCTGATCAAATTACCGACCGAATATGTCGCATCCCAAATCAACGACTTCTCCATTTTAAAAGGGAAAATGGTAATGCTATCCGGCCGCTTTCCATCTTAAAAAGTTAATTCCTAGCAATAATTTTTTACAAAAATGTATTGATGTTAAAAACCTAGTTTTATACTTTCATAGTGCTTTGACCCCAATTTGGGTGTGTGTGTGAACTATTTGCCTATAGCTGGAACCCTAACAGATTCTACCAGCCCGGGCCAGGGCAGACCTGTGAACACCAGCAATTAAGAGGTGGGTCCACGCTTCTCAAAACCTCCTGACCAGAGGCCTTGCTGTCGGATGTAGTTTATCGTCTTGCGCAGGACGCGGATGTAGTTTATCGTCTTACCCAGGACGCGGATGTAGTTTATCGTCTTACCCAGGACGCGGATGTAGTTTATCGTCTTACCCAGGACGCATAAATGTCCGGTGTGTATTAAGGTAATTATGGCTAGCAGCAATGATCGGTGTACGAACTTGGATAAAACCATTTGAAATTTTGTTTTTTAAAGAACACAGGTAGACAAAAGAGACAGCATCTTTAGAAAACCGAATGGAATATACTGAGAAATAGTGACAAAAAAAAATAAGATCAACGAAAATAAAGAATCTAAATAAAATATTACAAAGCAGAAAGGATTAAAGACTGTGTCGTTATAAAACGTTTCAGTAAGCCTCCCACAAATTGATTTGAGGACATTGTGGTAAAAAGGGTTGAATAGAAATGAAAAGGTACATATTCATGAAAATGGGAGAGTGGTAGGTATTTAGGGCATGAGAACATAAGTAGAAATCTACAGAAATACGGAATGGGGGGGTGAGGAGATTTTGTTTTCGCAACGGGAAAAGAGGTAATGATTTAGATAAAGAGAGAAAAACGTAAAGATTTACATAAATTGAGAAGGTGTGGAGATTTACAGGAAAAGAGAAAATAGGTAATTACAGACATGGGAAAGGAGGGGGAGTTATCGAAATGTAGTTGAAGTAGGATGCTAAGGACATCATGGACCGAGCGTGTGAGCAACGATGAGATCTTAGAAAGTTTGCAAACAAGAAGTAAGCTTATGCATAACATCAGGAAGAGGCAGATGAAATTTGTGGGATACGTAATGAGGAGATCGGGCTTGGAGAATCTGATACTCACAGGTCGAATAGAGGGAAAAAGAGACAAGTGAAAGCTACGCATGACATACCTAGCGGGCTTGAGATGACGGAACATGGCCTCGGGGAAGTAGCAAAGGGACAGAACTTATTGAGAGCTACAAGGGATAGGAGGAAGTGGAGAGCCATGATCGCCTACGTCCTGAAGGGACACGGCACATAAAGGTCGAATAGAGGGAAAGAGAGACAATGGAAAGCAAAGCGTGACATACCTAACGGGCTTAAGCAAGTGGATGACAGAACATGGCCTGGGGGAAGTAGCAAAGGGACAGAACTTATTGAGAGCTACAAGGGATAGGAGGAAGTGGAGAGCCATGATCGCCTACGCCCTGAAGGAACACGGCACATAAAAAGAAAAGAAGTGTTTTATAGAAGTCTCTCTACCCCCTCTATATCTTTAAGCCCCTCTCTCTCTCTCTCTCTCTCTCTATCTATCTATCTATCTATCTATCGATATATGATTATATTGTTTAAAATTTGCTATATTTATGGGGGATAGTGTGACAGAGGATTCAACATTGCGTAGTGACTGTCACTTAAGGTTTTAATCGATGCACCAGATCATACGTTTCTACTATTTGTGTTTGTCTCTCTATATAGGCCATTGAGGGCTTCTGGGAAGTGATCGAAACTGTTTCGTATTTTCAGTCGTGATGTTGTAGGTATCGTAGTAGGAATTATTCTGCTACGTACAACCACATCAAGACTCAAAAAACTAAACAATAACCCATAGCGTAAATCCGACAAACTTTATTTCCAATACAAGAATTTAAAACCGAAGAAGTCATACAAAAATACATAAACTGAAATAAAAAAAAATAATGAAATTAAACAAAATCAAAACCAAGACTATTAATAATCCAAAACTTTATCCCTAAGCCAAAAAATGCGACAGACCAGCTTCCCACATCCTCCAAACTTCCCATAAACCTCCAGTGGCTTATATATAGAGCACAGGAAAAGAGTTGTAATGCATGGTTTGTTGATTCGATTAAATCTCAAAACTTACAATTTTGCCAGGAATTTTGTATTTTCTAATAGTATTCGCCGAACTGAATAATTATCTATATCTATAATTCTCAATAAGTGTGTGTATGTATGTGTGTATGATCGGATGTTGTTTATGCGTTCGCACAGTTTTCATACGGTTTCGATGAATTTTTTTTGTTTGATATATAATTCTTTAGTGCCGTTTTTGAGTTCAAATTGTTGGCGACAATGACTCTCCACTACTTCCTGTCCATTATAACTCTCAGCAACGTTTAACTATTTACTATCTGTTCTTGGATATATATCTTTCATAAAAACTTTAATAAAAATAAATAGTTTAAATTATTACAATAATATTATCTATATTTATAATTCTCAAAATGTGTGTGTGTGTGTGTGTGTGAGAGATCGGATGTTGCTTATGCGTTTCCACAGTTTTCATCCGAACGCTTCTGCGCGCGAGGCTGAAAATAATGATCAAAGAACTCAACGGCTGAGGAGAAACGCCTCTTCAATTGCTGCTGTCCGTGAGGCTGAAACAAGATTGAGAACACAAAAATGGCATTTTTCAGGGACACCCCACTTTAAATTGTCCCTCCCCTTTGGGGGTGTGCCTCAGTTGCACACAATTGTTACTAATAGTGATTTTCGGGTGGGCTGACTTTAAACTTAAACTGCTCCAACTGAACGGCAAAAATTCCCAGTAATGAAAGACCCCGTCGAAGTCGGGTTAATACAACTCACCATATTTCCTTTTGTAAAAAAAACATTGAAATCAACTGTTGAAAACCATTTTCAGAAATTCTCTTCTGTTTATGTCAACTTGTAATGATCATCATCATCACACACATACACACATACATACATACACAAATTCAAGTTATACAACAACAAGCATTCATTGGATAATAAATCAACACTACTGTGTAATAGACAATTTATAAATCGCAGCTATGCGACAATTTTATAATCGCTATATTTTCATGTAGTCGATTTCGTGCACTTTTGGGAGAATCGGATCCGAAGAGCCTTCTCAGCTTAGTAAATGTTTTCAGGAAATATCAGCTTCTAATTGGTGAATAAACACACAAGTGGGCGTTGCAATGCACCCACGCACAATATATTTTTCCAGCGCGTGACTAAGTCAAATTTCCCGCCAAGGCGCTGTGAGCCTGTCACGTGATTACATTATCTATAAATAGCAAACACAAGTTTGCATTTTTCTCTTTTTTCTCTACTCTTGCTAAAAAATGTAGTCCCAGAGAATTATCGTCTAGAACAAGCGGTCAGACGTTAAATAATATTTCATGCATTCACGTACGTACGAACTCTTACGAACTTCTCCAAAATACGAACATTCACCAAAGAATAAACACAAATGTTCACACACAAACACAATGTTAACTGTCTATGTGCTTTGTAATTTGTTGTTAATACATGCATATACATATATATATATATATATATATATATATATATATATATATATATATATATATATATATATCGGTCTTGTTTGTCTTCTTTATCTTCAGTTGGACTTAATTCAAGTCCAACATTCTCTTGTAGCTGGACCTTCTTCTAGCAGGAAATTTAAACGCACATGTTTTCTTTTCATCTTCACCCCCCGGTTCTCTACAAGCTGTAAGACAACAAGTTAAAAATGTTTCAGTTAAGTTGTCAAATCCTAAGCGCCTAGAGTGGTCGCTTTAGTTTCAAACATTCTACAGATAAAGGGAAACAATCATGTTGGTTGTCATACAATGGCCTGTGATTAAATAATCTCAGTGTCTGTACGCACAGACTTTTCTAATTGTAGATTAGATTGTACTTAGATGCTTAAATTCTACTTAATATGGGATCCAAAATTGTATGTCTACTAAATTTGTTAAAAAAATTGTGCTTAGCCGAAGTTATACAGATGAGCTAAATACGTCTCTCTCTCTCTCTCTCTCTCTCTCTCTCTCTCTCTCTCTATATATATATATATATATATATATATATATATATATATCACAAAGGAGTGCTGAAAAGTTCTCAGCCAGTTCAAGAAGCGGGCTTGCCGATCTTTTGGTCAGATGTTTGTAACTGATTCAGGCTAAATATTTTCAAACCTCTCCTATATCATGTTCACTTTTTTACTATTATTTTGGGCTTGATTCTACAGTATGTATTATAAAAATATTTTATACGTATTAATTAAAATATATTACTCCCTCTGTTCCGAAATAGTTGTTCCATAGCCGGAAATCTCATGTGGAATATACTAATTCTTCGTCGAATTGTTTGCCGTTTACATTAACAGTTTAGCATTGATGTTCCTCAAGTATTTATATTAGCTTATTCAGGTAGAATAATTTGAAGCGCAAATTATATCACTTTTTCACCACATTAAAATTGTATTTTTATTTCCAGACCACCCGCTGGCAAGAGATTATGATGGGAGAAGAGAAGCCAATTGGCAGAAATGCTAAACGAAATTGCAAGAAGCACGAATTGACAAATAACGAACGTAGTGCTGTGTTGCAAGCACGGCTGGAAATATCCACAGATCGTGTCCTGACGCGTGGTGCAATAAAACAGGTTGCAGATGAATTAAACGTAGCTGCAGAACGTCTGGGTTTGCAAATTGAATTAGTTTGCCAGCCTCCAAATAGTCCTGATCTCAATGTCCTTGATCTGGGTTATTTTAATGCAATTCAATCAATTCAGCACCAGCAAGCTCCAAATAATATTGACCAGCTCATTGAAGCAGTGGAAGAAAGCTTCAATAAACTTCAGAAGTCGAAGCTTAACAATACTTTTCTAAGTTTGCAGTTCGCAATGGAACAAGTTATTTTAGTTGACGGCGATAACAACTATAAACTCCGGCACATGTCTAAAGAGAAGCTTGAAAGAGAAGGAAAACTTGAAGTATCCATTTCTATTTCTGACGAGTTGCAACAAAAACTGCTTTTGTTAAAGTAAACTTTCCCTAGTTATTTTTGTTATTAATCTAACTGTTTATGTATATCAGTTTCGATATATTTCACACTTATTTATATGACAATTCATTAATATTACTCATTTACTGTTGAGTATGGGAATAAATGATATTTTTTGTTCTTTTTGGTGTTTTTAATTTACTGGAACAATTATTTTGGAACAACATGAACTTTTTTTTGGTACAAATATTTCGGAACGGAGGGAGCAATACTTCTACAGCATCTATTATAAAAATATTTTGATGAAATTTCTGATTGAACAACTCGTTAACAATTCTAATTCTTATTGTGTCTTGTTTGATTTTTTTATCGATTATTTCTATGATTAGTAGTTTAAAGAAGGATTTCATCGATTACGTGATAGAAAAGCGGACACATGGTACAGTGGATAAAGGCGTTGGTTAGATCCAGTGACAGACCCAAAGAGTGTGAGTTCAATACCCGGTTCAGGCAGTGGAGAACTTTCAGAGGGAAAATTACCAGGAGATAACTGATAACTGACATCCATCAAACATGGCTCGTGGAACTAGAACAGTCTACCCCAGTGATCGAAATAAAGGGTTCGGTTCGAAATTCCAACCACCTGAAGAAGGCCGGAGCGTACAACGGCCGAAACGTTGTGACAAATATGGCGACAAAGATGAGGACAATAGTCCGACTAATGTAAATACTGTACATAATACCTCATCTCAGAAATATAGACAGACTCAGAAAAGCGGATATCTTAATGTGCACTGCTGTAGGGAGATGGCTCACGAGCTTGTTTCACAGACAATGTAATGGGTTTTCTCTTCATTGGCGGTTGCACAATGATGGCTGGCCATATAGCAGACGAAGATAAGCTTGGTACATATCAACAATGTCAGGATGCGAAACTGCACAATAACAAAGTCTAAAAGCTAATATCTGATCGTGTATCTGGTTTCGTAAAAACAACATTGTGTTGTGAGAAAGGATTTGACGAAAGCACACAATGCAGTGAACTGTCCGAATGGTTAAAGTAACTAGAAGAGGGTGCGACCTTGGCCAGTTGTTGACCATTGTTTATAATGTCGTTAACAAGATTCTGACGAAAGAATGCCATTGACTTCATTGTACAGAGATAAAAGCTGGGCGTGGTTGCAAAGATATGGGAGTCCAGCCGACATAATTGTGGGCGTTAGTTTGTCCTTTCGTTTTTATGGCTACGAGATCCAGAACGCCAACGCTTGGTCATTGGGGAAAGAATGAACTGGTTCAATGAAGAACGAATGGCCATTTGTGGTCATGATTTGTTAGGTTAGCCGTGAAAATGGTCACTGCTTATCGCTTGACCGAACAGTATTGTAACGTGATGCGTTGTTTAGTGCCAAATGGTCATTTCGCTCTGCTGGACATAATGGCCTTGCAATGCGCATGCGTGTGTAAAAGTGAGACAGAGATTGAGGGAGAGGAGAGAGAAGAATGTGTCAATGCAGGGACATGACAAAATTTGGGCCTTCTTAAAGATTCTCTACGAATCCGTTGTATAAAGAAATCTGTCCAGGCAAACGGATTTTGAGAGTCCAGTTTATGTAATGTCTCATAAAGCACATATACGAACCAATAACTTTTCAGGAAACGTCGTGTATATATATATATATATATATATATATATATATATATATATATATATATATATATATGTATATTATGAAATGGACAAAAGTCCGACAATTATTTTAAGACATTATTATGTTTATACATTCTTTTTATAAAAAGAATGTATAAACATGAAAATGTCTTAAAATAATTTTCGGACTTTATCCATTTCATAATGTGTGACGACATTTGTTTACATTTGGATACGCTTTGAGCAGATATGAATGTTCGTGAGAGATTCATGGAAGATTGTAGTTTAAAAGCAGTAAAATCGACCTTGCTGATCGAACGATCCTCTGTGGCTCGATCGGTTAAGGCAGGTCAGGAAATATGACGGTTTCGTATAGGATACAGGTTCGATTCCTGTCGGAGGACGAATATTTTCTATGAAAATTTCTCGGACATTCAGGCCGGTAAATGTTATTTAATACTGTTTATTATAAACAGACCATTTACTTAAATATTTGTATCTATAAAAAGAATGTATACACATAAAAAATGTCTTAATATATATATTTTAAATAAAAAGGGCTGTTGTGAAATAATTTATCATATAGAACCTTAAAGTGGTCTATTTTTATTTAAATTATTAGCTCTGACTTACATTGAGCTCTCTGGATTTTATCCTCCTTGGGTCTACCCATACGGATTCCCAAGTTTTTCGTAAACTATATATATATATATATATATATATATATATATATATATATATATATATATATGAAATGAGAACGAATCGAATTTATAAATTCCAACGTTCGTAACATTCATTTAAAAGAAGGCTCAATACAAAAAATAGAGCAAATTTTGTTTTTTATTTATTTCTTGAAGAGCCATATTATTTACCGACTACAAAATTGAGAAACTCTAACCTTTAACCCACAAGGTAAGAGGTTTGGCAAGAGCTTTGTTGAATTACTTCTAATAATTCTCAAAGCAGCAATCACTCTCTAATATATGTTTCATTAAAAATGATTGACAAGAAAGTCGTCCAAATGAGTGTTCGTTCCGAGCGCCTTTGAGTGTGTGTACTTGTATGTGTGTATGTTCGTACGTGTATGTGAGTGTGTGTACGTGTATGTGTGTGTGTTCGTACGTGTATGTGCGTGTGTACGTGTATGTGTGTGTATTCGTACGTGTATGTGAGTGTGTGTACGTGTATGTGTGTGTGTTCGTACGTGTATGTGCGTGTGTACGTGTATGTGTGTGTATTCGTACGTGTATGTGAGTGTGTGTACGTGTATGTGGGTGTATTCGTACGTGTATGTTAGTGTGTGTACGTGTATGTGTGTTTGTTCGTAGGTGTATGTGAGTGTGTGTACGTGTATGTGTGTGTGTTCGTACGTGTATGTGCGTGTGTACGTGTATGTGTGTGTATTCGTACGTGTATGTGAGTGTGTGTACGTGTATGTGTGTGTGTTCGTACGTGTATGTGCGTGTGTACGTGTATGTGTGTGTATTCGTACGTGTATGTGAGTGTGTGTACGTGTATGTGTGTGTATTCGTACGTGTATGTGAGTGTGTGTACGTGTATGTGTGTTTGTTCGTAGGTGTATGTGAGTGTGTGTACGTGTATGTGTGTGTGTTCGTACGTGTATGTGCGTGTGTACGTGTATGTGTGTGTATTCGTACGTGTATGTGAGTGTGTGTACGTGTGTGTATTCGTACGTGTATGTGAGTGTGTGTACGTGTATGTGTGTTTGTTCGTAGGTGTATGTGAGTGTGTGTACGTGTATGTGTGTGTGTTCGTAGGTGTATGTGAGTGTGTATACGTGTATGTGTGTGTGTTCGTAGGTATATGTGAGTGTGTGTACGTGTATGTGTGTGTGTTCGTAGGTGTATGTGAGTGTGTGTACGTGTATGTGTGTGTGTTCGTAGGTGTATGTGAGTGTGTGTACGTGTATGTGTGTGTGTTCGTAGGTGTATGTGAGTGTGTGTACGTGTATGTGTGTGTGTTCGTAGGTGTATGTGAGTGTGTTCGTAGGTGTATGTGAGTGTGTGTACGTGTATGTGTGTGTGTTCGTAGGTGTATGTGAGTGTGTGTACGTGTATGTGTGTGTGTTCGTAGGTGTATGTGAGTGTGTGTACGTGTATGTGTGTGTGTTCGTAGGTGTATGTGAGTGTGTGTACGTGTATGTGTGTGTGTTCGTACGCGTATGTGAGTGTATACGTGTATGTGTGTGTGTGTTCGTACGTGTATGTGAGTGTGTATACGTGTATGTGTGTGTGTTCGTACGTGTATGTGAGTGTGTGTATGTGCATGTGAGTGTATGCGTTTATGAGTGTGTGGCGAAATTAACTCTCCTCTATTTAATCTTCCCTTGAGAATCAATATTTCCTTTCTTCTGAAACTTAAGCAAAAAGCTGTTCAGTTGTTTTCTTTCAATGAAAAAGAAGTTCAGGATTTAGTTAACAAATTTGTTAAGAAACTTGCGTTTCCCACCCCCGCTTCTCTTACCATTAATATGTCCCGTGATTGTTGTCTTGTTGCTCCTATTTTCCTTTTCCAACTAATGTTCATTGTTTTGTCCATAGTATTCATCGTATCCATCGCTAGACGCACATCTCGTTTTAAGTCCTGTCGTAGCATATCTACGGACGATAATGGGTATGTCCCCACTCACATAAATACAGTAGTAAATACTGTATGTTGGTCTGCAGTTGGAGATTCGTTTCCAGTTGTGCTGGTCAAACTGTCTGCCTCCGGGCAGAGAGGAACCCCAGACGATGCTATGTCGAAGGGCAGCGCCTCGTCTCGGGAAACAGCTACCCGACCCCGTTTTATACGGAGTCTACGGGGAATTTTTGGCCGAGCCTACGGGCTCGGATACCCTACATTAAATTAGGCCTTGTACCACATCTGACCGCGTAGGGCGGGTGGTAGATATTCTGCAGTTGGAGATTCATTGTGGAATTCACTTGACTCACTTCTAGCAGTTGATTACTACTTCTATGCGTCGCTGGCGAATCTTATATGTGTTGTTCTTGTCCTAAGTGTTATCGTTCATTACCAACCTTCGTGTGATTATTCTATTCAGTAACCTTCCCTAGGTTACAACAAGCCCCTTCTTTATCTGTGATGAAATGGTCCTGTATTCACTGCCATATTCAGCACTCTTTTCTTTGTAATAGCATTTTCTTAATACTTTGCTTATATCTTAATACTTTGCTTAGTTTCTGGAAAATATATTTAGCTATTCAATGCACCTTTGGATTTCTGAGACATTTTACGTCATCTGTGACTCCATCATCCGAGTTGTTAGATTCTTACAATAGGTCGCTATTCTTCTTACTTTTCATTACTACTTTAAGTGTTCTTTCCGTTTCCTTTCTGAATCTACCAGTAACACAGTGTCATTCGCTTACCTACAATAATGTTCACTCTGTACAAGGACCAAGATACACTCAAGTTAGCGTGTTACAGAGTAAAACGTAAGAGGCACAGTTTATGAATATATATGAGAAAAATAATGGTTAACCCTAGAATTGAACAGGTTGAGTGTAGCGATCAGAGAGCTATCGTCTTGGGAGCTGATTCCCCAAATTAGCTGTTCGTGGGAAGAGGCTGCTCGAGTGGAACTTGCATTTTCCCAATGGAATACGAAGGGAATGAAGGTGGTACGCTACAATGGGCGTGGAATGGGGTTCCTTTGCCGTTAAGGTTAGAACTGGTGAAACTAAAGGATATAGTTCATCTGAACACTTTCCATGGAAATAGCGATAGAGCAGCGTGAGATTTGCGACGGTTCGTCTGAAGGAATCGGTTTATAAGGTGGAAAATAATTCATCACCCACAAGGCCGCGCAGATGCTTTTGAACTTTATTGAAACTGGACATGAATACTGGACAGATCCTGCCCACATGTTTTTGGCTAGGTATGTCTCTTGTAAAGGTAGAAATCGCAGAAGAATCAAGTACTTACTGCAGGAAACCGACCCTTTCCCCAGCATCTTTAGCGATGGTTCCCCTTGAGGTCAGGCGGTGAGCTCAAGTTCCAGTAGATGCTCATGACACGGGGCCTCCCTGAAAGGATACCCATTCATGGGGATAGACAAAAATTGTGGGTCCACTCGGTGATGCTGGAACGCCATTAGTTTGGTCTTCGAGACATTGAATTAGACCAGCCAGTTTTTCTGAGCTGTTAGAGCTAGATCAGAGGAGAGATCAGCGTCCAGGCCCTAATTATCTAGAATGTTAGAGATGCGTCCATATACCGTTGAACCATCAGCATAGATATCCATAAAAGATCGCAGTATACTCCTAGGCAGATATTTAATATAAAGTAGATAGAGAGTTCGACCGAGAAGCTAGCCTTAGGGGACGCTTGCGTTGATAACTTGAGGACTGGCAGCTAACAACTACTTTCTGGGACTTACCCATTCGGAACGACACTTATAACCGAGAAGACTCAGTCATTTCATCGCTGGAGAGCTTGTGCATCAATCTTGACATAAACCCTCGAAATATCTAATGCGATCGTCTTTAGTTATTGTCAAATCAGAAAGTCATTTCATAAAGGAAAAAAAAATAATAATTTAACAAATCTATAATCTACATAAACTCTATCGACGTTTCTATGTTTAGGTAGACGGTGATGTCACTAAAACATGTTTATTACTTGAGTAAACTTAAAAGCATCTATTTATAATATCTATCATATCGATCGCAGTGGAGATTATAGAATCACCGTGAAGACCATGATCCTTTTACATAGTGCATGCTTCGCCAGTTTTAAATTCAGAACTGTTCTTCTCCTAGACTGGTTGCCAACCACAACAAAAGACGCCAGCCTGTGATACCATTTAGCATATAGATAGGTGAGGGAATGGTTTCACCTTTCCAAAGAAAGTGAATCTAACGAATTCGACCATAATTCGTACGTTTCTTATTCCATTAGGCTCCATTCAGATTCTTAAAGCCATGAAAATATTTAAAAAAGTATATAAAAAACATCTATACGTCTAATGACGAAAAAACTACTTATTTTCTACAGCAAATATTGATTTTCCGACATAATTTTCTTTGTCAAGGCACTTAATTCAGTTGTGAGTATTAATAACATAAAATTAACATTTTACAGTGAAAATGTCAGGCACAATTTCAGATAAATACGTCTCAGACTGTGCCCTTATTGATCCCTTTATATATATATATACACACACACGCATATATATATATATATATATATATATATATATATATATATATATACATGCACACACATACATACACACACACACATATATATGCACACACACATATATATACACACACACACATATATATATATACACGCACACGCACACACACACACACATATATACACACACATACACACACATACATACATACATATATATATATATATATATATATATATATATATATATATATATATATATATATATATATATATGCAAGTTTCATTAAATGACAATGTGCTTTTATTAAGTGTTTTTATATAATTTCTCATTATTTTCTACGGAAAAGGAAAAATTACAAGATCATATGATAAATTATATAGAAAACTTAATCAAAGCACCTTGTCTGTCATATTTAATGAAGCTTGCATGAAAGAAGGATTGCTGCCTAAATACACACACACACACACACACACACTCATATAATATATATATATATATATATATATATATATATATATATATATATCTGTGTGTGTGTGTGTGGATAAATATACGTATGCAAAAATATATTTGTACTGATTTTGTCTTTGATGATTCTATAAATTTCTAAATTATTTTCAAATTAAAAAGACGTTTGTTCGCCTGTGTGACTCGGATAATTAATTCAATTTGTTGTTTTTTGCTCGACGGCAGCTTTTGATGTTGGCTCATTGAGCTGACTGTCGTCTGGTCAGGAACTGTGAAAAGACAATGGACACCAGGAGGGAAGTGTTAGTCAGGGAGACAAAGAGAAAAATGAAAGAGAGAGAGAGAGAGAGAGGGTGGGGGGGGGGTGAAAGAGAGAACAAAATGGCTTGAAATAGAAAGGGTAAGGAAGGAAGGAAGGAAGGGAGGAAGGAAGGAAGGAAGGCAGGAAGGACGGAAAGAAATTTTATGGTTTGGATTAGGAAAGAAAAGGCAGGGAAAACAGTAGAAAAATCATTTTTTATCCAAAGATTCAAAACAATGATTTGTGGTTGGCAAAATATTTTAAATAAACCGAAATAAATAAAAGTAAGAGGGTTAGGGTGTGGTACGGTATCGAGAATAGAGTGTTCATTACGGAGTGGAAGAAAGATTAAAAATAATGACGCTATATATATTGGTTGATATATATATATATATATATATATATATATATATATATATATATATATATATATATATAATATGTGTGTGTGTGTAATTATGACCTAAACATTGCGTTCAAACATGAAACAGACTGTCGCCACTCAGTTCCCACTTTCACACACACACACGTATATATATATAAATTCCAATAACCAACAATTATTATTCTTAAAAGAGTGCTCAGTACAGAGTAGAGCAGATATAATTATTTATTTAAATATTATAACATAAATATGTTATAAAATCACTACAAAAATAGCCATTTTGTAGTGATTTTATAACATATTCATGTTATAATATTTAAATAAATAATTATATATATATATATATATATATATATATATATATATATATATATATATATATATATATATATATATATATATAATCAGACCGAATGAATAAAGCATCCAATAGGAACTAAACTCACGATCAATAGCTTTAAGTTTCCTGAAAGTCTGACTAACAGAAAGTTCTCAGAGAAATATTAATTTCCATAGGAATTGCTATTTTAATTACTAATATACTTTCGTTGCATGATGAAGTTGCTCTGATGTTTCAGTCTGTGGATTGCGTATGCACTGTATACATGCGTCTTCCTCTGTGTGTATGAAGCCGCCTAAAAAGGGTTCCGATCCACCTACCTTGTTTTTAATAACTGCGTCACTCAAACGCATATATTTATAGCTCAGTTCGTTTCTTCTCCTTGTGTTTCAGTTGTCCGTTGTTCCTTTTATATCCACACAATCAGTCCCTATTTCCCATTGACAAGTTCAATATCCATGCCGTACTAAAAATGGCGATTTATGCAAGCCATCCGCATTTATGCAAATTTCTTATCTCTCTCTGTATTTGTATCTGATTAATCTGTGTCTTTATCTCTCTCTAAATCTCATGATAAAACGCATTTTGTTAATCACTTTCAATCTGGCAATAGTAAATCTACTTCTCTTTTCACTTGTTCGTCTTCGTGTGTCCCCACTCTCAGTTATTCAGGCAGTCAGTCTCTCTTTATCTCTCTCTCTCTCTCCATATATATATATATATATATATATATATATATATATATATATATATATATATATATATATATAGTTTACGAAAAACTAGGTAATCCGTATGGGTAACCGATTTAATGTGTCAATGTCTGGATTTCCTCAAACAATTTAAATTTGAAAGAATAGAAATTTTACATCTAACTCAATCATGTCTCTACCCCCCTCACTTCCTAACTTCGTTAATTTACATACACTTAATACTGCCCGTCAAAAATGTGTAAATTTCTTTTCATTTTTCGTTTCAATCTTTGGAAGTAAAGTCTGATGATCTGCGGTCCTTTAAAAGAGCTGTGGTGAAATAATTTATTATATGGAACCTTAAAGTGGTCTGTTTTTATTTAAATTATATATATATATATATATATATATATATATATATATATATATATATATATATATATATATATATATATATATATATATATATATATATATTACAATGAATCATTCATACAAAAAGTATGAATGATTCATTGTAATATAAATTGAACTGCACCACATATTTGATTTAAAAGAACTGATCCAACGTGCAAATTTTCGGGATAACAACTGAGACATTACTCTATTTATTGAACTATTTAGTTCATGCCACATTGACTGATAAACTCCTACAGCAAAAAAAATTCTCAAATTACCATATTAGTAAAAAACGCGCTCACTTGAATTTAAAAAAAATTAAACTTTAGCGTTGCAATTGCACGCTCCAAAAGATTGTATCCGTTATCAATAACACATTTAAAAAAAACATATGTCGATTCGCATTTAATTTTTTCCAACAGTGATTGTCATCCTGGTTTCATATTATATATCAAATACATTTTTCTGTGCAAACATCTCGTTATAATTTCAGGTCTTTTAATAATAGAGAACCTGGACATGGCGACAACAATATCGCCAACCCCACTTCCTATAAAAAATTTCCTAGCCCCGTGTAACTCTTACTTTTCCTTACTATACTCCATCTTATATTTGGTTGAAAGTTCTTTTCATCTTTAATTTTCCAAACATATTTTGACAGGACAGTGTTATTACATTATCTTTTCAATCTGAATGAAGTTACATGGTTATTGTAGGTCCCTTTAAATGCAACCTCGGTCGAATCAATGTAAAACGACCCTACGCCTGCAACATTGACTCATTAACATGCTTTATCTTGTCGAAAATAGACAGAGAAGATGAGAAGATGCATCTGGTTGGCAAGGTCGATTTGTTACTACTGTTTATTATAAACAGAGCATTTACTTAAATATTTGTGTCTACATAAATAACGTATAACAATAAAATATCTTAAAATAATTGTCGGACATTATCCGTTTCGTAGTGTGTGACGTCATTTGTTTACGTTTAGATACGCTTCGAGCAGATATGATCGTTCCAGGGAAATCATGGAAAATTGTAGTTTAAAGGCAATAATATCGACCGTGTCAACGAGACGCTCAACCTTGTCAACCAGTAGCTAAACTGGTATAGCACGTCAGGCTGTATGTGGGTTCCGTGTAGGATACAGGTTCAATTCCTGTCGAAGGACTCATATTTTCTAAGAAAATTTCTCGGAAGTTCAAGCTGGTAAATGTTGTTAATACTGTTTATTATAAACAGAGCATTTACTTAAATATTTGTGTCTATATGAATAACGTATAGCAATAAAATATCTTGAAATAATTGTCGGACATTGTCCATTTGGTAGTATATATATATATATATATATATATATATATATATATATATATATATATATATATATAGGGTATCCATAAAGTTCGTGTGCACTTGAAAAAATGTATAACTTTATTTGTATTTGCGATAGTAATAATTTGTAAAAAGGATTAGAAAGAAGTAAATCTATATTTTTTAAGGTTTTATTGAAATTTTATTCAAGTTTCCACATGTCCTCCATCATTAGCAATACAAAGGGTAATACGATTTTGCAGTTCACGGAAAACATTTGCCAACTGCTTTACAGTAATACCTGAAATCACATTAGTTATTTTAGCTATACTTAAAACTAAGTACATTAAACTTTATAACATTTTTTACAGATTATTTCTATCGCAAATACAAATAAAGTTATATATATTTTAAAGTGCACATGAACTTTATGGACACCCTGTATATATATATATATATATATATATATATATATATATATGTATATATTTTAAGACATTTTTATGTTTATACATTCTTTTTATAGATACAAATATTTAAGTAAATGCTCTGTTTTATAATAAACAGAATTAAATAACATTTACCGGCCTAAATGTCCGAGAAATTTTCATAGAAAATATTCGTCCTCTGACAGGAATCGAACGTGTATCCTATACGAAACCGTCATATAGCCTGACGTGCCTTAACCGTTTCGGCCACAGAGGATCGTTCGGTTAGCAAGGTCGATATTACTGTCTTTTAAACTTCAATCTTCTATGAATCTCTCTCGTACATTAATATCTGCTCATGGCGTATCAAATGTAAACAAATGACGTCACACATTATCAAATGGACAAAGTCCGACAATTATTTTAAGACAATTTTATGTTTTACTTAAATATTTGTATCTATAAAAAAATGTATAAACATAAAATGTCTTAAAATAATTATCGGACTTTGTCCATTTCATAATATATATATATATATATATATATATATATATATATATATATATATATATATATATATATATATCAGGTGGCATCTAGCATGAAACAGACTGTCGCTTCTAAGTGTTGACTTCTATGTTCACTTTTATGTTTACACACGCTCTATCTCTGATATTGAGCACTTTATCCCATAAATATAGCACACTTTAAGATAATATATAAGTATGTATATATATGTATGTATATATATAATAAACATAAACAGATATATATATATATATATATATTTTCGGAGAGCGAAAATTTTCTATGAAAATTTCTCGGACATTCAGGCCGGTAAATGTTATTTAATACTGTTTATTATAAAACAGAGCATTTGCTTAAATACTTGTATCTATAAAAAGAACGTTAAACATAATATAAATGTCTTTAAATAAATTGTCGGACTATGTCCAATTCTAAAATATATATATATATATATATATGAACTACAAGAAAATCTTTTATGCCAACGCGTTTCGTTACTTGATGAAATTTATCGAGGCAAGTGGAGAAGTTTTATTTAGTAGCCTGTATCTATACGGAGGCCATGATGAAAGGCACCGTTGAAGGTGGATGTAGGAAAGGACGCTAACGCAGAAACTAGTTGTACAATGACAAACAATGGACAGGTATGATTATACCTGAATTGCTGATGGGTGCCATTGATAGACCGTTGTGGAGGAGATTTAGTATGGCTTCTTCGGATCCCCTTTACGATTACAAAAGGCAAGGGAATGATGATGATGATGATGATGATGATGATGATGATGATGATGATGATGATTTATACACAGAATTAACGCGGAGAAAATAAAGTAACGTTAAATTTTCAAATTTTGAATTAGAGAATGCTCTAAAATATTCTAAAAACATTCTGTGCGAACTATGGTAGACGCTAAGTGACATAATCTTTCGGCCTATATATATATATATATATATATATATATATATATATATATATATATATATATATATATATATATATATGTAGTGTATTGGGGCAGTAGATCATTATTTAAACATATATTATCAAATATAACAGACAATGAATGTTTATCATATCTGATCTTGAGCCGTTCTAATGTTGAAATGTTTGCTTTAATTTCGGGTAAAAATAAAGACAAAAATTCTATGTAAAAATAAGAACATACCATCTTTGACGGTGGACATCTTTGTTTCATGTCTATATAACCGCTCTGAAGATGGCTCATGTGAGCCGAAAGCTTAGGACCAACTTAATAAAAAAATATCCAAATGTTGGACAATTTTTGTCTTTATTTTCACCAGAAATTAAAGCAAACATTCGAAAATTAGAACGGCTCATGATCAGACAGAACAGACATTCATTGTCTGGTCTGTTATATTTAATAATATATGTTTTATATATATATATATATATATATATATATATATATATATATATATATGTATATATGTGTGTGTGTGTGTGTGTGTGTGTGTGTATGCGCGGTACTTATTGGAAAGTGCTCAAAATCAGTGATAGAGCTAGCATATTCATTTGTATGGATATGAGTTTGTGGATATGAGTTAAGTTTCACGCTTTTGCGATTATCAGACAAAATTACAAAAGCGTGAAACCTATGGTCACAGGCTCATATCCATACAAATGAATATATATATATATATATATATATATATATATATATATATATATATATATATATAAGTGAACATTGAAGTCAACACTTAAAGGTGACAGGCTTTTTCATGCTAGACGCAATCGTCAGGTCATATATATATATATATATATATATATATATATATATATATATATATATATATATATATATATATATATATTATGAAATAATATATATATGTATATATATATATATGTATATTATGAAATTATTATAATATATTTTCTGTTTATACGTTAAACATAGTAATATTCGTTTAAACGCTTTCTATTAGATGGAACAGGCTAGAGAATCTCTGTTTGGTGAGTCTTTCTTTGTATCGTCATTAATGTCAGGTGTAAACTTGTAAAAGAAGTTGCTGAAATTATGCGTTATGTGCCGAGTACTTTCGACCATAGTTGGCCGTTTTCAAGAAATTAAGTTAGAAAGTCTCTCTCTTTCTTTCTCTTTCTCTCTCTCTACACACACACACACACACATACACACACACACATATATACATATATGTATATTTATATATATATATATATATAACACGTTTATAGACACATTTGAATTTCTATTCCTCTCTCTTTCTCCCTCTGTCTTTCTCTCTCTCTTTCTCTCTCTTTCTCTCTCTACATATATATATATATATATATATATATATATATATATATATGTAGAGAGAGAAAGAAAGATATATATATATATATATATATATATATATATATATATAACACGTTTACAGACACATTTGCATTTCTATCCCTCTCTCTTTCTCTCTCTCTCTCTCTCTACATATATATATATATATATATATATATATATATATATATATATATATATATATATGTTTACCGACACATTTGCATTTCTATTCTTCTCTCTCTCTCTCTCTTCGACTTGTACACGCAGTTTCCGACACACACACACACGAACGCTGAGCAAACATTAAACTGTCTGATTTGATATAAAGCGCCATAACCATTCCCCCAAATAACAACACATGGTCGACACTCTTCTCCCTTTCTAAGACCCATTTCATTCCCCCCCTCCCCCACGCCTCACGTCACCGCCACAGCTTTAACCATCGCATACCTACAGATTCTCTTTACTAAAAATGTGCCGGCGCATATTTTTGACCCACCCAACATCTCATTTTGAACACCTCACAATTCGCCCGTCACCCATCATCTTGCAATGGTCCATTACGTTGCCAGGTCCAACGTTTGGAGATTTATAGGTGCGAGTGCGTGGCAGGGAACAAAATGAGTCGTGTCTTCCCTGGATGATTTGGCGGAAAGAGGGTAGAGGACAGTGGAGTGGAGTTCTGGGGTGTCGAAAATGGCATGACTGAAACGGGTGGGACCCTCGCGCAATGTAAATACAAATAAAATAAAGGCTACGATGAGAGAAATGTAACGAGGAATCTGGCCTATGTCAACTGTCATAATTATACTATACAGTATAGGTGGAGGCATGTGCGCATGTATGTATATCTGTGTCTGTGTGCGTGTGTGTGCGGTCAATGTATGCGTGCGTGTGTGCATTTGAATCAGTATGTGTGTGTGTGTGTGTGTGTGTGCCCTCATTCACGCGTGTGTATGTACGTGCACGGCCATGTCTGTGCAGATGTACCGTCTCTATGCGTAGATGCTTGTGTTTGGGCTGCAGTTGCATAAATGTCAATATTATTGCAAGCAGCTTTGGCGTGCACTGCGGATTTCTACATAGATAAAAAATGTGCGGTGTGTAAACCGATAGGTAAAGTTATTTATCATATATATATATATATATATATATATATATATATATATATATATATATATATATATATATATATAAAAATATATAAAATGAACAATTAAAAAAATGAACAGTAAGATATATAACCCGGCGTTGTTATTGATATTTTTTATTTTTTATTTTTATTTTTATTTTTACAAAACAGTGCTCAATGTAAATTTACAGAGCATAAATATTATAAGTTAACTGATTTGAAATATAGTTTCTTCGCTACACAGGAATTACCATGTTTCAAAAACCGAAGCTAAAACCTTCAAATTTAATTATATAATTAAATTAAAAGCATTAGTTCTGTTTTATCTTCAAGTGAATTTTGGAATGACTTATTTTTAAATTTACAGAGTTTAAACGCATATACATTCATAATTTTTTGTTTCCAAGGTTACAGAGAAATCCAATCATTTAGACAGGGGTGGTAGCGTGTTCATTTTTATTAACTATTATTATATCAATTTTGAGTTACGTTCGAAAAAGAAGTTAAGTCTAGGAATGGTAGGGGTGCATTTTTCAACGAATTTTGACATCAGTTCAACGCATGTCGTCTGTTTTTGTTTTATATCAACGACAAAAAGTTTTGGGCATTTTCTCCGTTATATATATATATATATATATATATATATATATATATATATATGTATTATAATTTTTTCATATAGACAAAAACAATTAACTCACTACAAAGATGCAACTTCGTTTCGGTGCATTTAGTTGCACCTTGACTGGTGAGAACCAAAATGGTTATCGAGGTGCAACTAAACGAAACGAAGTTGCATCTTTGTAGCGTGTAAATTGTTTTTGTCTATATGAAAAAATTATAATAAATAATTATTGCTCTACTATCGGTATTAAGCCCTTTTTGAATTTTGAATTAATGCAGTGAACGTTAGAATTTATAAATTATTTTTGTTCTCATTACATATAGGATTAATACAAATATAAAATTTGTCATTCATCTGACTGATGTTATAGTCAGCATCCCGATTCCAGAGTTTCTTAGACGAACCTTTTCGTAATCGTTCGGTCCACTCGTCAGGAGGTATCAGCAATTGTCTGCCGATTTTCCCATTTTCATTATTTTTATATTAAGTTAAAAAAATAATTTATGCGCTTTTCATTGGTGTTAGATTGATTTCTTCTTCTGCTTTATGTGTGTGCGTGTGCGTGTACGCCTTTATGTGTGTGTATGTGCACATGTGTAGAGAGTCGCAGTTATTTCATCTTTTCGTGTTATACTGATCTTTTTTTACTTTCTCATCATTCCTTTTCTTTCTTTTTCTGTCTATCGACTCTGAGTATATAGATTCAGGAAAAGTCGTACGATGCAAAATATAACGAATTTACATCCATTTTGAATCATTCTTATGCACACACATCTGTGTATGTAACTATACATCTATACATATACATAGTCATCTCAGTCTATTCATATTTATCTAGTCTATCCTAGGCTATTCATATCTATCTATCTATCTATCTATCTATCTATCTATCTATCTATCACAGACTGTTCATTATCTATCTATCTATCTATCTATCTCAGACTTTTCATTATCTATCTATCTATCTATCTATCTATCTATCTATCTATCACAGACTTTTCATTATCTATCTATCTATCTATCTATCTATCTATCTATCACAGACTTTTCATTATCTATCTATCTATCTATCTATCTATCTATCTATCTATCACAGACTTTTCATTATCTATCTATCTATCTATCTATCTATCTATCACAGACTTTTCATTATCTATCTATCTATCTATCTATCTATCTATCACAGACTTTTCATTATCTATCTATCTATCTATCTATCTATCACAGACTTTTCATTATCTATCTATCTATCTATCTATCTATCTATCACAGACTTTTCATTATCTATCTATCTATCTATCTATCTATCTATCACAGACTTTTCATTATCTATCTATCTATCTATCTATCTATCACAGACTTTTCATTATCTATCTATCTATCTATCTATCTATCTATCACAGACTTTTCATTATCTATCTATCTATCTATCTATCTATCTATCACAGACTTTTCATTATCTATCTATCTATCTATCTATCTATCTATCTATCACAGACTTTTCATTATCTATCTATCTATCTATCTATCTATCTATCTATCACAGACTTTTCATTATCTATCTATCTATCTATCTATCTATCTATCTATCTATCTATCACAGACTTTTCATTATCTATCTATCTATCTATCTATCTATCTATCACAGACTTTTCATTATCTATCTATCTATCTATCTATCTATCTATCTATCTATCTATCACAGACTTTTCATTATCTATCTATCTATCTATCTATCTATCTATCTATCTATCTATCTATCTATCACAGACTTTTCATTATCTATCTATCTATCTATCTATCTATCTATCTATCTATCACAGACTTTTCATTATCTATCTATCTATCTATCTATCTATCTATCTATCACAGACTTTTCATTATCTATCTATCTATCTATCTATCTATCTATCTATCTATCACAGACTTTTCATTATCTATCTATCTATCTATCTATCTATCTATCTATCTATCACAGACTTTTCATTATCTATCTATCTATCTATCTATCTATCTATCTATCTATCTATCTATCTATCTATCACAGACTTTTCTTTATCTATCTATCTATCTATCTATCTATCTATCTATCTATCTATCTATCTCAGTTCTAATCCGTGAATTTCTGAACCCGCATGTTAAATATAACATTCTTATTTAAACATGAAAATTAATAAATTTCCTGGTCATAAAAAACACATTATTCAATTTCTTTTTCATCCTGTTTTATTTTATTTTATTTTCTAAACCAATGCAAAGATATTTTGATGTAAGATCATAGCTTGCTCCTTGTGAAAAACGAATTACTAAAGGATTGCGTTATGGTTCGTCTTCGCTCTTAATTTTTTTCACGTTTTCCTTTAGATATTTTGTGGGGGGGGGGAGAAGGGGCAGACAGACGAGAGCCGAACCTGTTTTATAGTCATCTCACAACCGTTTGTGGATCGAATTGCAGTTGGAACCAGATTTTAGAAAATTCAGTATCTCATCTCTTGATTCGTAACATATGCCGACCAACACAGTTATAAATTCGAAGATAGAGATGTTTCTGAAGTAATCGGCACAAATTGAATTGACACTCAACTAATTATCAAATTTCTTTCTATTTCCCTTCGTAACACCGATTTGCAGTCTCTTTTAATTATCTCTTTCCCAATTTTTATCAACACGCATTAAATTAGGAATTCGGCTTGGACTATTATATCTTAAATCCTTGTTCTATTTTAACGTTTCCATGTGAACACGCTTATGTATCGAGTCTGTGTGTGTGTTTGAATCATTTAACCCCCAAGCCAGGTGATAATGCTACTTGAGCGTATGTAATTACAGGGAGGGAAAGAAAATGAGATAATTTTAATGGCAAGAAGAGAAGAAAACGACAATAAAGAAACAGGGCCCAGAAAGACAGAAGATGGCGGTTGGCGTTACGTTTAAATGACTTTATTCATCTTACCACAGGGCCGCAGACTCAACACTGAGGCCTACATCAATTGCCTTGAGGAGGTAGTGCTGCTCTGGGTCAAGAGGGTGGCTGCTGAAAGACCCTCTATATGGCAACAGGATTCTGCACCATGCCACACAAGCAGGAGTACCCAGTCATGGTTGTCAGACAATTTCTGCGACCACATCACCTCTTACATTTGGCCGCCTAATTCCTCAAACGGCAACTCCCTTGATTATTATGTGTGGGGCGTAGTTGATCAAGGAACCATCAGAACATCTTGTAACACCAAAGATGAATTGAAGGCAAGGATTATGGCAGCATTCATCAACTTAAACAAGGAGACCGCCCAGAAGAGTTGCTGGAGATTCTGAAGTCGTCTGGAGGCCGATTTGGCGATTTTATTGAATTAATTTACTCTTGAGTGTTTCAGGATATGTTTGTGTCATTTTGGTAAATATATCTGTTAAAATGACATGTCTGTGTTATTTTCATTTTTGCGTCATTTAGCCGACAATTTATCCACTGCACCCTGTATATATATATATATATATATATATATATATATATATATATATATATATATGTGTGTGTGTGTGTGTGTGTGTGTGTGTGTGTGTGTGTGTGAATGCTTTTTTAATATCTAACGCTAAACAGTGGTTGTCGGCAGGTCATTGAAATTGTCCGAAGAATTCATATCGGTAAAAAACATCCCCACCCAAAACGATGAATATTTGGTTTGTGGGCGGTGTTCAATGCGTGTTTACTTTGAATCTAATCTCAAAAATTGGTTCGCTTTGCTGTGCGACTTCATCTCCGCCTTTTCCTGCGATTGCTCATCATAAGTCGCAACATCTCGCAACATCTCGCCCAGCACGTGATTTCGTCGAACATCACGAACTTTTATATTCGGGGGAAAAATAGGCACGCACTCACTCACTCACTCACTCACTCACTTACCACACATACGCACATGTGTGTGTGTGTGTGTGTGTGTGTGTGTGTGTGTGTGTGCCAAACTGCAGATTTCAAAGCAGATCATCTCTGTAATCTATATCATCTTCATTTCTCTCTCAAATATTCTAGCTTTTTCCTATTTTAATCAAGTCTTCCACATTTTCTCTATTGACTACTCTGTCTCCCCCTCTCTCTCTCTGTCTGTCTGTCTGTCTGTCTGTCTGTCTGTCTGTCTCTCTCTCTCACACACACACACACACACAAACACACACACACACACACACACACACACACGCACACACACAGACTTACTTTCTCGAAATCTTGTTGCACGTTGTTTTATTGACCAGTTTTCCATTTCTTTCTTTCTGACTCCTTTTTCTCAGTTCTTTATTTTCTTCTCTCTTCGACACTTTCTTCCTTCTTTTTTTTCTAATGACGCCTTCGCTTTTTGTTTTCAATCGTGTTTTAGGTTATGTGAACATTGTTCTAATTATTTAAATTGTAAATTGTTTAAATGAAAATTAATCGAAAGGACAATTATACTAAATGATAATTATTCGAAATGCAATATTCTTTATTGCAATAAAAATGTCAAAATTAACAGAGGAAATATACAAATGATAATTATTCGAAATGCAATATTCTTTATTGCAATAAAAATATCAAAATTAACAGAGGAAATACACAAATGATAATTATTCGAAATGCAATATTCTTTATTGCAATAAAAATGTCAAAATTAAAAGAGGAAATACACAAAGGATAATTATTTGAAATACAAATATTGTTAATAAAACAATTTATCAAGAAAATCCTTTTTAACTGAAGTTATAGGATACTGCAAGCAAATAGTCATCTACTGGAGAGTAATCCTTAAAGGATGCCACTAATTTTTAAAGTTTTCCATTTACGCCGCGGTATTTCTTGGACCCCATGATATTTTGGCAACCTGCTCTTAATTTTGCAATATGAATTCCTTGCAAGTCCTGATCTCTTTTAAGACCGTCTAAGAATTTCCGTATTGTGTGATGATGGGATGACACTTGCTTCAAAAAAGCCCTATGTTATTCTTCAAGGGCGTTATTAGTTCTAGGTAAATCAGCATTGACACTCTCAAAGCAAGACCATATACGTATTTCAAACATTCGAATAATTATCATTGAGTCTAATTATCTTTTCGATTAATTTTCATTCAAACAATTTACAAGTCGAATAAATGTTTTTCGAAAAATTATTTTCGAACAATTTTCTCAATACGCATTTTTTAACCACCATGACACATTGTATGGAATTTACCTAAATTTATTGATAAGTGGAACCAGCATGTCCTCTTATTTCATTTACTACAATGACTAATTAAAAAATATAGTGTAATAAAGGGCGAAAATACATCACTCTTTCTCTCTCTCTCTCTCTGTCTCACTCACCCATGCCCAATCTCATTTATCTCTCTCTCTCTCTCTTTCTTTTCCATTAATCTAGAGTGATTCATGAACACAATGATTAGCTTGCAAATATTGCAAGCTGTTTATTGGGAGTTCGTCTTTCCCAACCTATATTTTGCATTCAGCCTCAGTGGCTTAATCTAATAAATACCAAATGCATGAAGAGTAAATAATTCCGAGGATTAATCGAAATATATTCCCACCGTCCCATCGCCGGTGATCTACATTTTTCATTAAAGACAGACCAAGATAAAATAAGAAATAATGGCGTCTTATAATAATCCAATCAATTTAATTTTAATCCCCCAAAATGATTGAAATATAGTCAAAATTAACAAATTCGAAATAATGCTCTTTTTCTATTGTTGTGGATTCCGGGATGAAATCCGGTATTGTTGTCAGACCATTACTTTCCTACATCATGGACTCTCCCAGTCCTATATTATTATGTGAATGGTAGTATCATGGGAGTAACACCAGTAATGCGCAGCCGCGTACGATACCAATATCGGACACCACTGGATAGTAAGCCTAGCTTACTCTTACACTATTCTTTGTAACTTTTCTGTTTAATATATCTTTCTTACCTCTAACCCGTGTTCCGTGTTTTCCTTCAGTGGCCCCTACTTCGGGTCCACGTCAGGTTTCAAATAATAACAAACGTCAAGAATGAATATAGGAAATAAATGTATTAACGTAATAATACAAACTGGCAATACAGGTTAGTAGTTCCAGGAATGTGGGTTAGTAAAAAAATATATACAGTGTAACCCGGATATAAGAGACCCGGATATAAGAGAAACCCGGACATAGAGCGATTTTCTCTGGTCCCAAATTAGAGCTATACTTACCTAAACAAAATAGACCAAACCCGGATATAAGATAAACCCGGATATAAGAGACTTATTATCCGGCCCCGACAACTCTCTTATATCCGGGTTACACTGTATATAGTCTTTGCTATCGACGTATCACTGTATGACTTCTTACTGAGTCTACGTGCTCGTTACTGTGACTTTTGCACCGTCTGACTGTCCAAACGTTCTCCTACCGACCGACTCTACTGTTCTGCTCTGTTCTGTTCTACTCGACCGACTCGACTACTACTACTGACCGGGTATTCACTGGCAGTAGTATATGTATACCCCGGGTGAGTCTATTTGTGTGAAAAGGGGAGATCCCTCAACATCTATATTATTTTTAAAAGCCATAATGAAAATTGAACTCACTAGCTCCATGTTTGATTAGCAAGTTTAATAATTACTCTACGGTAGGTACACTATAATTTTCATTATTTCCTTATCAATGTATTTCTTCATATGATATTCTATGCGAACATCAATTTTTCTCTTTACTCACCCCGTCTTTCTTTTTTCTTTGTTTCTTTCTTTTTTCTTTCTTTATTTCTTTCCTTTTTCTATCTTTTTTTTCTTTCATTTTTCTTTCTTTCCTTCGCTTCTTTTCTTACATTTTACTCTCTCTTACTTACATTCATCCCTTTTTCCTCCACTATTTCTGCTTTCTGATCTTTCTCTCAATCTCCTCTTTGATTTTTGACTCCCATTTTGTACGAAACTCTGCAATGGTAGAGTTCGCCTTTTTACCAAAATCTCCGGCGTCATCACCCTGACATCTGCCTTTTTAATTTGTTTCTTTCATCTAAGCCAATGCACGCTTGGTAGATATCTGAATTTCTCATTATCTATCTTTATACATACATATATACATATATATATATATATATATATATATATATATATATATATATATATATATATATATATATATTCTTTCGATACTTTTTTCTGATAAGCCATCTTTATAATGAAAGTTTAAATTAACTTTCATGCAAAAACGAAAACTGCTATCAATTAAAAAAAAATGGATTCACTTTTTGCCAAACTTTGTATAATGTGTAAAGATTGCTTGATATTCTATAAATGGAAACACCATGTCATCTTATTTCATTTACTACAATGACTAATTTAAAATTATACTGTAATAAAGGGGAAAAATACATCTCTCTCTCTCTCTCTCTCTCTCTCGTCGAACATCATGAACCTTTATATTTAGGGAAAAAATAGGATCTCACACTCACTCACTCACTTACCACACATACACACACATGTGTGTGTGTGTGTGTGTGTGTATGTGTGTGTGTGTGTGTGCCAAACTGCAGATTTCAAACAGAAAATTCAGAAAGAAAAGATCATCTCTGTAATCTATATCATCTTCATCTCTCTCTCAAATATTCTAGCTTTTTCCTTTTTTAATCAAGTCTTTCACATTTTCTCTATTAATTGACTCTCCCCCCTCTCTCTCTCTCTCACACACACACACACACACACACACACACACGCACACACACAGACTTACTTTCTCGAAATCTTGTTGTACGTTGTTTTATTGACCAGTTTTCCATTTCTTTCTTTCTGACTCCTTTTTCTCAGTTCTTTATTTTTTTTTCTCTCTTCGGCACTTTTTTCCTTTTTTTTTTTCTAATGACGCCTTCGCTTTTTGTTCTCAATCGTGTTTTAGATTATGGGAACATTGTTCGAAAATTATTGCTGGAAAACAATTATTCGAATTGAAAATTGCTTCACATTTGTGGTAAGATAAGAATCAGCAAACCAAGATCGAACTCGCTCTATTAGTGGACGTCTCTACTATACAAACTTCTGTGACGTATGGTGGCCGTTATTAATTAAGTATAACTCAAGACTTTAATGTTAAAATAAGACAGTATTTAATTACAACCACAAATAAATACTTAATAAGAACAAAGAAGTAAAAGTCAACCAAAGATAATTAACCATTTCTGTGAATACTTTTTTAATAGCGCGGTTCGGCTTTACGTCCGGTAAATCCTAAATCAAAACCCAAACCATCGACGCACAATAATTCACACTAATTCGACTGGATAGTTCCACTCAATACTCATTCAGTAATCACTGCAGTCAGTAGCCTGACACCGTTATTTATACACCTGGTGGAAAACATATATTCATAAGTCCAGAGTGTCACGCTCGAACCTCGGTGTCAGTAGTTACTCATTTTTTCCCTATATGACACAAACTTACAAAGCAGTTTTTTTTTTATAATAAGGCAATAGAATTGTTTGGTATTATCATTTTTATTTTCTAATTACGAAAAGTAATTGTAACTCAAATGGAAGAAAATAAAAGCAGTCTCATTTTAAAGAAATTTATTCGTATTTGAGAATTACTTTTTATTTATATATCTTCCTCGAAAGAATTTAGCAAAACTTCAAAATATAAAGACCTGCAAATAAAAAATTGCAAGAATGTTGCGTTTAAACACAACCATTGTTCCAGTAATAACAAGAACACCAGGAATGATTAAAAAGAAAACTGATATATACATAATGAATATCCCAGAAAACATGATTACTATCCGAGATACAAAAAGAGTGTACTCCCAGAAAAACTCTCGCAATATAAGGAAGGTTTTTCTTATAAAGATATTGAGCATATTAACTTTATAAGAAACACATTCCTTTACCTCAAGTGTAGGATATAAGATCTGGTAAACCAAACCATAAAATCAGAAAACTGAGAATAATAATAATAATAATAATAATAATAATAATAATAATAATAATAATAATTGCAGAAAAAAATTAGAAAGCTCGGCACAGCTTGGATGGATTACCGTAAAGCTTTTCATAGTGTGCTACACTCTTGGATCCTTAAGATTTTGGAAATATACAAAATCTCGTTGGTGATAGTAAATTTCCTTAAATATAGCATGGAACTGTAGAAAACCAGATTGTACTTAAATCACACCAAAGTTACTACCACATCCAATTATTTGAATATCTGACGAGACAATGAGACTCCCTGTCGCCCATTCTGTTCTGTTTGTCTTTAACCCAACTCTTTCACATGAGCTAAACAGTTATAACTATGGATACAAATTAAAAATAAAAAGTGTTTAATCATCTATTCTACAGGGATGATATCAAACTCTTTGCCAAAGACGACAATGAGTTTGAAGGTATCCTCAATACTGTAAAATGTTTCAGTGATGATATCGATAAGGATTTCTGATTAGATAAATGTGAAAAGGTAACATTCAAGAAAGAGAGAATTACAGAAACGCACTTAATATATTTGGATTTTGTCACAAAGATTAGGGAACTGAAATAAGAAAAAGCTTATAAATAATTTGGAGTCAGCAAAAAAGATGGAATACAACATACTCAAATAAAGTAGAAAGTAAGAAAAGAATACTACAGGCATGCGCGTCTGGTGTTAAATAACGAGATGAATTCTCAAAACAGAATATCAGCCATTAACACTTTGGGTGTCCCTGTGGTGCAATACAGTTTCAATATCCTTAATTGGACCATAACTGACATTTTGCGAATGAATGACAAAACGAGAAAACTTCTCACTTGCCACTGCATGCATCATCGTAACACTGATGTGGATCGTCCGCATGTGTCCAGATCCGAAGGTAGTAGTGGATTAGTTCAACTAGAACTGTCTTACAAAACTACAAAAATCGGTCTTGAAAGATAGCTGGAAACTAAAGAAGACAGGATGATGGTCAGTGTCAACGAACATGAAAGAAATAAGAATTTTTATTCAGTAACTGGCAGCATGGCCTGGCGTTGCCCGTGCTTGATTAAAAAATCGTACGACTCATACAGCAATCGCTATCACTTGACTTTGATAATATATGTGGTAACAACTGACCATCTTGTATCAAGTTACAACACATACAGACAAAACACTAAAGGCTAATCGCCCAGACATCGTGATCAAAGACCACAAAACAGAATTTGCTTTCTTATTGATATGGCAGTCCCTGCAGATTGAAATGTATCTTTGAAGATCTTCAAAAAACTATCAAAATACAAGGATCTTGAATTGGAAATCTCAAAAATGTGTCATATGAGGACATCAATAATTCCATTTGTAGTTGGAGCTTTCGGATTAACTGGACAAGGTTCCGATAGGCTCAGTAAAGGGGTCCCAGGGAACCAATGCCTTAAAGAAATACAAAAAAAATTCATCATTTGTCACTATGTGCATCATCCCAATGATGTTCATCGTCTGTACTTGCCCAGATCCGAAGGAGGCAGAGGATTATTTCAACTAGAGCTGTTCCTACAAACCTACAAGAATTGGCCTTCAAATATACCTGGAAACTACAGAAGACTGGATGATGATCTGTGTCAAAGAATATGAAAGAAGAAACTTTATTCAATAATAAAGAAAGTCATCTAATTCAAAATGGAATTTCAAGTGGGTCTAGGAATACATGTAAAACATAATACACCTACGGCAGCTGCAGAAACCTTAGAAAAGGAAACAAAGGCGAATGTAATCGACCATATACAGAGACGATGGAAAGATAAACCTCGTAACGGTCAATATTCTGCCGGTGCCAAAAAAGCTGATTTAAACAAACCCCATAACTATTAGTTACTACGTAGAGCAGGGTTAAAAGCAGAAACCGAAGGTTTTATTCTTGCTGTACAGGACCAATGCTTGCTAACTAGTAATTACCAAGCACACGTACTAAAAAATTATGTTATCCAAAATTCAGATTCTGTGATAAATATCCAGAAACAGTTGACCATCTTGTATCAGGTTGCACGGTATTGGCACTGAATATCAAACAAAGAATAACAGAGTCAGTCAATACCTGCATTGGAAAATCTGCAATTTTTACGGAAAGGAAACTGCACGAAATTGGTATGAAAACCACCCAGTTATGGAGATGGACCTGTGACAATTTTATGGGATTTTGCAATACAAACCGACATAACAATCAAAGCTAATCTCCCAAACATGGTGATCAGTGACCGCAAAGACAAAATGTGCCTCCTTATTGACATGGCAATCCCTGCAGACTGCAATGTATCTTTGAAGATCTTCAAAAAACTATCAAAAATACAAGGACCTTGAAATCGAAATCTCAAAAATGTGGCATATGAGGACATCAATAATTCCAGTAGTAGTTGGAGCACTCGGATTGATTATAAAATGTTGCGATAGACTCATTAAAAGATTCCTGGTAGCCCATGGCTTAAAGAAACACAAAAATGTATTCATAAGTACAGCACACACGTTACAAACAGCTTTATCTTTGTAAAATGTGCGAGATCCTTAATTTTTGTTGTTGCTGTTTTTTTTCCTTTTTACAAAAATGATCAGTAAAAAAATGTCATGAAGCCATTTCTGGCCTTAGGTCTCTGGTTGGGACCCAGAAGGAAATGTGTATACAACAAAGGAATAACAACAACAACAACAATAATAATAATAATTAATAACACACTGGACGCTTGAAAATGCTCCGTATATTGGTAACTAATAATTATAATATAAATACTACGACTATCACTACTACTATTATTCTTTTTCTCTCTTTCTTCCTCTTTTTCAATTCATTTCGTCTTCCATTTTTCTTTCTTTCTCTCTCTTATTTTATCTTTCTTCCTTATCTTCTCACCCTTTTTTCTTTTTACTTTTTCTGTTGGTCTTCTCTCCTTTTTTCCCCCTTTTGCTTTCTCTCTCTTTTCTTTTGTCTTTCTTGTTGCTTGGTCAAAAATGTCAGCGATTCATTCGGATGATTTGACTGGCTGCGTTCAGCCGAGGAAAGCGATGTGACTGGTATTTAAAGAATGGTATCGTTCCCCATTTACCGTCTTTAGAATATCTTTGGAATGTCAGCTACAGTTACATTCGTCGTAGACCGTGAGGAGGTGTTTTTGCATCGAATGATGTTGGTGATGAGGCGAATGGCCTTCTGGTAGGAAAGGTGTGGATTAGACACGAATCGGTCGAAGTCATAAAATGGAAACGTCTCTTGTTATTAAAGAACATTGTATTCAGTAATTCAAGAGAAGAAGAAAAAAAATTGCGAGCGAGTGTGCAAGTTGAGAAGAATTAAAAGTCAAGAAAGGAGTTGGGCAGGGAAAGGTGAGGGAAATGGGACGTCACGAGTAAATAGGGAGTTGAAGTGAAATAGCAAAAGAAGAATAGAGAAAGGACAAGAGAGAGGGTGTAAAGGCTTAAAGAAAGAGAAAACCAACAGACAGCGAGAAGGGGGAAAAGAATGATTGAAGGAATCTGAAACAAAGAGACGAAGTGTGAGGAGTGAAAAGAACTGAAGAGAAAGGAAAAGTAAAAGAACGAAAAGAAAAAAAAATAGAAGAAGAAAGAAATGAAAACGCATGAAACGTTATTTAAATATCACCGACAGAATTGAATTCGAAGAATCAAAATCAGTTTTCGTTCATGGCCTCATGACTGCAACTTTTCTCTATCAAAACTCAATTAGAATTTGAAAAATGTAGATTATATAAAGAAAACGTAGATGCCAAAAGATATAAATATATATATATATATATATATATATATATATATATATATATATATATATATATATATATATATATAAATAATAACATAAAAATATAAATAAAATTATAAATATAAAAATATATAAAAATAAATAAAAAATATAAAAATATAAATAATAATATGAATATATAAAAAGATAAATTCCCAGATCAATTCTGTGGACAAGACAAATTGGTATAAAATGACAATTGGAAAAAAAATCTTAGTTTTTTTTTCCGACGCGTTTCGTCTTCCGACTTTTTCAAGTCAAAAATGAAATCGAAATTTCTTTGTTGTTATAGTACATTAAAAAATCAAAATTTAAAAAGATAGACACTTCTTCTGGTTAATGTAAATTTCCTTTATACTAAGAGATTTTTTTTTCCATGTTGATTTTTTCCATGTTGGATTTTTAATGTAACAATAACAACAAAGTCGGAAGACGAAACGCGTCGGCAAAATCTAAGATTATTTTTCTAATTGTCATTTTATACCATATAAAAAGATATAAAAGATAATATATATATATATATATATATATATATATATATATATATATATATATATATATATGTATATATAAAGAAAAAAGTAGATTATATAAAGAAAACGTAGATATGAAAAGATATAAAAATATATAAAGATATATATATATAAATATAAATAATATAAATAATAATATAAATAATAAAATAAAAATAAATAAAAATATAAATATAAAAATATATATAATACATAAATATACAAAAATATATAAAAATATATAAAAATATAAATAAGATAATATATATATATATTCATACATGTTTCATTAAATAATATAGACAAGAGTTGTCTATTTATTTTATGTAAATTCTTTTCATATCGTCTATATATATATATATATATATATATATATATATATATATATATATATATATATATGTATATCGTCTATATATATATACATATATATATATATATATATATATATATATATATATATATATAGATAGATAGATAGATAGATAGATAGATATAAAAAGAAAAACGCAGATTATAAAAAGATTATAAACCCATTCCACAGAAATTCGATCTTTTACATAAAACATTAAAAGATTTCTAAAAGAAATTACGGTTTATATTTCTGTAATTGTCACTATTTCCAGTTTGAAAACTATTGGGTCGATGATTAAAAATTTACTATTTTTGAAAGCTTGAAATTTATGCCTGAATCAAAATGATCAGGACATCAGCTCAAGGCCATTTTTGTGAAAAATATTAGTTTACATCACTCTATTAAATACGAGGGAAAGCTGAAAAGTTCTCAGTCCGACCCTTGGCACTAACTGAAAAAATATATGCCACCGCTAAATACTATATACTATATATATATATATATATATATATATATATATATATATATATATATATATATATATATATATATATATATGTATATATATAGTATTTATATATGTTATTATTATTATTATTATTATTACTATTATATATATATATATATATTTATATATATATATATATAATATATATATTAATAATATCATCGTTATATCGGAAATATGTTAATTTTACGTAAAATACTTTGGAAAGGACCAGATTCAAGAAACTCTGAACAAAGACAAGCTTAAATGTAATGGAATACTAAATGCTATATTCTTCTTCTTCTTCTTCTTCTTCTTATTATTATTATTATTATTATT
>OZ038506.1:31467146-31484646 GCA_964036315.1 Acanthosepion esculentum | reverse complement strand
GAGTAAAGAGACGTGACAGAGAGAAGGATGAAGATAAAGACAGGGAATAGATCAAGGCAACTGGAGATGTCGATTGACATTGCATTTGAATAGTTGTTTGTTATAGCTATCAGGGAAGCAAGTAAAAGGAAGGGAGTTCCACAGACGGGAAGTGCGAGACATGAAGCTATTAGAGTAGAAAAGACGGCTATATTTAACTGTTTCGACAGTGAAAGGGTGGGACTGAGATGCCGACCTAGTGGCACGTTTAAATTCATGTAGTTACCGTGAAAGTATTTGTAGAAAAGACAGAGGGAGGCGACTGTGAGAGAGCGACTGTAAACGAGATACCAGATCAGGGCTAATCACACTGCATACCCCTCTCTGGATTTTGTCGAGGAACCTAAGACGAACAGCAGGGGCTACAGAGATATCTAGAGCCACGTCAAGAGCTTCTCCGTCATTGTGAAGTGCTGAGTAAACAAATTCAGTTGTGGCCGTGAGCACATCAGCTGCAAAGCGGAAACCATATTGCTTGTCAGAGAGCAGATCATGGGATGTAAGGTGCTTAACCGCTTCGGCGTTGATTAAAGCTTCAAAGACTTTGTCGGAGAGTGGTAAGATACTGATAGGTTGGTAGTTAGATGGGTCAGAAGGATTGCCAGAGTTGTTAAAGACAGGTACATCAGATGAAGACTTTCAACAAGATGGAAAGCAGGAGTCGTTGAGGCAGTAGTTGCATAGTTTAGAGAGGACAGTAGCTAGGAAGACATTTCTTCAGGACAATGGCTGGTATCCCGTCCACACCGCTAGCCTTATGATAGTCTAAATTTGAGATGATGCCCAATACCAACGATGGGGTTTTGTGCAAATCACTCAACAGAGCCTCAGTTCTAGGGGGAAATCCGGTGTGGGTATACCGGATGAGTCGAGCGTTGAATTGGATGAGAATTTACGAGCAAAGCACTCGATCTTACCAGTTGAGGAAGTCAGGACCTCAAATTGTTTGAACAAAGGAGGTATTGTGGGTTTTCTGTTGTTTAGTATGCTCTTACAGAGACGCCAATAATCTTTGGAACCGAATTTGCGAGATGCAATACGTTGTTTCATTCTATCAGCAAATAGTAATTTTGCCTCATTGAGGACACGCTTGCACTCATTACGGGCTGAGACAAAGAGACATCTGTTGCAATGTGACATATCACTGCGGTACAAGCGGAAGTAGGGATTCCTATGGGCAATGGCCGCTGAGCAAGCAGCAGAGAACCAAGGTGATGAACACCATTTAACCTTATATTTCCTTGTAGGGATAAAAGCGTCGATTCCAGATTTTACCCAGGAGAAGATCTCAGAAGCGCATTCTTGATTAAAGACCACATTCCAGGGGACATCGCGAAGGAAATCACGGAACGGGTCCCAGTCAGGTCGTTGATAACAGAAAGATATTCTGTTGGTAGGAGGTTCTTTGCTGGGGATGGAGTAGAAAAAGAAGTTGACAGACACTACAGCGTGATCAGAGTTGCCAAGAGGTCAGAGCTGCGAGAATAGAGGTGAAACAGAGATCGAGAAGGGAAGCCATACCGTCATGGTTGCTGGGGAAACGGGTGGGAAAGTCAACCACTTGTGTGAGGGATTGAGTAATTAAGGGTTCGTATGGCAGCAAGATTAATTATAGAGTTTTTAAGCCACTTGGTATGGTGGGCGTTAAAGTCCCCAAAGACGAATATATGAGCAAACGGATGGAGAGAGATAACCTTGTCTATAATGTCGGAAATGCTTTCGAGTACACCACAGTCTTGGGAGGATGGAGAGCGATAAAGGAAGAAAAGGTATGCTTACAACATTGAGGAGAGATAGACGGAGACACATACATGAATGGTCCGGAGATTCGAGAGAGAGCTCCCTAGCCAATGAGAGATGGTCCTTGACGTAAACTCATAGGCCGTACATGTAGGTTTGGAAGTCTTTTCTAAGGAGAGGAAGGTAACCGGGGATCGAGAGGTCAGAGGATGGTATAAACGAGTTGAGGTTGGTCTCTCAGGGAGCCAGTATATCAGAAGATTTCTCAATTTGGAACGATTCCACACTGCAGAAGTTGGTTAGAACGTCACGGATGTCAGAAAAAGAAATGTTAGAGGGTTTAGGTGATTTTTTAGAGTTGGTTTAGTTTCACTTTTTTGATCGTTTGTTGTCATGTTGGGTAATTTTGTAAGTGAAAATGAGAAGGCCTGAAGTAGAAGTAGCAGACGGTCATCTTATGAGACAAGAGCAGAAAGGAGCTGGCACAGCCTGCAACATGATGTAGCCTCAGGGTTGTCCACCGGAGGTACGTGCAGCGACACCCTTCCATGCGCGACTTGACAATACAACCACCCCGATATTATACAACTGTTTATCAGAGCAGCCGCTCAAGACGCTAGGCAAGAGTTAGGTCTCCTTACTACCAATCGGGAACAGCAACCAGAAAACTGTCAACCCGGTACCCTCAGAATGAAGAGGTGTTTTCACAGACTGTACACATCACAAGAGAATCACGACAGTACTACTATGGAGACCAGAGAGACGGAAATGAAAAGTACCGGGAACTCCTTCCTAAACAAGAAACAAGAGATGAGCCTCTGCGCTTGTTCAAGAGAAACGGGAGGAGTGTTGACCGGGCGATATACGTATGCCGGCCTGCTCCTATAAAATGCGCACTAACACACACACACACACACACACACACACACAAACACACACACACAAACAAACAAAAAAACAAAAAACAAGCAGCTTACAAGAAGTGTATTTTTTATTAGAAATATATTTAAAAAGGAGAATTGGACAGAAACACAATATAAAGAGTATTTTCTTACATTATATAGAAATGGAAATATTTTTTCTAAGTTTACATTTATTGCAGTTTACACTTGTAACCAGAAAAAAAACACAATATATCAATTGGAAAATCTATCAATTTCCGCCAAATAAATCAGTACAATTTAATTAATGAATAAATTTAAATAAAGCTGTCAATAAGCAATTATTGATTACTAGAGTTTTTAAAAAAATCATCAGGGCAATCATTTTTACGTAGCCCATAATTTTCTTTTCTTTTATGACATCTCAGTAAATATTAATCCGAAATTAACCGTATTTATATTATTAAAATGTAAATCCTTACAAAATTCATATCAACTTAATTTTTTCAAATTACCCACTGATGGTAAATTAATGCCGTCGAATCTAAAATTGCAATATAAGCCAAAGTATTCAGCAACTTAGTTTTAAATGATAAAATATATTGCTGACATACAGTAAGTTAATAATTATCCCATAACTGTATTCTGCTCGGATTTTAGAAGAATTTTTAAACATGTTTTGGTAATTACACTTTATATAAATATCAATTTATTTTACAATAAAGTATGTAATTTTAAAATCGACAAAAAGCAAAATAACTGTCAACATGTTTAACCTTTTTTCACTGAAGAAAATTTGTTAAAAATATCGTTTTTTTTTTCCTGATAGATTAAATAAGTAAGCTGTAAAATCCCATTTCTTACATTTTGCTTAAGAAGGCAAAAAATAAATAAATATATTTTCTGGTCGAGGGTTTCACCTGATACTAATCTGTGTTGACGGATTTTCTTCAATTTAAAAATTCAATAAAGCAATCGGCAATTTAACTAATTTTCGTCAGATATTTTTATGTGGATAGTTATTTGCTATTTTTTATTTTTATTTTTGTAGATATTTAATTTGGTTGACTTTTGATAACTTGAGAGCGGGTTTCTTTGGGATTTAAGAAATATTGAATTAAAAAGGCCACAATCTGATTTTATTTCCAAAATTTTCAGTTTTTCTATTTTAATATTATTCTATTTTCTTGCAATATTAAATAAAATTAAAAGTTAAAAAAATATTTAATATTTAACTTATTGCAAAACGTTTTAAAATTTTACTTAACAAATTCGTGACTACATCTCCTTAGACGTCTGTTAAAAATGGACGCCATTTAAATACAAAGAGCACACGAGAATGTTTCTGTTGATATATTGCAAGAAGTTGTTCCGAACTCGATAACATATGTAGGTTCAATCGTCTTCCTTTTTTTTTTGTCACTTAAATGAAGTAGGGGTTAAATAACAAATCGTCAACTATAATCAAACAAGTAAAAATCATTTCTCAACGCTTGATTTGTATATATATGTAAAGTGAATTCGACGAAAAAGTTGAATAAATAATCCAATAAGTCTAGGTATGTCCAATATTTCGCTAAAAAGTGGTATACCTTGACGACAAAAGGTCCCCAAATTGATAAAACAATTTTTAAGGTTTAAATATTTATGTTGTTATTAAAGAGGAAAGACCAAAGTATTTTCTGAATATTTTTTCAGATTTTTTAATCCTTCCTATAAATGTTAAAAATTTTATTAAAAATCTTGTTTTTTTTCGAGTCAAAAAATTTCGTAAAATCGAACTTATCGACATTTCTGTCGGAAAGATCATAGTTTGTTAGTTAAAAAATCATGAAAAATAAATTACACCTTTTTCTTTTGTTATCTTAGGAAATTTAGAATGATTAAAGTATACTTAATGTAATTTGAAAGAAACATTACTTACATTTTTAGCAGAAAATTTTTTAAGAGAGATATTTCCCACCAGGGTAGTCTATTTTCACAGGCGTTGATTGATGTACGTCAATATATTCACAACTTACGGTACTGAAATTTATTGTACGGTACCGCCAAAGTGATATAATTCGTTCTAATTTTAAGTGAATCTCGTTAGTAGATTTTTTTTTTTTAAATTCACTTTCAAATTTTTTATTTTTTATTTTTTACCTTACGTTTGAGGAAGAATTCTGCACTGAAAATAACATTTAAATTATGAAAGAAAATCAAATTTTACAAGTAAAAATAAAACAGTAAAAAAAATACATTTTTTTAAATTGAGGTTTATTATTTCAGTCGTGAAATATTTTTCTGAGAATATAAAAATTACATGAAACACCATTAATTGAAACGGGTTAACTTAATGAAATGAGATTTTATTTCTTTTTTATTAAGGCAGATTTTTTTCTATTTATTAATAATTATATGGCAGTAATATGAGTTTTATTTTATTTATTAATAAAATTAACATGCTAATAGCAGCTATGTTGGTTTTGTTTTGACTCGACAAGTATTTTTTAGTTTGAGTAGTAGCGAGCTAACTCCAGAAAGTTTAAACTCCAAAAAATCGTTTTAATTGATAATTTGTCGTGTGGATAATAATTCCAAAGTAATGTACAATGAATTTATGCATTCGATTTCAAACTTGAAAATTTGGGTGGACTTCCAAGGGCGTTTTTTTTTTTTTGTAATTGTAAATAGTCGATATTTTCTTTTATCCCACTATTCGATTATATTTGAATAGAAAAAGAAAAAAATTGAAAATAATACGACGATATTCAGAAAACTTGACAAGCGTTGTTTTCTTGTTACAAAGCCATTTCTGAAGTAAAAAAAAACTTGCTTCTATCAAAGGAAACTACTCATGTGACATTATTTCAACAATGTGCATCCGTACTTTCGTTGTAGACGATTTTAAATACAATTTTGGAATATTAAAAATTATTTTTAAAATAATTATGGTTGTCAGATTTTAATAAGCTTTCAAATTTATGATCTTTAAAAAGTAGAGAACATAATATATCATTTCCATAAGGTTGCAGAAAGAACTTAATGTATAAATATATAACAACCTTTTGTCATATTGTGTATTTAAAATTGAAAAAAAAAAGAAAATTAATGTAAAAATTTATTGTTCATCAAAAAATTTTTTTTCTTTCAGATAATAATTACCTTCGTATATATTATTCAGAAAAGCCATTAAAAACTTTCTTAATTAAATATTGTCTTAGTTTTATTGGGTTTTGTATTTTTACAATTGAGGTAAAAGTTTGGACAATTTCGGACATTTTTTTAACAAAAAAATCGATGATTTAGATTTTTCAGAGTTTTGTGCATTTAATTAAAAAAAAAAATTGAGGTTGCAAATAAATTTTTTTTTGTGTTTTCATAAAATTAAGTTCGAGGGGGGTAACAGATATAAAAAAAAAATATTTATACCATGACTTTCAAAGAGACAAACATTTCTAAATTAAGTTCATTCATTTCTGAATAAGTTCTGAAGTTTTCATTAAAATCCAACAAGTAGTTAATTTTTACAAGAATTTCGAAATTAATGTGTCTTTCAACTGACAAAAAAACAACTAAAAAAAAACGCTAAAAAGGTCAAAATTGGACATACCTAAATAAGTCTATTTGTGAACAACCATCAAATGTTTCTCCGAGAAAACACAATAACCACGACTAGATTTTGTCAATATTTCAAGATCTCCTGATCATAGATAAAATCTAAACTTTGTTATTTCTAATTTAAAAAAAAAAGTGTTTTCTTTTCCTGTTTGCATATTTTGAATTTCTCGTTTTGTAGTTAAATAAAACGAAGATCATTTTCAAAGAATGTCTTTTTTAACTTTTTGTTAAAATAATACGCCAGTATAATTAAAATCCGTTTTTTTGGGTGGGGGTGTTACTCATGGGTTAAAGTGAGGGAATATAAAGGATGTAAACAAAGAGAAAATGAATAATTGATGGAAAGTGGAAAATATTGTCGTCGGCTTCTGCCTGTCTCGAGAGACGATGGAGTAGAGCGGGCGGGATGTATGGAGAACTAGGGCTGCTCAGACGTCTAGTTCCCCCTCTCGGCCTTGCTAGCAGAGTCCAAAGGAGAGGATAAACCAACATGGAGGTGTTGCCGGAAGGTAGCACAAAGTGGCGTCCATCCGCCTTCAGAGCTCCATTCCGGGTTTAAAATTCAGAGTTGCCTTCTCCTAGACCAGTTCACAATTTACACATAGCTGGAGGGAGAAAAAGAGGATTCAGACCTTTCCCAAAGGTATTAGCATGTAAGTGAATGTAATGGATTCGACTGGAATTCGAACTCGGCTCTCCGATTCCTACAATCCAAGCCGCTATCCATTACTCCACCGTATCTCTATTGTAATACCATGGTAAGATCTCATCTGGTGCATATGAATGTAACGCATGTAAGTAAGAAATCGATGGTTTTGGTTTGGTTTATTTTGTTTTACGGCATATCAACTTCAATGGGTTATTTAATGCCGACAAGATTTTTAGGATAGATTCGAATGAATAGAATATATATTCTTTGGTTTAGATTGGTTTGGTTTATTTTGTCCCACGGCACACCAACCCCAATGGGTTACTCAATGCCAACAAAAGTCTTTATTGCTGGTAATATTTTGTTTTGTCGAAAATCTGTTTCTGGTAATATTTTTCCTTCAAAATTGTATTGCTGGCAATAACATTTTCAAAATTGTATTGCTGGTAATAACATATTAAAAAAAGTATTGCTGTTAATAGTTAACTATTTGCCTATAGCAGGGACCCTAACAGGTGCTACCACCTCGGGTCAGGATGGACCTGGGAACACCAGCAATTAAGAGGTGGTCCCACGCTCCTCAAAACCTCCGGATCAGAGGCCTTGCTGCTGGACATAGGACGTGGATGTAGTTTAACGTCTTACCCAGAATGTAAGAAATCGAGACTTAGAGTATACGTGTTATTAAGTGTATTTAGTTCTCCAAAATAGACTTATGGTAGCACTCTTTTTCACCATATAATTACAAAGAATTATCATATTCAGTAAAAGATCCTTGTTACTGTTAATGTTGGTTCATTTCTGTTGCTGAATTGATTCCTTCCATTCTATCTTGTTGCAAAATGTCTATTTTCCATCAATTTGTTTCAGAAACGACGCCTTCAAATACGGCTCAGTCGTCTTCCTTTTTTGTCACTTAAATGATGTAGAAGTTAAAGAACAATTCGCCAACTATAAATCAAACAAGTACAAATCATTTCTCAGCGCTTGATTTGTATATTTTAAATATGTTAGTCACCCCCACATCGTATGACTTTACTTATTCTCGTCTGATATCTTCATTTGATTGTTACCAACCTGAGCTAGTATAACTATCTGTGGAGCATCGTTTAACGTTTCAGCAAGAAATCTCCAACATGAAACTTCGTAAAGTACTTTCAACCATTTTCTCTGTGAACTGCATAAATCTGAGAAGATATGTGTCTAATTCGTAGTTTTATCTGTCTATAGACAAAAAAATACAGTCAGCCGTAAATGTTATCCTCTTGAAGATTTACTTATAAAATCAATAACAAAAATACGCCAGCTTTAACATTTTTGAAATGTATCCTGACGTGACAGCTGCGACAATTTCATCAAAAGTAATTTCTTAAATTCAGTCTTTTTTTTTAATTGAACGCTTTTAATGCCATCTTATGACAAACCCATAACGAAAATCTGACATAGTCTTATATATTTTCGAATGAAAATTTTTGCACAGTTAACTTATTCATGTCTGCGTCTTCCCCCACCCACAAAAATATGGCGAGAGTTGGAAGCAATAATGCATCTATTATTCACACTATTTATATTATTCGGACTATTGTCCTCGTCTTTGTCGCCATATTTATTACAACGTTTCGGCCGTTGTACACTTCGGTCTTCTTCAGGTGGTTGGAATGTAAACTAAACCCTTTGTTTTACTCACTAGGGTAGACTGTTCTAGTTCCATGTGCCATGTCTAATGGATGTCAGTTATCAGTTATCTCCACTGAATTAAACAGGTATTGAACACACACTCTTTGGGTCCTGTCACTAGATCTAACCAACGCCTTTATCCACTGTGCCATGTGGACATCTGTGCATGAATTTCTGTGTATTATAAAACTAATGTCTTCAAAATAAAGAGTTCAGTTCGACATTCCAAAACCTGAAGAAGGCCGGAGCGTACAACGGCCTAAACGTTGTGATAAATATGGCGACAAAGATGAGGACAATAGTCCAAATAATGTAAATAGTGTACATAATACCTCATCTCAGAAATATAGACAGATACTAAAGGGCCGAAACGTTGTGATAAATATGGCGACAAAGATGAGGACAATAGTCCGAATAATGTAGATAGTGTATATAATACCTCATCTCCGAAATATAGACAAATACTGAAAGGCCAAAACGTTGTGATAAATATGGCGACAAAGATGAGGACAATAGTCCGAATAATGTAAATAGTGTACATAATACCTCATCTCAGAAATATAGACAGATACTTAAGGGCCGAAACGTTGTGATAAATATGGCGACAAAGATGAGGACAATAGTCCGAATAATGTAAATAGTGTACATAATACCTCATCTCAGAAATATAGACAGATACTAAAGGGCCAAAACGTTGTGATAAATATGGCGACAAAGATGAGGACAATAGTCCGAATAATGTAAATAGTGTACATAATACCTCATCTCAGAAATATAGACAGATACTTAAGGGCCGAAACGTTGTAATAAATATGGCGACAAAGATGAGGACATTAGTTCGAATAATGTAAATAGTGTACATAATCCCTCATCTCAGAAAGACAGCACCTTTTATTGTTTTTAATTTTAAGAATTTGACTCTGACGAGGGTAAAGAATACAAGAACAAGTGACAATGGATAGAATGCTGACAAAGTATAAATGGTTAAATAAATATCATGAAATTGATATATCACGATAAAAGGTTTGATTATAAGAAATCCGGAAATTATCCCCAAAATCGAATATTCCGCCGTTTTTATGGCAAACAGAAAGGATGCTTTAAAAAGTTACATTTTCAAAAGCTTAGGCCATTAAAGGTCGGTGTTTGCAGTCTTTGCCTGAAGAAATATAAGTGTGAAAAAAAAAAAAATGAATAGAACTGTTTTTGGTCTACTCCATGCCATCTCCTAAGTTCGAAATTTTTCCAATGTCATTAAAGAATCGACGCTTTAACGAGCTGAGTAGCGAACCCTGTAAATGGTAACGTCAAATAAATGTCAGCGTGCATGTCGGAGGATTTGGGCGCTAAAAGGCCAGAATGAAGAATGCGGTCGATCGGTGTCACTGGAACTGTAACACCCCCACCAACCTCATTTCTGTTATCTTTGACTTTGCCTTTTTATTATTATGATTATTGTTGACATTTCTTTTGCTTCTTTGGCATAACATGCGAAAATTCTACGGCAGTCTAGTAAGAGAAAATTGAAATGACGACAGAAAAAAAAAGTTGCCGAATACCATAAAAAGAATAACGAAAAGCAAAATTTTGTCAATCAGACAAATTATGTAAAGACGAAATTAATTTCGAAAATTGCTCAAATTATGCCTTGGTGACTTCTGTTTTATTTATAGAATATATATTATAATTATTTGCAAATTCTAATTATCACTAAGCTGAATTTATTTTTTATTAGACATACAATATTTTCCAGCTTACAAGACTTGGAAGATACACCCTAATATTGGAAAGAAATTTCTAAGAAAAAAAGTCATTCTCATACAACAAAACATTCACCCTGCCTCCCTCACATACTGGCGCCACGTATTGTTTACATTAATCACTCGTCCAATTTTGTTTGTATGGCAATGACATACTAGTCAAAAGCAGAAAGGCTCCCGTCGAGCATGTTTAAGCTTGTGGCTCAGCTCCAGGAAGGTTTATAGTCTTGGAAATATATATAACAGCTGAGGTTACATCATATACATGGCTGAATTAGATAGGTAGCTGACATTATAGTGTAATGACTCAACATACAAATCCACTTCCCTATCTGTCAATCCAATTAGGTGACGTCCAAGCGTACTTGAGACTGGGCGTTGCCTTACATTCGTCTTGGAAGACACACACGTAGCAGTAAAATCGACCTTGCTAACCAGACGCTCTTTCGTAGCTAAACTAGTATATCACGTAGGGCTATATAACGGTCCAGTGAAAGATACAGGTTTGACTCCTATCATACATTTCTATGAAATTTTATGGACGTTCGAGAGACATCATGAGAAGTTTGTAGTTTAAAAAAGCGGTAAAATCGACCTCGCTAACCAGACGTAGCTAAACTGGTATAGCACGTCAGGGTATATATTTTCGTATATATAAATAACGTATAAGAATAACATATATAAAAAATACATTTCTTTTTTTGTTAGAATTGTGTTGATCTTAAATTAGCAGAGTGATATTTCACATAAAAATGAATGTTGCTTTTTCTTTCTTGTTCGGCCATCATTTAGAGTAACATCAAATAGTTCTTCGATTTAAGCCGTTTTTTACATTTAAAATTTTTTACATTAGCTTTATTGAAAATATGTACCGTTTTATTCCTTTATTTTCTGCTCCTTTTCAGTCAATTTATTTTATCATTCACGTCAGAAAGATTGTTTTTCGGCAAGGAATTGCTTTAACTCTCTTTTGTTCTTTTGCATAAAATTAAATTTTATTTCATTAACAGAATTCTGTAACAAAAGGAATATACAGATGTAATTGTACATCTTTTCTCTTTACTAATTCAAGATGTTTGATCTATACAGTTGTTCTAAAATATTTAAACAAGTAAAAATCATTTCTCAACGCTTGATTTGTATATTTTAAGTAAAGTGAATTCGACAGAAAAAAAGGGGGAAAAAAACAAAAAACAAAACTCTCTGTCTTGGCCGCATGTAGGAAGATCGGTACAACTAAGCATACCCGATCTATAACATCGAATAGCCCAAGTAAAGTCTTCATTAGTTGCCGTTTTCTGGGGGAATATATAAAAATCACGTCCTATAGTTAGTAGCCATTTTTTTCTGGGTGCGGGCCGAATACTGATCATATTCGGTCGGGTCACCTATCGAAGAAGTCTGTTGTTTATTTAGATCCGAAACTTCTAATGACATAGGGGCAACAACACTGACGACGCACTTAAAGATGCAATTCGGCACTTAAAAATGCAATTTTAACAAATTGTGAACAACCATCAAATGTTTCTCGTAGAAATACAATATCCACGACTGGATTTTGTCAATATTTCAAGATCTCCTGATTATAGATAAAATCTAAACTTTGTTATTTCTAATTTAAAAAAGAAATGTTTTTTTTTCTGTTTGAATATTTTTAAATTTCCCGTTTTGTAGTTAAATAAAACGAAGGTCATTTTCAAAGAAAGTCTTTTTTTAATTTTCTGTTAACATAAGACGCCAGTATAATTAAAAGCCGTTTTTTTGGCGGGGGGGGGGGGGGTTACTCATGGGTTAAAGTGACAGAATATAAAGGATGTAAACAAAGAGAAAATGAATAATTGATAGAAAGTGGAAAATATTGCAATAGCATGGTAAGACCTCATCAGGTGCACGTGAATGCAACGCATTAATGGCAGATATCGTCCAATGTTAAGTAAAGTAAGCAATCGAGACTTTGAGTATACGTGTGATTAAGTACATTTGCCCATAAATGCGTATTAAAAAAATACTAGTTTGCCAGACTTTGACTGAAATCAAACTTTGGGAAATTCATGATTCAGCCAGTCAACGAAGGTGTCAGTGTCATGTAGTGCCATATTCGTGTCAGCATCAGTACGAATGTGAGGGTCAGATTTCGGGTTTGACTACGTGTCTGGTGGTCAGACGATTTGATTGAATAAGAAATTTCATCCTCATTTTCTTTACAATAAGCTTTACAGAGCTTTAAAAAAACAAAAAACCTGAAGAAGCATGTGTTGTATTCCGACGGCCCTGCGTCTACGACGACGATCACCGGTCTAAGAAGAAAACACTGGTTTGTGAATTGAAGCGCTCAATAACTTTTTTAATTGCAAATGACGTGCTGTCAATTTTCTTACAGTTGGTACGGTGGGGATTTGTCTGTCAAAGCAGATATGAGTATAGTTCATGCCAACGACAAAAAGGTGTGAAAAAGAGAAGAGAGCGAGAAAGAGGAGAGGGAGGGAGAGAAAGAAAGACAAGAGGGAGAAAGAGTGAGAAAGAGAAGAGGGAAAGAGAGGAGGGAGGGAGGGGAGAAAGAGAAAAAGGAGAGGGAGGGAGAGAGAGAGAGAAAAGAAAGAAACAAAGTTATCAGAACAAGATATGGCTTTCATTTTGTTTCTGACTTTCCAATATCTTTCTATGTCAAATAATGAAATAATAATAATAATAATAATAATAATAATAATAATAAAAAGAATATCCCATCCACAAGAATGCAAACCCGCAAACAGCTCCGCAAACAAATATTTTCTAAACAAAGAACAAAGAAAGACAACAACATTTTCAAAAACTCTTTTAGCGTGTTGACTTGAAAGAGCAAACCTTTTACCCACCAAACACACACACACGCACACACACACAAACACGTATATATATATATACGTGTGTGTGTGTGAAAGTGGGAACTGAGTGGCGACAGTCTGTTTCATGTTTGAACGCAATGTTTAGGTCATAATTACACACACACACATATTATATATATATATATATATATATATATATATATATATATATATATATATATATATATATATATATATATATATATATATATATATATATATATATATATGTATATATGTTATGAAATGGACAAAGTCCAACAGTTATTTAAAGACATTTTTATTTTCATACATTCTTTTTATCGATACAAGTATTTAAGTAAATGCTCTGTTCATAATAAACAGTATTAAATAACATTTACCGGCCTGAATGTTCCGTAGAAGATACAGGTTCGAATCCTGTCGGAGGACTAATATTTTCTATGAAAATTTCTCGGACATTCAGGCCGGTAAATGTTATTTATACTGTTTATTATAAACAGACCATTTACTGAAATACTTGTATCTATAAAAAGAATGTTAAACATAAAAATGTCTTTTATATATATATATATATATATATATATATATATATATATATATATATATATATATATATATATATATATATATATATATATATATATATATATATATATATATATATATATATATATATATATATATATATATATATATATATATATATATATATATATATATATATATATATATATATATATATATATATATATAAATAAATAAATAACGAGGTACGGTGGAGTAGTGGGTAGCGGCTCGGAGTTCGAAATCCAGTCGAATCCATTACATTCACTTACGTGCTAATACCCTTGGGAAAGATATGAATCTTCTTTCTCTCCCTCCAGGTAAATAGTAGGACAGACTGGGTCCTATAGCCTTGGATGCCAACCAGCCTAGGAGAAGGCCAACTCTGAATTCAAAACCTGCGGAGGGTCGTTTGGCGACCTTGTGACACGTAGTGTACCAGGTCTCTGTATTCGGCTCTTCAAAAAGTGTGGTTGGTTCTGCACAAAACCGTCACCACTATCATCAAATCGTATGTGCTGGTGTCTGGCTGTCGGTTCCTAGGAACTGAGTTGCTGACCTTCATACGTCGAATACGACGGGAGAGTCTACCATATATATATATATATATAAAGTTTATTTGTTTGATATACACAGACTAACTCTTTCTTTTACCACCCTCAGTATTGAACTCAGGAATATTTTAAATATGTTTCTGTTCATTATAAATGAAAGAGTCTCTCTACTACTTTTCTCGTATACGGAAATATTTGTTTAAGTAACAATTGAATAAAAATAGCTAAATATTCTTCTCTTGCTGATAGATTTCTTTTTACTCCTGTGGCAGTGGAGACTTCAGGGGTTATTGGCCCTCGTTCGATGGCGTTCCTTCGGAGGATTGGCGCGATTGCGTCTCGATTAAGGAACGAGCCTCGCGAAACGGAGTGGCTCTTGCAGCGTGTCTCACTGGCGACGGTTCGAGGTAATGCTTTCTCCATCATTGTGGCTGGCAGAGGATAGAAAAAATTGTTTATAGTTACGTTGTTCTGGAATTGTCATCAATGGTCGACTGAACTTGCTTTGTTTCAATGACTTTTGTTTTGTTATTATTAGTTATTTTGTTCAATAAATTCATTGAATTATTTCTATTTATATTGAAATTATTCTCATTTATAAATAATGTTATACTATGTAAATAAATTTTTCTGTCTTTCGATTTCTTAAAGACTTAAAAGGAAAATTGAGTTGATTTGTATATTTTAAAGAGCTTTTTTTTATACTGTGATTAAAAATCAGAATATTTTCAATAAAAAATATAAAAAATAAATTGAAATTATCAGATGGAAGATTATATTTTCTATTTTTATTATTAAATGTTCGATCAAGAAAAATATTTGTGAATTTAAAAAGCAATTTGGTTACAACAATTTTTCATTATTTTTGTGATGTCAACGAACTCGTTTGACACTTGTAATGTCAACGATACTCATATTGTCACTTTCGTAATGCTACTTGTAGTAAGAACTTTGTAATCGCCGATACAACTGTAGTAACGCCGTTGAACAATATTAGTGTCAGACTCCTTCGAATAATACTAATAGTACGTGCTCGATAATACTCGCTTCAATAGTAATCCGTATAGTGATCCGAATAGAGGAATGTTATAGTGAATAGATTAGAGAATACGGTCCGTATAGTAATAGAGGATAGAATAGAAATAGCAGTCGTTAGTTGTCAGATTCTTCCTACATATGCGTTTCCTCTATGGTCACGTGGTCTACTTAATTCAATAATGGGATCGCCTCTGTTTGTTCACTGGCGATCTAAGGTTCAAACTCAAGTGTCGGCAGCGACACTTTATTCCTATATAACAATTATAAATATTTTTCTACTCTTCTTTGTACTTCTTCGTTGTAAATCTACCAGAAACAAATGGAATCTAATTTGTTTTTTTTTTGTTTTTTTATGCAACTAATCCCTACTAAGCAGTTACTGTACAAAACTAGTGTTGATGTGAGTGAACTTTGATACCCATTAATAATGAGACTCCGTCTCCTCGACAAAATCCAGAGACGGATATGCAATGTGATAGGTCCTGATCTGGCATCTCGTCTACAGTCATGTTCTCAGAGACGTGAGGTGGCTTCCCTCTGTCTTTTCTACAAATATTATCATGGCAACTGCTCTGACGAGCTACTTTCACTGGTACCGCAACTGTATGAATTTAAGCGTTCTGCTAGGTTGGAAGGTCGGTCCCACTCTTTCACTGTCGAAACAGTTAAATGTTGCCCTGTCTTCTACTCCAACAGCTTCTTATCTCTCACTTTCCCACAGTGGAACTCCCTTCCTCCTCCTTACTTCCCTGATAGTTATAATCTTCAAATATTCAAATGTAATGTCAATCGACATCTTCTGATGCCTTGATCCTGATCCCCGTACTTCCATATATCCTTTCCTCAAACAACCCTCTTTACTCTTGCTCTCACTCTCTGTAACCCCTTGCGTGCTAGTGGCACCCCCGCCTTGCTTGGGGTGAAATGCTTAAAGAAATGAAAATGCGTTATAAAATAGACATTTTTTTAACTTATTCATTTCATCGGTGGGCACAATCTTAACAATGTAATATATGCAGACGACAGTGTGTTGATGGTAGACACATAAATAAATTTACAGGATCTCCTAGAAAAGGTAAGAAAGGAAAGCTGTATATATGGTTTTCAGCAAGAGAAAAAACCGAAGATGCGAGTTACAAGTTGGACTTGGCAAAATCAAAGGAGTCATCATCATGAAAACTGTTTCGATTTGAGGTCATGAATTAACATGTTCTCTCATCTTCAGTGACATTGTCTACTGATTCGACAATATTTTGACAGCCTTCTTTGTCCTCTGCGAGTTTGCGGATTCGTAGCAGATCTTCATTTATTGTAAACTTATCAAAAAGAAAAGTGAAATCTTTCTGCCTTGTTCTTTGAATATCTCGGTTCACCGTTGTGACTATGGTGGTTCTTGGATGACCTTTGCCCTTTTTAAAGTCAGTCTTTTCAAAGTAAAACTCCGTGACTTTGTTAGTTGGGCATTCTGGATCCATTCGCAAAATATGTCCAAGAAGTTTTCATCTTGCTTTCAAAATGCACAAAGACCAATGAGATTCTTGACATCTGCTGTACAATTGTCTTCCTCTTTATGCAATGTAGTTATTGTGTAGCAGTAACTGGAGCAGCCATTACCTACTAAGGAGTACAGAAGTTTAAATATTTCGAATATGTCTTGGCAGATGAGGAAAATATGATCCGGAGATCTGAAGGCGCATTGGAATAACGAAAAAGATGTTAAGGAACAGGAAAAGTTTCGTTAGGAACAAAGAAAAGTGTTGAACTGCTAAATAATATCAGTCATCCTATATGACATGAATGATGAACAAATGAAGAGGAAACTTGAAGCAACAAAGGTTTCGTTTTACAGAAGCATGTTGAGAATACCATTGAGGGAGCATGTAAACAACGGGGAAGTTTTAAGGAAAATGTCAACAAAAATGACAAATCATACTTAAAATCAGAAAGAGATAGTTGAAATCTCTAGGACACATACTGAGAAAAGAAAGCAAGGAAAACTTGATACTCATAAGATATATGAAAACAAGGAGTGTAGATGAAAACAGAAAGAAACCTACCTAATGGACTTGTGTTATAAGATGGCAAAGCAGGGGTTGAGAGAGACACTAAAAAGACAAATGTTGTAATGAAATACGAAGGAGAACCATGA
>OZ038506.1:31459646-31464646 GCA_964036315.1 Acanthosepion esculentum | reverse complement strand
GAGCAGGAAACAAACTGTTCGTGGGGAGGGGGGAGTTGTCAATGCCAATATCCGGAAAGAGGCAGGAGTGTCTCTTTTTAAAATTTTGGATTTGATAGGACTATAAAACATTTAGCTTTCATTACTTGCCTTGATAACGTCGGAAGACGAAACGCGTCAGCAAGAACTAACACTTTTTTCCAATTGTCATTTTTAAACCATATATACATATATATATAAGATAAAAGGCTCAAACACTAATATTCCATGGTTATAATTTATTACATTGGAATCGAAATCAGGATCCAATTCATCAGACCTACAAATTCCAAAAGAAATCGGAAAATATAACTCCGGGTATAAAAAAAAAATTAGTGAGAGTGTATGTGTGGGAGTGGGAAACAAGTGTGAGAGGGAAATGTATGAAAGCTCTAGAGAGAGGTGTAACAGAAGAAAGAAGAACAGAAAGGCCTAAAGCTGAAGGAGGGGGATTAAAATTTAACAGAGAGAAGATTTAAAGAGAGGAGTTAAATAAAGCTTTAAATGAGTGAGATACAGATAAATATGAATTCTTTTCAGATGCATAATTCGCTACCGATTTGCTGATCTAAAATTAAAAAACAGACGCCGGAAACGTGTGGATACATTTGTGGTGACACTACGCACAATAAATAAATGATATGATCCAAACTTAAAATCCAACCAATTCGCACTGCCGATGTACAGTGCTGTTCGATAAAAGTGATTCACTTGATTTTTTTTTTACTAAATGTTCTCTTCTCCGATGAAACGAAAGTTGAGCTAAATTCAAAGAATAAGCGATCTAAAATCCGAAGAAGAAGCTTTGAAAGCTCTTTGAATTTAGCAGTAAGTACTGTCAAGCATCCGTTCAGTATAATGTTCTGGGGGATGCTTTTCTTTTCATGGAACTGGTTTCTTAAAACCTATTGAAAAGACCCTCAGGAGCGAGCAGTACAAGATAATTTTAGAGTCTTGTCTGCTCCCTTCTGCTGAAAGGGTGCAAATCGACCCCACCAAGTTCATTTTTATGCAGGATAATGCTCCCTGTCAGAAATCAAAATTGATGAAGGAAAACTTTGATGAGAAGCAGGTGAGTGTTATGACATGGCCGCCCCAATCTTCTGACCTCAACCCCATAGAAAACTTATGGAGCATCATAAAGTACAGGCTCTCGAGAAAGCAGTTGAGCAACAACGAGGATTTTATTGTGAATTTCATATCCGAATGGAATTCAATGCTTGGAGATGAGATTTGCCAGAACCTAATCAAGGGTTGAAAAGGTTATTCAAAATAAAGGAGGACCCATAGATTATTAAATATTTCAAACTATATTACCTATTACCTATTATAAATAAATTATACCTCTATTATTCTTTATTTAAAGCTGTTCGGTTATGTTTCTATTGATTACTAGTTGCAGGAAATAAGTGAGTCACTTTTTTTGCACAGAGCTTTTCCCTAAATCTCATTTATATCCAAAATTATAATTATAAATAGAATACCTTAGGGTGAGTAAACTTTTTTACTAGGTGGTCGGAAAGGAGCCTTTATATTAGTAAGATTAAAAATTAGTTTGACCCCAAAAACAATCGGCAAAAAAACTTTTAAGTTAAACAAAAATCAGGTGAGTCACTTTTATCGAACAGCACTGTTGTACGCTCTGGTCTTTTCCCACAATGACACATGGCACAGTGGATAAAAGCGTTAGTTAGATCGAGTGACAGGACCCAAAGAGTGTAAGTTCAATACCTGGTTAAGGCGGTGGAGAACTTGGAGAGGGGAATTAACAGGAGATAACTGATAACTGACATCCATTAGATATGGCACGTGGAACTAGAACAGTCTACCCCAGTGAGCGAAATAAAGGGTTCAGTTCGACATTCCAACCACCTGAAGAAGGCCAGAGCATACTGAAGGGCCGAAACGTTGTGATAAATATGGCGACAAAGATGAGGACAATAGTCCGAATAATGTAAATAATGTACATAATACCTCATCTCAGAAATATAGACAGATACTGAAGGGCCGAAACGTTGTAATAAATATGGCAACAAAGATGAGGACAATAGTCCGAATAATGTAAATAGTGTACATAATACCTCATCTCAGAAATATAGACAGATACTGAAGGGCCGAAACATTGTAATAAATATGGCAACAAAGATGAGGACAATAGTCCGAATAATGTAAATAGTGTACATAATACCTCATCTCAGAAATATAGACAGATACTGAAGGGCCGAAACATTGTAATAAATATGGCGGCAAAGATGAGGACAATAGTCCGAATAATATAAATAGTGAAGAAGGATTTATTAAAAATATATGAAAACCAAAAACCAAAAAGGGAAATTTAAATTTCAACTATAAGAAGAAAAAATAATGACAAAAGTTAATAAGTTGGCTCTCTCTGTCGTGCGAGAAAGTGTTTCTTGTCTGTGCCCATCCTTCAAATCTATAAATTAACCATCCGTCCTTGCATGGAATATTGCTGTCATGTATGGGGTCTGGTGCTCCCGCAGTACGTCTCGACGTCCTCCACATAATCCAGAGACGAATATGCAATATGATAGGTCCTGATTTGTCATCTAGTCAACAATCGCTATCCCACAGACGTACTGTGGCCTCGCTCTGTCTCTTCTACAAATATTTTCACGGCAACTATTTCGCTGGTTCCCGAACTTCATGAATTTAAAAGAGCTACGAGGCTGGCATCTCGGTCCCACCCTTTCACTGTCAAAACGGTTAAATGTAACCATCTTTTCTTCTCAAACTACTACTTCTCCCGCACTTCCCGTCTGTGCAACTCCCTTCCCCTTACTTGCTTCCCCGACGGCTATAATCTTCAAATATTCAAGTGTAATGTCAATCGACATCTGACACTCTGAGCTTGTTCTCCGTCCTCCTCTGTATCCTTTCCTCAAATGCGCCTCTTTACTCTTCTTCTCAATCCTCTGTAACCCCTTGCGTGCTAGTGGTACTCCCACCTTTCCTTGGAGTGCTTTGCCTTAGCAAAAAAATCATAAAAACGACGTTATCTGAAGTTTGGGTAGATATCATTTAAATTTGAGAACAGCATCCATCATCAAAAATTGTGCTTATTCTTTAAATTTTCTTACTGTTTTCTTATTAGCTTAACGAAAAGAATGAAAAAGAGTTAAAAAAGCAGATTCGTAAAAAGATTAAGAAAATTTCAAAGGGACTCCGTCAATTGTTCAGACAAGCGCATTGACGAGATACATGCGCACTGGGACGAGAACAGTCTATTTCCGTAGATTAAATAAACGGTTCAATTCGGGATTCCCTGTATGTTACCCGGATCGACAAACAACTGATGAAAGCCACAGGGCAAAACGGCCGAAACATTGTGATAACAACAACAAAGATGAGGAAAATAGTCTGAATCTAAATAGTGTAAATAGTGTAAAATATCTAAATAGTGTTTTTTTTTGTGTCGATTAATTCAAAAAGTTTTAACATTAAATTTAAAACAAATGGAAAGCAAACAAAAAAATTTGTCTGTTTCTTTTAATCTCATTTTTTTATCGTCGGATTCTATCAGTTTTTGGATCACATCTCATAGCCATACACACCCACTTACATTTGCAGAGGAACATTATTATATTTTTATTGTCTCTGATAAAGTGTCCAGCGTTCCACCACTTTACCAAGTGCCATCAGTATGTGTGTGGTCCAAGTAAATCACTATCCCATTAGATATTTAGAACACTTGAAATCGCACTTTACAAATACCAGGCTGACCGCTCAGAGTATTAATATTTTCCTGCTTTACAAACTAGAGATTTAATGACCAAAAATCAACAACCCGTTTCTTCTTTCATAAAGAACGAATTTAGAGTTAACCTCCGCAAAAATCCAAACAGAAATCCCTATGTTTATAGTTTTTAAACTTAAAATTAGTGTTGTGGCGATGTTAGGGCCAGAAATAAAGACACAAGAGAGGAATTGAGTTAAACAAATATATTAACAGAAACAGTAATACAAACATATACAAACGAGAGTGCTACAGCAAGAATGTTCGGTCCGACTGTCAGAGCTGACTGCTGGAAGCTTCACTATATTTATTTGTACAATGGTACAAAATGTGGCACAAGGCCAAAGTGGGGAATGGGGAAAAGGACAGTTTTCATCTGTCTTAACTTTAAACTTGGCTAGCCACAAACACTGACCCAAATATACAAACAATATTCCTAACACCAAAACAGCACACTCTTACTTACATCCACCATAATACCTTTTGTCTCTTTGAAAATCGTAAATATACCTCATATGTACAATTCATTGTGGTGGAGGTGGTGGGGGAAATAAAACAACAATTTAAAAACTAGCCCCAATGAGTATTTACAATATGAATACAATCTATTTTCTGCTGGAAATTTCCCTCACCAAAGGGCAGTACCTACTCCTATTTATAGATGGGAGAGGCCATGCGTGCGTAGTTAAATTATCATAACACTTAGTTTGGAGCAAGGCTAAAATTTTCGGACACACAAGGAGAATTGAACTCATTTTATTAGCATTTTATTTATTACGTATAGCTTAATCTAGTAAAAAGTAAATCTAGTAGTGGCATCCAGTGAGGATCGAACCCACTCTACTAGCGACTCAAGGAATGAGTTTGCTAACCATGGCGCTATAGTAGGTGTCCTTGAAATCCATGTTTCTCTGGCTTTGACTGTGAGGGTGATCCAAGCGGAAGGAATAGGTAAACTGAGAAAGATGACGATAAAAATGGAATATTAAATGTAATTTAATATTAAATGCATGTCATATTAAATACTTGATTTGTCTCGTATACGTGATCTTATATTGCTTATTTCCGGTTTGATTGTCTTTATATATTAATGACAAGAGTCAATATATTCATGAACTTCACTGATTTGTTGCGTTAATATAAATGAATATTCTTCATTTATTACTTTTGTCTATTAATAAAATGGCAAAAATCTGTCATTAAATCGATATCCGCGCCGCTTTGA
>OZ038506.1:31442146-31454646 GCA_964036315.1 Acanthosepion esculentum | reverse complement strand
ACCAAAAACCACTATACAATAGCTACAAATAACCACATTCAAATCCTCAAATATTTCTACTCAAAAGCCTCTAAAATAATTTGAAATATAACCGTTACGACCTACGCAATAACCGTTAAAATAATACAATAGACCTCGTTACTCATTATATACCATTGACTAGCATCTATAAATGGGCGAGCCAACACACAACGCACATGGCTAGAAGATTGCGTTCAAGCAGGAGACAGACTGTCGCCGAGCGGTGTTGATCTCAGTGTCCATTTTTATATTTACACACTTTAATGCCTGATATTGTTCACTTTTAGCCATAAATATCGCATCTCTTAAAACTGTATCTTTATGAGGTAGATACTTTCTCTTTAATAAGATTTCTCTAATATTCAGGCCGGTAGATGGAAATAAATAAATACACTGTTTAACAAATAAATGGAGCGTCTACACACACACACACACGCGCATATATATATATATATATATACACACACACACACACACATATATATATATATATATATATATATATATATATATATATGTGTGTGTGTGTGTGTATGTGTGTGTGTGTGTGTGTGTATACGTAGTTTCGTTGAAAACGACTGACAAGGTGTGGTGGTTGAGGTTTTAAATGATTCCTAATTCGGACAATTTTTATATAATCTATGTCTTGAAAAGAAAAGAATTATACGAACACATGAAAAATTATATAAAATACTCATCCACCATACCTTGTCAATCGTTTTCAACGAATCTTGCATAAAAGAGCGATTGCTGTTCAAATATATATATATATATATATATATATATATATATATATATATATAGTTAAATTCCCAGATCAACTCTGTGGACAAGACATATTGGTATAAAATAACAATTGGAAAAATCTTGGATTTTGCCGACGCGTTTCGTCTTCCGACTTTTTCAAGGCAAAAATGAAATCGAAATATCTCTGTTGTTACATTAAAATCCAAATTTAAAAATAAATATAATTTACATTAACCAGAAAAAAAGGCTTGGACAGAAGCGTCTATGTTTTTAAATTTGGATTTTAATGTAACTATAACAACAGAGATATTTCGATTTCATTTTTGCTTTGAAAAAGTCGGAAGACGAAACGCGTCGGCAAAATCCAAGATTTTTCCAATTGTCATTTTATACCATATATATATATATATATATATGTGTGTGTGTGTGTGTGTATTGAACACTAATATTATCTCTCTCTATTTCTCTCTCGCTCTCTCTCTCTCTCTCTCTCTCTCTCTCTCTCTCTCTCTCTCTCTATATATATATATATATATATATATATATGCACATATATAACAGAACAGAATAGAACAGATGTAGAATAATTCCACTGTACGTAACATTTAATTTAAAAGATGGCTCAATACATAATAGACATTAATATTAAATATAACATAATATTTATATATATATATATATATATATATATATATATATATATATATATATATATATATCCTAGAAATCTTGTTAAAGAAAATTCGTGACATGTCGGATCTAACGACGGTTTCCTCTGTCCAGGGTGACGCAAATTCATATCCTTCCTGGTATATATATATATATATACGTACGTGTGTGTGTATGTGTTTTTGAGTGTGTCCGCACGTACGTGTGTGTGTGTGTGTTTTTTTTTAGTGTGTCCGCGCGTGTATGTAGGTTAAAATTTAGTTAATTAGAGCAAGACGATTTTCTATGAAGATACCTTGATCTTATGTAGTGTTTTGCTTTGCTTTGTTAAAATTTGACAATTATTTCTTTTAATTTTTGAGAAAAACTGACCACCAATATTCAGTTTCACGTGTGAATTAAATGTAAAACTTGAACCGTGTAAATATGGCTCGAAAAGTGTATCTTTTTTCTGTGTCACTGTTACAAAACAAAAACGAAATAAAAAAACACGTTTCTTCAATTTGAAATAATTATCGATTTTATTCCAACTGGAAATGTTGCCTTTTCTATTCTTTTGCTACTTTTATTCCAATCGCATTTTACCTTTTAAACCCATAATTAATGTTATTACTATAGACGTTACATTTAAAATTGTTTAAAATGATCTACAGATGTAAACAATTTTTTTTTAATTAATATCACATAACTGGTATAAATTAATACAGAATTTTAAAAGATTTAAAACTTTACAAATTATTCTAATTGCAATTTTAAAAAAATGAAAATAATTCTTGTAGAAATTTATTATTCATCGAAAAAATGTATTTCTTAAAACAATAGTGAAATATATCTTATTCATAAAATCAATTTTCTTTTTCTAATTAAATAACGTCTTAGTTTTATTGCACTCCTTATTTTGCAATTCAGGGCACATTTTCTGTCATTTGGGATCTTGTTTTGCAAACAAAAGTTGATGTTTTAAATTCTCCAAGGACTAGTGCATATAACTTATACAAGCGCCACAAAAATTAATTTCTCGAAGTTTAATAAAAATTAAATAAGTGGGGGAGAGACAGTTCTAAGAACAAATGTTTATTGCCAAGTTTTTCTAAAAAAATAAATCATTCATTTGTAAATAAGTTCTGAAAGTCACATTAAAATCCGACAATTATTTGATGTTTGCAAGAATTTCTAAATCAATGTATTTTTCAGCGCAAAAAAGACATACCAATTTATGGTGACAGGCTGATGCGAGAAAACAAAGTATATAACCAAAATTTTTAATATTCTAAAAAAGATTAAAAAATATAATTTAATGAAAATCATCCTTTTGTCTTTCCTTTTAATAATAATAGAGATTTTGACGCTAAAATTTTATTCTTAATAAGTTTAGAGCATTTTTCATTATATATGCACACACACACACACATATATATATATATATATATATATATATATATATATATATATATATATATATATATATATATATATATATATATATAATAGAAACATTTCAAAGGAATTTCATTCATTTCCGAATGTACGAAAGTTTCGTTAAACTTTGACAATTATTTCATTTTTGCAAGAATGTCCAAATAAATATGTTTTTCAACGCAAAAAGTCGCTCAAATTTCCCGTACAAATTTAACATAAAAATAACAAGATTTTTAACCAAAATTTCGAAGGGTCTAAAAAGGATAAAATAAATAATTTTTACATAAAAAACCCTTTCTTCTTTCCTTTTAATAGTATCACAAAGATTTTGTCGATAAAACTATTTTTATTATATTCCGGTATTTTTTTCATGATGTCTGTTTACGAAGTTTTGGATGTACCTTAAACGAACATTGAAAAAATATATTTTATATCATTTATTTAGTCGACATGTAGAGAAGGTGAAGGCGCGGATATTTTAAGTTTGTATTTTTAATCCCTTTTTTAAATAATGATTATAATTGTTGAGTAAAATTCGCTGTTTTAAAACAGTTAAATTAATGTTTCGAATAGAGATGTCTACTCAAATATAGGTACTGACGAAGTATAATGTTTTCAATTAGAAGAAATGTTGTCGAATTAAGAAAAAAAATCAATAATTGGTTAATTTCGAAAATGCATGACAATAGTACAGGGCATTATTAAAATCAGCATAGATTGAAAAGAGATTTGGTACATGTGGGATACTCGCTGGCACTTGATCCTAAAATACTAACGAAATCGTTGGAATAGAGAAACATTATTAAAATATAGTCACAAGAAAAACACTTACTGCAGTTTTCACTCTCCTCTTCTCTCTCTCTCTCTCGCTTTCTCCCGTTTTCGTGTTAACTCTTTCTATCTTTGCTTTCTCGTGCTTTCTTTGTCTCTCTGACTATATATATATATATATATATATATATATATATATATATATATATATATATATATATATATATATATATATATATATATATATATATATATATATATATATATGAATATAAAATATCGCTCATTGAAAGCTGGTGCCAATAAAATAGTGCTCGATATATAATAACAGAGCTATAATATATATTTTTCTCACCGGTAGCACAACTATGAGTTTCATGCGCAGCACAATCATCAGGTGCTGAAGGATAAAAGTTTTTAACATAACATAAAGTTTTAGAGTTTGGAGCATTTTTTCATCATGTATGTTCATTTTTAGCCAATCTCTCGAGGTATCTATCTATCTATCTATCTATCTATCTATCTATCTATCTATCTATCTATCTATCAATCTCAGTCCATATCTATCTATCTATCTATCTATCTATCTATCTATCTATCTATCTATCTATCTATCTATAATTGTCTGATTTTAATGAAAATTTTAGGACTTATTCATAAATGAATGAAATTATTTTTGAAATTATTATTTTTTAGAAAATCGTAGTGAAAATATTTTCTTTTTACATCTGTTACGCCCCACTTATTTAATTTTGTGAAATTTGGAAAAATTAATATTTGTGGAGCTTAATGTTTATACTAGTTATAATCAGAAATCCAATGGAGAATTTAAATCATCGATTTTCTATAGTAAAACAGGACCCCCACCCCCAGTCATCGAAAATTTGCTCTGAATCGTAAAATAATGAATGTAATAAAATTAAGAAATTATTTAATTAGAAAAACCAACATTTAATTGTTTTTATGAATAAGATATATTATAGACACTGTTGTCTTAAATCCTAAAATTCTAAGAATAATGAATTTTTAAAGGGAATTACTTGGAGAGAATTTGAAAACATTACAAATAATCATTCCGAATTTGTTTTGAAATGCAGCAAAGTATTTTGCTTTTATGGAAATATTAAATTTAATCGATTAACTTGGAATTAAGGCTAAAATAAAAGCTTCAAGAAATATTTATCACTTTTAAAAATTCATTTTAAACCCCAGGTATCGCGTTTCTTTGGAGGTATACCCCGCCCATATATATATATATATATATATATATATATATATATATATATATATATATATATATATATATGCAAGTTTCGTTGGAAACGACTTACAAGGTGTGGTGGTTGAGTTTATCATGAACAACGCCATGATGAAATATAGTTTAAAGTTATGCTATATTTATGGGTTAATGTATGTAAAAATAAAATATAAATATGGCCTGGTGATTGTGTTTCGTATCAAACAGATTGTCACCTCTGGGTGTTGACTTCACCGTCTACTTTTTGGTTATAATGTGGACTTTTTAAAAAATATATATTATACTTTATTTTCGATATTTTTGCTACACGTGACCTTCATCACGCAAAGAGTGGTATTTACACATATTATTAAAAGAAATTAATTTTCTTTGTTTTCGATGTTTAATCTTTTGTGTGTAGTAGTAATCCTTTGTCTCTCACCCTTTCTTTATATATATATATATATATATATATATATATATATATATATATATATATATATATATATATATATATATATGTAAGCAAATATGTGGATTTAGATCCGACGGTATGATGAAAATATGGAAAAGACAAAACAAAATCCGAATATGTAAGTTTAACATATTAATTAACAACATTAAAACAGTAAACTTGCATATTCGGATTTTGTTTTGTCTTTTCCATATTTTCATATATATATATATATATATATATATATATATATATATATATATATATATATATATATATATATATATATCAGAGTGGGATAGATAGATAGATAGATAGATAGATATAAAGGGTATTCTAAAAGGTTTCCGGCCCAATTCCTTTGACTAAGTGACCAAATATTTTGGGAAGGGCTAGTTGTTTTAGACGATTTCGTTGCAAATTTCACCTCGTGTCTATAAAAAATTTACGTTATTACATGTGACTGTTACACGTTACACTTGCATGTTTATATAATTTTCAGCGTTTGGATTTTACACTTTCGAAAAATATGTTTTTTTAAGTCACTAATTGTCTTCTTTCTTCTATATACCTTATCCCTTCAGGACATGGCCGATCACGGCTATCCCTCGTGGCATTTAGCATTGTTTCTCCCTCTGACAAGTCACTCGCCCTCGTTCCACCATCCATTCTCGACAATCTCGTCAGGTCGATGCCCCGCTACCTTGCCCTATATTTTTTGCCCGATATGCCCTGTGTGAGTTAAATTTTCCAAGCCCTCCTTCTTCATTGTGTCCAATAAATTTCAGCGGTCTTTCATTGTGAATATAAATGTTCTTTCTGTTGCCCTTTTCTTCAGACTTTGTCTTTGTTTACTCGCTGTGTCCATGGAATTCTCAGTATCCTTCTGTAGTACCACATTTCTGTTACCTCCGGTTTTTTCTTCATCTGTGAGGAGATAGTCCAGTATTCACTACGATATAAGAAGAGGGATAGCACATAGCAATTCTGAACTCAGCTCAGGAGGCACTGTGGAGCAATGGATACCGGCTCGGATTGAGGAAACGGAGAGCCGCGTTCGAATTCCAGTCGAATCCATTACATTCATTTACGTGCTAATACCTTTGGGAAAGGTATGAATCCTCTTCTTCTACTCCCAGCTATGGGTAAATAACAGGACTAGACCGGGTTTTATAGCATTGGATGGCAATTGGTCTAGCGTAAAAAGAAATGGCAGCCTACCGTGGAAAAAAAATCTGCCTCGTCAGTCATGTATTGAAAGATACATGATCGCCTAAGCGTGTATCACGCATGGCACATAACTAACTGATTTCTTTGTTCTTAACAAATTCTTTTTGTTTCCTTGGACCTTGTTTAACTTTGGGAATGCATCTTTCGCTCATCCAGTGTATTTTACTCCACACTTTACTTTTTCTCACCCCCCCTGAAGATGACACATGACAGTCGTAAACTTGGACACAGCCTTGATTTCGGTAACATTTTCTTTTTGCACCTGCAGTAGCCAGGTTGTGCAACGTTATTCGCAGTTTAGAAAAAGACGAAAGATGACTTGAATAGACATGGAATATCTGTCCTTTTTAATAAAACTTGGTAAAAAGAAAGTTTTCTACCTAATTATATTTTATGGGTAACAGCTAAAAATATCGTTTAAGAAATAAAATAAAAAATATATCCGATTAATAAATGAAAAATCCTGAAAATATGTATATAATCGAGAATTGGAAAAGGTCTGTGTTCGAAAGCACTATTTGGGTGTTTCTTGGCCATTAGGTTCTCTGTAGTCGAGAGGTTAAATCACGTCAGATTTAATGGAGGTTTCCCCTAGTGGAACAGAGGTTCGAAACCTACCGGAGAACGCTTATTTTTCTAATGAGTTTTCTCGAATATTCAGACGGGTAGATCGAAAATAAATAAATATACTGTTTAATAAATGAACAAAGCATCTGCTGAAATATAGGTATCCACTTAAAATAACGTTTAAGTAATAAAATGAAAATATGTCGGAATAATAAATAAAAATCCATTTCTAAAAATTTTTTATTTATTTATTTTTTTTTTATATATAAATATATATATTAAATTCAGACATAAAATTTGTACGGGAAATTTGAGCGTCTTTTTGCGGTCAAAAACACATTGATATGAACATTTTTGCAAAAATTAAATAATTGTCAAATTTTAATGAAACTTTCGTACATTCGGAAATGAATGAAATTATTTTAAAATGTTTCTTTTATACACACACACACACACACACACACACACACACACACACACACACATATATATATATATATATAGGTACCTCCAAAGATTCACAAAAATGTGCATATAAAATGAAAAATGCGCTAAACTTAATAAGAATAAATTTTAGCGTCAAAATCTCTATTATTATTAAAAGGAAAGACAAAAAGATGATTTTCATTAAATTATATTTTTTAATCTTTTTTAGAATATTAAAAGTTTTGGTTAAATACTTTGTTTTCACGCATCAGCCTGTGACCATAAATTGGTATGTCTTTTTGCGGTCATAAATACATTGATTTAGAAATTCTTGCAAATATCAAATAATTGTCGGATTTTAATGTGACTTTCAGAACTTATTTACAAATGAATGATATTATTTTTCTTAGAAAAACTTGGCAATAAACATTTTTCTTAGAACTGTCTCTCCCCAACTTAATTAATTTTATTAAACTTCGAGAAATTAATTTTTGTGGCGCTTGTATAAGTTATAAGCACTAGTCCTTGGAGAATTTAAAAGATCAACTTTTGTTTGCAAAACAAGATCCCAAATGACAGAAAATGTGCCCTGAATTGTAAAATAAGGAGTGCAATAAAACTAAGACTTTATTTAATTAGAAAAAGAAAATAATTGATTTTATGAATAAGATATATTTCACTATTATTTCAAGAAATAAATTTTCGATGAATAATGAATTTCTACAAGAATTATTTTGATTTTTTTAAAAAATTCGATTAGAATAATTTATAAAGTTTTAAATCTTTTAAAATTCTGTATTAATTTATACCAGTTATGTGATATTAAGTAAAAACGATATTTACTAATAATAAATGGAAAAGCTGACTAAATTTCAGCTATTCCGAGTGTTTTAAAATGAATTTTGAATTCTTGTGTGTGTGTATAAACGTGACGGGTTTTTAAATACAGATGTCGATACGTTATCAGAAAAATTAAAGTGGTAACAATAAATTTAACGCAAAAGTACCTAACATTCAATAAAATATTAGATTACTTAGAATATTTTCTTAAATTTTAAAGATTACTGGGTAGTTAAAAATGATATAAAAAAAGCCGCTCACGTTATATTAGTCAAGCATGTTTTACAGATATCCCCGTAGAAAGAATTATCACGCATAAGTGTATCGAGATAGTTGTCAACATCTCATAAAAACACCCATCTCCGTGATAAAAACGCTTTTCTCCAATATTTTAAACGGAAAGTAAGTAATATTTGTTTCAAATCAGATTAATTAAACTTAAATCCAGCTAATCTTCCTCAAATAAAGTTTCAGAAAAGTATATTTTATTTGTGAAAGATTTTTTAATAAAAAGAATTGTGCTGAGAGAATTGTAAATACGGCTAATTTTTAGCGATTCCCCCCCCCAAAAAAAAGGAACTCAGTTCAATCAAATTAAATTATTTTTGAAATACAGCAAAGTATTTTTCATATTGTAAATAATAAATTTAATCTATTAGTTTGAAATTAAAACTAAAATAAATGCTTAAAGAAAGATTTTTCATTTTAAAAATGTAATTTTAAAGTTTAGCTATCGCTTGTTTTAGGTAATTATATACATACATTTAAATATATATATATATTTTTGTCATCCACAGACAGACTGTTTCGCAGCTCATCAGTGTGGCTAGACGTCCGGTTGCCTCGAGCTAGGATCGAAACCAGAGAGAGAGAGAGAGAGAGAGAGAGAGAGAGAGAGAGAGAGAGAGAGAGAGAGTTTTCAGGACTTTTATCGAAAGGATGGTCCATCAACAAGTTATTTCATTGACTGCATTTTTGATGAAGTAGCATTTTGTCGACATTGTTTAGGTTTAAAGGCTGATCCCTGGAAAGGATTTTTATCAAACAAGCATTTTATGTTATTTTAATTTTCTGTCATTCATATTTATCTGTATTTTTTTTATTGTCTTAAAATATTGACATTTTATATTAAATAAAAATTAAACTTTATCATGTATTGATTTATCAAAATAAAAAGTACAATTTTAATTTTCTCACTTCTCTCGTATGCACATTATTTAATATATTCAATGTTGGTTGAAACTCAACTTTCTTTAAATATTTCCAGTGATTTTCCTTTTTTTTAAAAATTATAATACCTTTCGCAATAATCTGAACATTTTTATTGAGTTTTAATTTTGATATTTATTTGTAAATTGCAAGAGAATAGCACAAAATTAGTCGTAAAAATATTTTAAAAAATACATGCGGGCTTTGAAAAGGTTTCACTTGTTTATTTCGATTTCTGGTAAACGTTTATTTCAATTACATCATAGTGTCGTGAAAAAATGATTTTTTTTTCAGAAGTGTTTGTTTATCTGTCAACAAATTTCAAAGTTCACGTAGTTGTTGCGTACCTTCAATTACCCGCTTAAGTTTACGGATTATTTCATGGAACAAATCAAGCCATGCAGTTTACTTTGATAGAAAGTTACATTAAATAGTTATGTTTGTATTGTTGATAAAAGAGGATATACATTGAGAATATGAAGAAAAACAAAAATGCCGAGCTTGCCTTAATGCAGAGCTTGCCTTAATGCAGACCTTGCCTTAAAACTTTGAAGGATCTGCCGCAAGATTACTCATTTTTCGATTATTATTATTAACTATTATTTAAAACAGAAAGTTATTATTTGGATTCTAAGAATAATTCTTTCTTTTTTGCGACAAAATATTGCATTAGGAAATCTTTTGAAAATAGCAATGATTTTTTCAGATAAAAGCTTTGGTCATAAATTTCCAAAGTGTATATGCGAGTAAATGGATGCAACAAGAGAGACTTGAATTCGAACTCGCTTCTCCGATGTCTCAGTCCACGCCTCTATCAATTACACCAAAAAAACTTCCGCGACTAGATGCAGACTAAATAACATATAAAATATCTTTACAAGCGGCAATATTTTATTGCATGAAAAGAACAATGTAATTATTATGCCAACCGAAAAAAGATTCTGTTTGCTGGCTAAATTCAGCAGAGGGTTTGTGACGGCATATTTGATTCCGTTCTTGTTGGCCTGCCAGTTAAATATACACTCTCAATGCAATTTACGAAAACATCGCATTATCCAATTTGTGTGTTGTCTTAACAGACGACACACGCATAGAAACATGTATCATTTTTCAAATGATGATGAGTTACCAATTCATAGATGGTTATTTTTTCTGTAACAATTCATTTGGATGAAGGATGTAATCAATAGCTTTGTGAATAATATTTTTTTGCATATTTTAATGGTTTATTTGAACTTTAAATAATTTATTTTGATATTAAAATGTGGAACGCTTAGAGAAAGTTGGCTGAGTTGCCATGACAGTGGAAGTCTGCATATCAGATTTGAAAATCGAACAGTTACCAACCATTTAAGGCTGTCGCTGGATTCTTGCCTATTTGCGAAAAGAGCAATACAATTAGGAGAAGAAAAATTAATAATTTTTAACTATTTTATTAAGAAAGAAAGACGTTAAATCAAATATTAACTTTCGATTTAAATGCATAATATCAAAGTTTATCAAATATCAAATTTTATCAGATATCAACTTTTTAATGTAATTTCTTTTCTATTTCTTTATATAATTTTTTATTTTTTTTATTTTCTATTATCATGATGCACTTCCAGTCTCGTTGAAAATGTAAAATAAAATTATTTTTGAGAAATTCTATTGCTACTTGCATTCAAACTAATGTTCGCATCGTTGGTTTTATTAACACAACGTTTCGGACGTTGTGTCTTACGTCCTTCTTCAGACGTCTTCTCAGCCGGGTAATCTTCAGGGAATTTCTTATAGAACCCTTTATTTAATCCAGTGATTCCCAACGTGGGGCGCATGCTCCACCGGTTGGGCATGGTAATATTTTGGTGGGGCATGCGTAGGATGTGCACCCTTCGGCTTACTATACCAACAGAATAAGGGGGGCAATTTGAGAATGAGTTATTAACAGTGAATTGTTTTCTGATGAGTCTGAATGAAAGTGTTAATGTTAATGCGTGTTAATACATACGATGCATATACAGAAAGCATAGATAAAAATAGGAGGAGACTCGAGGCTTAAGCTGATTAAATTGGTGCCTAATATAAAATCTATCAGTAGCAGACATGGCGCACAAGGATCTAAGAGTCATTTTGTGATCAGCTCAAATTTCATTTTGCATTATTATTTCATGATTAAAACGATTAAAATATATTACAGAATAAGCTTTCATTCAAATATTTTATATTTCTGCCTTTCAGTTCTCTATTATATGTTTTGAAACTATATTTATATTTAACTGTCTTTTTGTTTTTTTAATTTTTCTCTTTCATGGACGCCATGGTTTTTGGAGGTTTGTTTAGAGACCAAGTTAATGGCCTTTTAAGCTTCCTTCACGTGAATTGCTGTAAAGTTTTGAATATGTAAGAATTAAATATTACAGGTGTTCACCAGAATTTTAGAAATACCAAAATAGGGCTTGACCCCAAACCTGCTGGGAACTACTGATTTAATCTAACATTTAATCTGTTTCTACTGATTTACTCTGTACTACCCAGCCCAGAGATTGAACTCACAGTTACTATGTTATCAAATTCCTGAACCAACACTTTAATCCACTCCACTATAAAATTACCTGGATCAACAGCCACATGAAGAAGATCGACAGGATAAAAGAACATTTGCTTTGTTTCACTGTAAATGATCAGTGGATGAAGAAAAAGACATTCGTTTTTAATTAATTAAATGTAATTGATTGAATTACTGAATAAATTCATTTTAAAATTTACGATTGAGAAAAAAAATCAGTTTATGAAAATTCCGGCATCTGTGTATCATGAAAATTCACCCATAAATGTCCCTCACATGGCAACTTTATGTGTTGCCGCCAAGTAGGAAGCCATTTCAGAAATCCAAATTTTAAATTAAAACAGATTTTTTTTCGATTTCTT
>OZ038506.1:31412146-31437146 GCA_964036315.1 Acanthosepion esculentum | reverse complement strand
ATTGATTTTTTGGGTGGGCTGACTTTAAACTTAAACTGGTCTAATTGAACGACAAAAATTCCCAGTAATGAAAAACCCTGTCAAAGACGGCTCATAATGCTAGTATATATATATATATATATATATATATATATATATATATATATATATATATATATATATATATATATATATGTATATATATATATATATATATATATCCAAATTTAATCGTAGAAATCTGACACCTAATTAAAATGCTATGAAACATGTATAAAACTTTATTTTGCGGCCAACTTATTCCTACTAATCAAAAGCAGAAAGTATATAAAAAAAATCTGATAGAAATAGTATTTTTATAATTTAAGAATGATCGTAAAATACTTTTGCGTATATATTTTTTATTTTATTTTACTTTATGTAAAAATTGTCACCATAAAATGTTACCTATTTGGCGTCATAAAAATGATTCGAGTTTAAAAACCTTCCAAAATTCAACTAATTATTAGATTTTAATAAAACTTTTAGTATTTATTTAAAAGGTACTATTTTTCTCTCTTCAAAAGTGTAGAGAAAAACAATTTTCATCCTACTGCACCCCACATTTTTTAATTTGATAATTTTACATTTGTTTACGGATTAAAATCTCATTGAAGTTTACACTTTTTAAAGGAAGTCTTTGAAAAATAATTATTGGAAAAATACACATTTGAAAAATGTTGATACGAAAAAAATTAATACGTATGCTTTCTTCTTAAAATTTTAATAATAAAAATGATAATAAAATATATCCCATACTGAAGAATTTTATTTTATTTTTTAATTTATATTCTAAAGCTATTGCCCGCAAAAAATAATTATTAATTTCTTTAATATTTTTACTGCTAATTTTATAATTTCTATAATATCGATTTAATAATTTAATATTTTAAAATCTTTCTTTAGTCTTTCTGTAGGTGTACCACTCCAGGATTTTGTTTTCAAAAACTCGATGTCCTTTAATAAATATATATATATATACAAAGATATAGGGAAAATATTTTTAAAATAATTTAAAATAAATATTACATATCTGTTGATGGAATACTTTTATTAACTACGGATGTGCAGATTCGTAATCAATTCCTCTTTTCAAATGTTATCATTCTCATATTAGCTAAAACGCATAGATTGAAAGAATCAAATAAATTTATATCTCTTACATTACTTTCAAAAGAGGTTTCTACAGAAAAATTAACCATTATAATGTTTTGTGAATAAAATTTGGGAATTTTTTGTTTAGTTTAATCGAGAATGGTTTAAAGTAACTATTTTCCATAAAATTGTCTTAATGTGACGATTATTGTTTTTTTTTATTTTTAATAGATTTTTTCGTTTATAACATTGAGTCTTATGGAAATCATTGATGCTTTTTTGGCGATTAACGAAAAATTAAAAAATTCGCCATATTATTAAAAATTAATTAGAAGCTTTGCCAAATCCAAATGTCGTCTCTTATATTTGTAGTGAAAATACGAAAAATTATAAGGACACTTTTTAAATTAAATTTTTTCCATTATTTCGGCAAGACACTAAGATTTTTATTAGAGATACCTGAATATATATATATATATATATATATATATATATATATATATATATATATATATATATTGTTTTTCATGAACATAATAAAATAGGTAGCATATAATTTTATATTATAAAGAGTTAATCATACCTTGAATCAATTAGCAATATTAATGCAATTATTGGCGAAATCCCTTCGCTAGTAGGCATAATTATAAGCATTATACTACTAATAATCCACTGAATGATGAGATCCTTATGTATAAAATGGATATGGTGTATTTTTTAATTTAGCTAGTACTTTGAAATGCTTCACGCATTACTCTTCAGGCTGTATTTTTTTCCTTTAGAATCAAAACTGGAAGACGAAATAAATGTGTTTTTTCCGACCGAAAGATGTTTTTAAGAATGAGCTATTTATTAACGGCTATGTAGTGTTGGAGCGTGCAAATCGCAACGCTAAAGTTCAAATATTACAAGTGAGAATTTTTTTGAATTTTGTAATTTGGTAAATCCACGAATGTTTTTATAAGTGTTTTTCGGTTAACATGGCATGAACTAAGTAGATAGTTCAATTAACAGAGTGATATGTCTTAGTTGTTTTTTTTTCTCAGGAATTCTTTACTGCAGATCAATTGTTTTTCATGAACATAATAAAATAGGCAGCATATAATTTTATATTACAAAGAGTTAATCATACCTTGAATCAATTAGCAATATTAATGTAATTATTGGCGAAATCCCTTCTCTAGTAGACATATTTATAAGCATTATACTTCTAATAATCCACTGAATGATGAGATCCTTATGTATAAAATGGATATGGTGTATTTTTTAATTCAGCTAGTACTTTGTAATATATATATATATATATATATATATATATATATATATATATATATATATATATATATATATATAGTGAACAGAGTGTAATCATAGAAATCATCATTGCATGGTGACTGTCAGTTTCACGCCTCAAGCGATCTTCAGGCCATGTTTCACTATTCCTTTAGCAGACTCTCTATATAAGCGACTTGGATATTAAAGGGAATAGAGAAAAGGAAGGATATCGGCTTTTCTTTTGTTTAGTTCTAATACTTTTGGTCATTTTAGTCATTTAATTTTATTATTTTGTTTATTTTAATTTTATTTTGTTTATTTTTTAAATGAATTCTATTTATTTATTTGTTTTTTTATATTTAGCTTATAGGATTTTATCTAGTCTTTTTATCCGTGATGTGTTTTTATGTAGAGTAGTAGGAATTTGTTTTCTACAAACTTTTTTCATTTGAAAGAGATTTCTGATCTTTTGTATAGGATTTTATCATCTTCTGCAAATTAAATTTTTATTATTATTATTTTTATTTCCTTTGATATCTGGCGTTTACACATTTCTTTCCAGGTCCCGCCCAGGGACCTAAGGTTAGAAATGGCATCATGACACTTTCCACTGCAAAAAAATAAAATAAAACAAAATAAAATAAAATAAAATAAAAAAATAATTACATATATAAAGCCCTTCGTAAAGTGTGGGCTGTACTTGTCAGAACAAATTTTGTATCTCTTTGAGGCATGGACTTCCAGGGATCCCTTCAATCAGCCTACTGGAATTTTTTCCAACCAGTCCAAGTGCTCCAACTACAACAGGAATTGTTGATGTTCCCATGTGCAGCATTTTTGAGATTTCTATTTCAAGGTCCTTGTATTTTGACAGTTTTTCGAATATCTTCAAAGATACATTGCAGTCTGCAGGGACTGCCGTATCAATAAGGAGGCACTTATTTTGTTTGTGGTCTTTAATAACAATGTCTGGGCGGTTGGCTTTGATTGTTCTGTCAGTGTGTATTGTGTAGTCCCATAGAATTGTAACAGGTCCTATCTCTGTAACTGGGTCAGGGTGGTGTTCGTACCAGTTTCTTTCAGTTTCCTTCCCATAGGAGTTGCAAATTTATTTATTTATTATTTATTTATATATTATTATTATTATTATTATTATTATTATTATTATTATTATTATTATTATTGTTATTATTTCTCCTCTAGGCAAAGGTTACATTATTTTCATTTGCTATTATAAGATGGCGTTATTTTTCTGATTATCTCTTTTATTTTTGGCGTGTTTTAGTTGGTGTATTTTTCTATTACTGTTGTTCACCCAATACAAGGTTCCAGAGCCACTCATGGTAGAAGGTTATTGAATGAGGTTGTTGAAAGTAAATAACAATTAACCCGAAACTTGAAGCGGTTAAGATCGTACTGATCTGATATGCACCCTCTTGGGAGTTTTTTCCCCAAAGTAGCGGTTCATGGGAAGAAGCTGACTGAATGGAACTTTCTGCTTACCAATGGAATTCGAAGAAAATGAGAATGAGATAGATTTTGAAGGGGGGTGCATTATTTGCATATATTTTGAGTGGGGTTTGTATTATTTGCATATGTTTTGAGGGGGGTTGCATTATTTGCATATATTTTGAGGGGGATGCATTATTTGCATATATTTTGAGGGGGGTTGCATTATTTGCATATATTTTGAGGGGGATGCATTATTTGCATATATTTTGAGGGGGTGCATTATTTGCATATATTTTGAGGGGGTTTGTATTATTTGCATATGTTTTGAGGGGGGTTGCATTATTTGCATATATTTTGAGGGGGGTGCATTATTTGCATATATTTTGAGGGGGTGCATTATTTGCATATATTTTGAGGGGGTTTGTATTATTTGCATATGTTTTGAGGGGGGTTGCATTATTTGCATATATTTTGAGGGGGGTGCATTATTTGCATATATTTTGAGGGGGTGCATTATTTGCATATATTTTGAGGGGGTTTGTATTATTTGCATATGTTTTGAGGGGGGTTGCATTATTTGCATATATTTAACAACAAAAAACGTTGTCATTTTAAATGTATGCTCCATTTCCTGATACTAATTTCAGTTTCGTTGACTTGGGGAGCGGCTGCATTACTTCATATAAAACAGGGTGTTAAGCTTCCAGAATAACATTGCAAAGTTCATCTTTCCTGGTAAATTGCCGCCCATCAATGTTAAACTTTAGAATGCCTCACAAATTTTCGATCCAGTTAAGGTCAAGCGAACAAGACGATATCATTTTTTTTTCGAAGAAATGTCTTTAAACACATTTTATTCAGATATTCATTCATTTCTTCGTCGAATGTGATAACGCATTGTCATTCACAAAAATCATCTTCTTTCTAAAAGCGTTTCACTTCTTTAACCATAGTTGTATCTGCTCGAGCCATCATCATAACATTGCCATGGGCCCATCACCTATAATCCCACCCAAAATATCACGCTAGCTGTGCCATATTTACGTCACAGCTTTTTAGGGTGGTTTCAGCCAGTAGCTATTCAAATTCTTCTCCATGCGTCTGGCTCGTCGAGGGTAACACAGTATTCGTTGGTGAATATTTAAAGAATTAATTTTTATTTATTCTTTTATTTATTTCGACGCTCTCTCGCTACCACAACACCTGACAAAGACGCATCTTTTTAGCAACTGTTTAGCATCTTTTCTTTAAGATCACGCAAATAATTTCTTTCAAGAGATTTTTTCTTACTTTCTTACAAAATTATATTGATTGTTTTATTGTTTTAGTGACATTGTTTCTGTTTCTACTTCAAGCCATTTAAAACTGCTTTCAATCATGATAAGTAAAGGGGGTTCCAATAACTTGGACCGATTTTAAATGTGAATTAAGTTTAAGCGTCGAATGATTTTTTTTTTCTTTTTCCTCCAGATTTAACAACTTAGGTCTTTGCCAATTTCAACCATGGAAACATTAACAATCAAACAACGTGTTAAAGTTATCGAAGCCTGTTACGAAAACAATGCAACAATGGCTTTGTTGAATGAAATGTTCCCAGGTCGCATCATCTCTCGAAACAGCGAAGTCAATTGGCCACCACGATCGTGCGACTTGACGCCTTTAGATTTCTTCCTTTGGGGTCATCTCAAAAGTAATGTTGGCAAACAAGCCAACAACAATTCAACAGGTGAAGGATGAGATAATAAAGCATATTGGTGAGATCGAGGAGCAACTATGCAGAGACGTTATCAAATATTTGACCATCGAGTGGAGGTGTGACGCCGAAGCCTTGGCGGACATTTGGGCGATATTATTTTTCACACATAATTGCCATAACTTAAATAACATGATCCAATAGAGAAGTAAATAAATTTTCATCAATAAAACTGATTTATTTACTGCTGACTTTGATCCGTCTTAATGAAACACCCTTTATTTGCTTTTAAGGCGTTTTATTTTGATATGGTTTTTAGCATAATATTTTGATAACTTACATTATGTACATTATTCGGACTGTTACTGCCATGTTCACAACGTTTCGTCCGTTGTACGCTCCGGCCTTCTTCAGGTGATTGGATTTTTGAACCGAACTCTTTATTTCGTCCACCGGGGTAGATTGTTCTAGTTCCACGTGCCATGCCAACTTCCGAATGTTTCAGCTATTTCCCTTTAACTCTTAAAGTTTTTGGTTCTCCATTGCTGTAGCCTGGTATTAAACTCACAACTCTTTGGGTCTCGTCACTGGAGCTAAGGGACGCCTTTATCTACTGGGCCATGTGCCCTCAAGAAACGTTGTGAATATGGCAATGAAGATAAGGATAATAGTCCGAATAATGTAAATTATGTAAGTAATCATAATACCTCACCTCAGAGATATAGACATAATATTTTGAGTTTTATCTATTAATCATGTTACATTTTCAGTTGAATTTTAATCATCAGCTTCTCGAATAGTTTCTCAATGGTGGTAATTCTATGTTACATTTTTACAAATATTATTTAAACACTGGTTCCAATACTGAATGGTATTTTGTTAATTGAACTTTTTTCAGTTCATTTTGTAATAATGCTTATTTTGTCTCTATAAGACGAAAAAGTATTTATTCCGATTAAAAATAACTTTATTCCATGAACATATACAAAGAGACTGAAAGTGCCACGAGATACAATTACTGAAGAACATCTATAATCTTGAACCATCATTAAAAATTCTAGTGATAAAACCAGAAAATATTAACTAAAACACCTGATAAAAAGTTTTCGTAGTCTTCATATATATATATATATATATATATATATATATATATATATATATATATAGGTAACTATACTCGTGTCGAAAAACCTTCGAATTCTTGATTTAACAATAGCCAAATCAATCACGAAGGGAAAAAAAAGGTTTTTAAAAAAGAAAGAGCCAGGAACATGAAAGTCTGTCGAAAATAATCGCACAGATACAGGTTCAAGGCCCAAAGAAAAAACCCCGATACGAGTAAACAACTAACTAAAGAGCTCAATACAAACGTAGAGCAAACCTAGTCAAACCTAATGAGCCAGACAAACCTACCAAGGTTTCACTTAGGCAGATCGTCAGACGATCTGCCTATGTGAAACCTTGGTAGGTTTGTCTGGCTCATTAGGTTTGACTATATATATATATATATATATATATATATATATATATATATAGATAGATATTAAAACAAAAACATTTTAAAAATCGCTACAAAATTACAATTATGTTTCAACACTACAAATGTGTCTCCTCGGGCGATATTAATGTTTTAATATCCTAAAATAAATAATATTTTGGTCTACTTTTTGTTGAGCCCTCTTTTAAATTAAATGTTACATACAGTGGAATTATACTCCATTTGTTCGCATTTTCATATATATATATATATATATATATATATATATATATATATAAAGTGAACATAGAAGTCAACACTTAGAGGCGACAGTCTGTTTCATGCTAGATGCAATCGTCAGGCCTCTAGCATGAAACAGACTGTCCCCTCTAAGTGTTAACTTCTATGTTCACTTTTATATTTACACACCCTCTATTTCTGATATTGAGCACTTTATCCCATAAATATAGCACATCTTAAGACTATATTTCTTCATATATATATATATATATATATATATATATATATATATATATATATATATATATATATATATATATACATAGATTTTAATGTATATATATACATTTTATGGAATTACACTCCATTTGTTCTCATTTTACCTATATATATATATATATATATGGCGGCTGGTATTTGAGGACAGATTTTATGGATTAGTAAAAAAACTTGCTATACAAATGAATATAATTATATTTGATTACAAACAAGTAAACATGAAATTTAGCTAATTATTCTTTAATTTTATTCAATAAAACCACCACTAGCATCAATAACTGACTCTACACGAGGTCGAAATCGGCTGCAAGCTCTGATTAATTGGTCCTTATTTATGTTAGACATTACTCGAACTATTGCAGCTTTAAGAGAGTCTTTGGTGTTATGAGGCTGTTTATTAACCTCCTTCTCAACAACGCTCCACACATAATAGTCTAGTGGGCTGAGATCTGGTGAGTTAGGAGACCAAGTGTTGGGTGTGATGTGGTCGTACAAATGATCAGTCACCCATTCTTGTATTCGTAGAGCCTTGTGGGATGGAGCCGAGTCTTGCTGAAATATGTAAGGCCTGCTGTTGTATATGTTGTCAATCCAGTGTTTGACAACTGTTTCTAGAACTTCAATGTAAGCAGCAGCATTTGCTCTAAGACCTTGTGGAAAAAAGTGTGGTGTCATAACATGTCTTTCATTGCTAACAACACCCAATACCATAACACTTGTAGGAAATTTTGTGCGCATCACTCTTGGCACCTCAGAAGGATCTGAACAAAGCCATCAAGATCGAAAACAGAAGAATTGACAAGTTTTTCTCATCTGTGAAAAAACAGATCACACCATCTTCTGAAGGATTTTTAAGTTTGTTTAAGAGACTTTTGGATCTGTTTAAACGGCTTTCTTTTGCTTTATTCAGACATAAATTGACCTCTCTTCATCACGTAGGACTTGTATCGAATGTCTTCATGAACACTCCTTCTGATTGTTTTTTTCAAACACATGCAGCCTTTTGGCAGTTGACCTCATTGATTGACCTCGGTTTTCATCATTTGATTGATTTCTTCAATAAATTTCACTTTATCAGAACGTGCAGAATGTTTTTTACGTTTTGATACAGACATTAGGGAACTGTCAGCGTCTTCTGACTCTTTTCGTATCATATGGACAGATGATCTTGCAACTCTGAGAAAACGGGCAATATCCAAACCGCTATGATCAGCCTTTAATGCCTCAATCACAGCATGCCTTTTCATTTCATTTGTTATCATAGGGTTTGCCATTCTTGATTTCTGAAAAATAAAAGCATTAGAAGTTAGTGGGAAGCAGTAGTAATCTTAAATCTGTATGTCCTCAAATGTCAGCCACACCCTATATATATATATATATATATATATATATATATATATATATATATATATATATATATATATATATATCTTATCTTCCTATAGAGTCAGAGAAGAACTCGATGTTGAAGATGATATATACATGATAGCAGTCTGTTCAATCTGATATATCTAAAGGCACATGCGAGACTATGACGCACTTCATCCATGAACTTTTTTGACAATAATGCTACTTTTATTTTTCATACAGAGAATACCTGAAGCGTTATAAACTCTTGGTCAGAATGTCTGCTCAGCTTTTTGGACTCAAAATCAGTTTTTTGAAGACCGTAGTTCTTCATCAATTTGCAACCCAGGAAGAATATCAACCTCTAAATATTACCACCAGCTAGACTGGACTGGAGACAGTACGCCAATACTTTTAGAAGGGATAAATCATTTCATCGGGCGTCAAGATCGACAAATAAATCTACAGTAGTCTGGTGAAAACAAACTGTGCATTTGCCAGATTGGAACAACAAACGCTTGAAGTATTAGGATCATTGTCTACAGAACCGTTGTACCAACCAATCTCTTTCATGGCTCTGAGTCACCTAACATCACCAGCTGTGACTCCTATCCTCAACATCAATTGGTGACGTCGCCTCCAACGCTGACGTCCTAGAGGAGGTGACTATCACTAGCAATGAGCCCAAGCTGTTGAAAACGCAGCTATGTCCCCAGGATGAACGACCAACACCTGCCCAAGACTGTACTTTACGGTGAACTCTCCATTGGACATCGTGACAGTGGGTTGATCAAGAAGAGTTACAATGATTCCCTGAAGTGATCATTCAATACATGTTACATCGACCATAATCAGTGATCTCACCTAGCCGAAATCCTAGAGACGAACCCTCTGCTCTTCCGAGAAGGAATGCAGGGTTGATCTGGACAAGAGGAGGACATTCTTTGCACCCGCCTCGGCCAGATCTGCATTGAACTGGCCAGCTAGAAGAGAGTTGGTATCGGATGCGGACGGTAATCTGTAAAGTTTTTCGTTCGCGAAGCAAAGAGAAAGATATATGTTTTTGACTTCAGACACTGGCACCCACCCACCTGTACACACTTTCATTAAGAAACATTAATCCTAACAAGCTTACTCATGGGAAATGTATATTTTATCAGTAAATAAGAGAATACTAATGTGTCTGTTATTAATTTCATGTTTATGCACAATATTTTAAGAAGAATAAACGTGGTTTTAGGAATTCACACATTAGTCTCGAACTTAGTTCATTTCCATCCATTTAATTTTTCTGTTTCTCTCTAATTGTATCAGCTTGTTAATATGTAGTAGCAGGATCTCTTGATTTTTCTCTGTATTTAAGTATCTACCTACCTACCTACCTACCTACCTACCTACCTACATATATATATATATATATATATATATATATATATATATATATATATATACGGTTGCATGGAGAGTTGTTTGTGACTTTTCGCGATCTGTCTGAGGATCGTGAAAGCGTGAAACCTAAGGTCACAAACAACTCTCCATGCAACCTCATATGTTAGCTCTGCCACGGATATTGAGCACTTTCCACTAAATACCGCACACACACACACACACACACACACACACACGCATATATATATATATATATATATATATATATATATATCCTAGTTTGTTCATCACAGTATATATCTATCAGTATATCTATGAAATAGGTATAGATTACACTCTCTCTGTGTCTCTGCCTGTTTCTCTGTCTGTCTTTCTGTCTCTCTTTCGCTCTCTCTCTCTCTATATATATATGCATATATATATATATTAAATTATATATACATACATACATACATATATATATATATATATATATATATATATATATATATATATATATATATATATATATATATATATATGTATGTATGGATGTATGTATGTATATATAATTTAAAATATAGATTGGCACTTACCTCCACCACACCCTTCCGAGATAAACACCTTTGTTCGTGTTTGCCCACGTGATTCCTGTGGGTGTGTTTGGAAATTTGCTCTTCTGTGTGGAACCTAATGTGTCCATAGATAAATTCTGGAACACAGAAATAAAAATGTAGACACTTGAGAAAATGGAAGAGAGGAAGTGAAAGAAGAAGAAGAGGAATTGGCGAGGAGGGGTGGGGGATTTTGACGGCGGGGGGAGGGCGGGAAAGAGGAAGAAATTAAGGAATAAGTAATAAAGAAGCCATAAATAAGTAAACACTTAAACAACTTAGTGATCTTTAAATCTACCGACATTTCTTGCTGGTTGGTCCCACGATATTGCGGGGGAGGGCATATTACCACCTCCTACCCACACATTCCGTACATGAATTCATAATTTTCGGAGATATTCACTCATATATATATATATATATATATATATATATATATATATATATATATATATATATATATATATATATATGCATCTGTATGCATGTAACCGTTCTCACACACATACATATATATGTGTATGCGCGCGTGTGTGTGTACCATTACATGCATACAGATGCATATATATATATATATATATGCATCTGTATGCATGTAATCGATCTCACATACGCACATATATGTGTGTATGTGCGTGTGTGTGTATATAATTACATGCAAACAGATGCATATATATATATATGCATTTGTATGCATGCATTCGTACACAGGTATGATTACATGCACACATATGCATATATATATATATATATATATATATGTATATATATATATATGCATCTATATGCATGTAATCGTATGTGCGTGTGTCAGTGATTACTTGCTTACAGATGCATATATATATATATATATATATATATCAATTATGTGGTGCAGGTTCAATTTATATTACGCGAATCATTCATACGTATGAATGATTCGCGTAACATATATATATATATATATATATATATATATATATATATATATATATACATACATATATATATATATATACATATATATATATGGAAGAGTATATAAGAAGAGTATATTGCCTCTGTGTTCTCATTGAAGTATGTTTGGAGGCTTTACTTGGGGTCGAAAACCGGCCACATGCTAGTGGGAAAATTCGTAGCTTCTTAAGCTATGGATCATGAGCACAATGCTTGGCTATACGGAAAGTATTAAGATTAAAAATTTAGCTGAATAATTCATACAAGCAAGTATAAAACAACCGGTTAATGTGGATATGTGCAAAACAACCGGTTAATGTGGATATGTGCAAAACAACCGGTTAATGTGGATATGTGCAAAACAACCGGTTAATGTGGATATTGTGGTGAGCAAAAACAGATGCAATACCTGACAGGCGTAACTGAATGTAAATCCTGATTAATGTGCAAGAAAGTGTCCTTAATTCTGCAACTATTTCGATGTTTATTTCAATCATTCTCAGATCGTTATGAGAATCAACATTCAAAGCATTTTAATAACAGATTTGATGTTTCTTAATCAGGGATTGTTTGCCTACATACACTTATCTATAAATGTAAAAGACAATAAGAGAACTGTAATAGTAGCCGACACGTTTCGCACAATGTGAACTTTCTCAAGGCGAAAAACGAAATGAATTTATTAAACAAAGTAACTACTAATAACAAAACAAAATGTCCTTAGCAACTGGAAGAATTTAGAGAACGCTATTTTCATATTAACTTGACATAATTTTCAGTTAACAGAATGAAAATAGCGTTCTCTAAATTCTTCCAGTTGCTAAGGACATTTTGTTTTGTTATTATTAGTTACTTTGTTTAAATAAATTCATTTCGTTTTTTGCCTTGAAAAAGTTCACACACACACACACACACACACACACACACACACACACACACACACACACATATATATATATATATATATATATATATATATATATATATATATAATATATATATTTATATATATATATATATATATATATATATATATATATAGAGAGAGAGAGAGAGAGAGAGAGAGAGAGAGTTTCTCATAAGAAGGAAACTTATATTTATAAATATCTCAAGAATATATAATAAAAAATGAATAAGACCACACACATATTTAACCTCAGTACTATGAGTACTAAGTAGGACAAGCACAGATTCTTGCAAATTGGCAAACGCTTCGATACACACACACACACACGCGGGCGCACGCGCGCATACACATACATACACAAGGAGAAGCAGAAACGCGCATGCGCGTATTCATAAAATCAAGTAGACCACACACAGTCCCAGACACTCACTCATGGGTTCCTGTGTGCCCGGCGACACATACGCAAATGCAGTCACATCGCTCCTTCTCTTCCTCTCTCTCTCTCTCTTTTTTCTCTCTCTCTCTCTCTGCCTTTTTGAAATAATGTCAGCTGATATTTCTCTCTCTCTCTCTTTTCTTTCTCATCTACTCAACGCGCAAAGCTCCTCTTCTGCCGCCATTTTGTCTGTTAATGTAACTCTCTCTAGCGCCAACAAAATCAAAGCGTTATCTTCTGATTCCCTATCATACAATCCTCTTCACCAATCTCTTTCTTTATCTCTCTCTCTCTCTCATTCTTTATCTTTTTCTCTCTCTTACTTTATCTCTCTCTTTCTTTATCTCTCTCTATTTCTTTCTTTCTTTCTTCCTGTCTCTTTCTTTCTCTTTCTCTTTCGTTATTTCTCTCTGCCTCTTTATCTTTCTCTCTATCTCTTTCTTTATTTCTCTCTCTATCTTTACCTTGTTCTCTCTTTCTTTATCTCTCTCTATCACTTTATCTCTCTCTATCTCTTTCTTTATATTTTTCTCTATCACTTTTATTATCTCTCTCTCTCTATCTCTTTCTTTATCTTTCTCTCAATCTCTTTCTTTATCTCTATCTCTTTCTTTATTTCCTTCTATTTCTTTATCTGCCTCTATCTATTTCTTTATCTCTGTCTCTATCTCTTTATATCTATCTATCTATCTATCTATCTATCTATCTATCTATCTATCTATCTATCTATCTATCTATCTATCTATCTATCTCTTTCTATATCACCCGGACGCAAGCAGCAGTTCACAAAGACGCTCTGTCAATTTATTTAGATAGAACCTTTCAAATAGCAGCAAGGGAATCCACAGTGCCAACGTCTCAGAGTTCTATTCTGCGTGAAATCTAAGATTTCTATTTCTAAGATGCCCAGATGCAACAAGTAATGATTCATTTAAGGAAATCTCCTAATCTCTTTATGATTGCTAAATTTGTGCAATGATGAACGCTAAGGTGCCAATGATACTTAAAACTATTTATATTCTTTCATACATTCTTCTTCAGTTGCGCGCATGCGCGCTCACACACACGCGCGTGTACGTCGTCGGGCACCACCGGTAGCAGGGTGATTAGAAAGCTCAACTCGCAAACTAATTCACTATTGTATTAAGTTCGATCCTAACTGAGTGCCAAACCCACCTGACCGTGTATCAGAGTAAATATATACGGACAAAATATCTTTATGCACACAATTATATATTAATCTACGCAAAAAGAAATGGACATATCTGTATGGTTACAATGTTGGTTTTTATGCAAAGAGGTGCAATGTTTTATATTTGGTTTCTATTCGTTGTCATTAAACATCTATTTTACAGAAGAAGAAAAAAAAAGAATTTCCAAAGTTTGATATGTTTTCTTGCCAGGTAGATAACGTTTGAAGAAAGTTCTAGAGCTTTCTCTTGGTTGAAGTATTTTGTCTCTAAACGATGAAGCTAGCGCCTGTTCCAGAAGAAAACAACAGAACCGTAATCGTAACGAGTAGAAGGTGAACGAGACAGGCGACTAAAAAATGAAAACGAAAAGGATGAAATGGATAGAAGAGAGAAAATATAATTTGCTAAAAGGAAAATACATTATTGCAAATGATATTTAATTCTATCAATTCGCCTTATATTCCAATAGCTTGAAGCATGTAACATCGACATCTGCCATCATCAACATCATAATCGACATAATGACTGTAATGTTCAAACAGCGTGAAGCATGTAACGTCAACATTTGCCACCATCAAGATCATCATCATCAAGATTGTAATCAATACCATCGATAACATTCGTCAAGGGTTTGGGTGCATGTTATTCTTATACATTTTTAATTACTCAATTTATCCGTCTTGATTCTACGTCTTGCTCCGTCAGTAATTTATTAGAGCTCATCAAAATACATGGAAGAAGGAAATCTAATTCAAAATTAAAATGGTTTGTTCTTATCCACAGATTCCTGAGAAACATAACTTATTTTCCTTCGAGCCGTCTACTCCCTCCAAAATGAATGCTGGGTTGACTTGATGGACAAGAGGAAAAGTCGGAAAAAAACAAGCCAACTCTATCATCCCGGCCCAAATCTGTTTTTAACTTCTTTACACAGAGTTATGACGTCTTAAAAAGCACCCGATTAGACTGCGTCAATTTTCAAGTCTAGATCATACTAAGACTTGTAAAATCCGTAGTATTCTTGTGAAATTTGTACGTAACTTGCTCTCTTTTTCCCTTCCTCTTGATCTCATTTCTCTCTTTTTTTCTTTTTCTTTCAGTTTCCCAACTTTCTCTTTTAGTTTAAACTTTGTTTGCTTCATTTTTTCTTATTCTTCACGTTTGGTTTCGTTTCGTTTCGTTTTGTTTACGGCATATGAAGCTCAATGGGTTATTTACTGACGACCAGATTTATATTGCTGGTAATATTTTTTTTCAGAAAAGTATTTCTCGTAATATTTTTTTTCAAAAAAGTATATCTGGTAATATTTTTTTCAAAAAAGTATTTCTGGTAATATTTTTTAAAAAAAAGTATTTCTGGTAATATTTTTTTTTAAAAAGTATTTCTGGTAATATTTTTTTTTTCAAAAAGTATTTCTGGTAATATTTTTTTCAAAAAAGTATTTCTAGTAATATTTTTTTTCAAAAAACTATTTCTGGTCTGTCTATATTTCTGAGATGAGGTATTATGTACAGTATTTACATTAGTCGGACTATTGTCCTCATCCTTGTCGCCATTTTTGTCACAACGTTTCGGCCGTTGTACGCTCCGGCCTTCTTCAGGTGGTTGGAATTTCGAACCGAACCCTTTATTTCGATCACTGGGGTAGACTGTTCTAGTTCCACGAGCCATGTTTGATGGATGTCAGTAATCAGTTATCTCCTGCTAATTTTCCCTCTGAAAGTTCTCCACTGCCTGAACCGGGTATTGAACTCACACTCTTTGGGTCTGTCACTAGATCTAACCAACGCTTTTATCCACTGTGCCATGTATTTCAAAAATTATTTCCGGTAATATTTTGTTTCAAAAAAAGTATTTCTGGTAATATTTTTTTCCAAAAAGTATTTGTGGTAATATTTTTTTCAAAAAAGTATTTGTGGTAATATTTTTTTTCAAAAAGTATTTCTGGATACTTTTTTGAAACAAAATATTACCAGAAATATTTTAAAAAATATATATTTCTGGTAATATTTAAAAAAAAAAAAAGGATTCCTGGTAATATTTTTTTTCAAAAAAAGTATTTCTGGTAATATTTTTTTTCAAAAAAAGTATTTCTGGGAATATTTTTCCCGCAAAAAACTATTGCTGGTAATATATTTTCAGAAATGTATTGCTGCTAATATGTTCTTCCACAAATGTATTTGCGTCCTGGGCATGATGATAAACTACATCCGCATCTTGGGTAAGACGATAAACTACATCCACGTCCTGGGTTAGACGATAAACTACATCCGATAGCAAGGCCTCTGATCAGGAGGTTTTGAGGAGCGTGGAACCACCTCTTAATTTCTGGTGTTCTCAGGTCCACCCAGACCCGAGGTGGTAACACCTGTTAGGGTTCCAGCTATGGGCAAATAGTTAACCCTGAAACTGGGGTCAAAACACTATGAAAGTGTCAAAATAGGTTTTCATACCAGAAATACTTTGTAAAAAAAATTAATTAAATTTTTGAAGAAAAAGAAAAACTATTACAAGCAATAAATTTTTGCAAAAAAAATAATATATATATTATTACCAGCGATACATTTTTGAAGGAAAAATATTACCAGAAATAGATTTTTGATAAAACAAAATATTTCCAACAATAAAAATTTTGTCGGCATTACATAACCCATTGAGGTTGATATACCGTAAAACAAACCAAACCAAAAATGTATTGCTGGTAATTATTTTTTTCTTCATAAAATTCATTGCTGGTAATATTTTTTTCAAAAATGTATTGCTGGTATTAAAACCTATTTTTATACTTTCCTATTGTTTTGACCTCAGTTTGGGGTTAACTATTTGCCCATAGTTGGGATCCTAATAGGTGCTACCACCCCGGGCCAGCAATTAAGAGGTAGTTCCACGCTCCTCAAAACCTCCTGATCAGAGGCCTTGCTGCTGAATGTAGTTTATCGTCACACCCAAGACGGTTACTCTCCACTTTTATTTTATCACTTTCTCTCTTTTTCTAATTTACCTCACATTTGTCTTTCCGTCTTTATTCCTCTTTCTCTAGCTCACTGCTTACTCCTCCGCCCTTCACTCTCTTCTCATTCTTTCCATACGTCACTCATCTTTTTCATTTCTTTCATGTATTATTTTCTTTTTTTTAACGTTTTGCTTTCTTTCTTTCATTTGTGATTTGCTCTCTATCTTTCATCATCTCTTCCTTTTTTCTCTCTATCTTTTCTTTCTATGTTTCCTTTTCGCTTTTCTCGCTTTCCCTCTTTTCCCTTCCGCCTCTCTTCCTTTATTCTCTCTCTCTCTCACTATTCCCCCTGCTTTTCATTTCCCTCTCTCTATTTAGCTTTTATTTCTTACATTATTTACATTATTCGTACTATGGTCCTCATCTTTGTCGCCATATTTATTACAACGTTTCGGCCGTTGTACGCTCCGGCCTATTTCAGGAGGGTTGGAATGTCGAACTGAACCCTTTATTTCGCTCACTGGGGTAGACTGTTCTAGTTTCACGTGCCATGTATAATGGATGTCAGTTATCACTTATCTCCTGTTAATTTTTCCCTCAGAAAGTATATATTGAACTCACACTCTTTATGTCCTGTCACTGGATCTAACCAATGCCTTTATCCACTGTGCCATGTGTCCTTGAGGACATCTGTGTATGAATTTCTGGGTATTATAAACCTAATGTCTTCAGCAACTATTTTTACCAGTGCTCATATTGTAATTTTTTCTGTAATCATATCAGTTTTTACCAGAGCTCATATGCAATATGATCACTGGTAAAAATGTTTGCTGAAGACATTAGGTTTATAATACCCAGAAATTTATACACAGATGTCCTCAAGGACATATGGCACAGTGGATAAAGGCGTTGGTTAGATCCAGTGTGAGTTCAATATCCGGTTAAGGCAGTGGAGAACTTTCGGAGGGAAAAATTAACATGATAACTGACATCCATTATACATGGCATGTGGAACTAGATCAGTCTACTCCAAAGGGTTCAGTTCGACATTCAAACCACCTGAAGAAGGCCGGAGTGTACAACGGCCGAAACGTTGTAATAAATATGGCGACAAAGATGACAATAGTCCGAATAATGTACGTAATACCTCATTTCAGAAATATAGACAGCTTTTATTTCTGTTTATCTCTTTTACTTTTCGTTATTTCCTTTACTCTTTTTTCCTCTCTAAGCTTACGGTCACATTACGTTGAAACACCGGTCCGTGTACGATCACTGAAGTTAAACAACGTCGATCCTAGTCAGTACCGAGATGGGTGACTGCTTGGGAATACCAGGTGCTGTAAGATGTGGGGGTGGTGTAATGGATAACGGCTCGGAATTGTTAATCGGAGAGCCAAGTTCTAATTCCCGTTTGGTTCGTTATATCTACTTTTGGGAACGGTATTTATCTATCTTTCTCCTCACAGCTATGGGTTAATTAGTAAGATTTGTATCACTAAACCATTATTACCCTCCCCTCTAAAAAAAAAAAAACGAAATTCTTACTATTTAAATATATTTTCTGGGTTTAAATAACCTTCAAAAGGGTTGATAAGCCGTAAAAAACGAATCAAACAATCAACAATATTTCTCTCTTACAGTCTTTCGCTTTCTTTATCGTCCTCAATTTTCCTTTTACAAATGTTATTTTTTTTTGTTTTCAAACCTCAGCAAATGCAGCTTGGTGGACTTGTCTCTTCGCAGTGACCGCGCCTATCATTTTCACCGGCCTCCGCCACTTTCTCGAGTTGTTGCGTATTAGAAACGACTACGCTAACAGTTTTAACTAAGGCTTGCAATCTTACTAAGTTTTAAATAAGGCTTGCAGTATTACTAAGTTTTAAATAAGGCTTGCAGTATTACTGGAAAAGGTTACTTTTAGTGCTTTAAAGGCAAATAGAATGGCGCTTGATTGCGATACTTTGCCTAGCATTCGGTTAAAGCACACCGGGTCAGACAGTGATATCTCCTGCAAACAGGGACGCAGGTTCGAATCCTGCTGGAAGGCATATTTTTCTTTAATATTTTTCTCGAGTGTGCAGGACAGTGGACGAAATAAATAATGCTTAAAATAAAACGGAGCGTCTTCTCAAATACGGGTATCCAATAAAAATAACTCTTGGATTAAAAAAAATAATTCATTATATATACAGTGTAACCCGGATATAAGAGAAACTCGGTTATAAGAGAGATTTTCTCATGTCCCAAATTAGAGCCTGTGTTAATGTATATATAATAGACCAAACCCGGATATAAGAGAAACCCGGATATAAGAGAATTCGTATCCGGTCCCGACAACTCTCTTATATCCGGGTTACACTGTATATATATATATATATATATATATATATATATATATATATAGTGGAACGTAGATTCACAAATTTAATTCGTTTCTGAAGCCCGTTCGTAAACCAAAATGTTCGTCAACCGAAATTATTTTTTTAATAGAAATCAATGTAAAATGGATTAATTCGTTCCTGGTCCCAAGATGATTGCTTATTTAAACAGTACTTTGTGCACAAGTTTATACACAAGACTAATGAAAATCATTAAATCTAAGAAAAAATTAAATAAACCCAATAATAGATAAAATATAGATGAACACTTCAATTTTACCGTACCTGTAAAATAGGAGAGTTGATGGCGTAAGTGGAAGAGGAAGGAAAGACATGATCGTCTCTTTATTTATAAGAATATTATAGATTGTTGATTTTGTCATATGAAACTGAGTAGGAAGAGACAATATAATCAACAACTGTTTTTCTCTCGACTTTTCTTTTTCCTTTACCGGTATCACCGCTAGCTTTCTTTGGATCTATATCTAACCAGGGTTAATAAAGAAAAAAAAAAGTCACAGTACAATAAAATTGGAAAAGAAAAGCACAACACAACGCAACACACGAATGCATACAACATGGCGGTCGACTCGGAAATGATTACGTTCGCGTTAACTCGGTTCGGCTCGGTTCGAATATGGAAATTTTGTTCGATAACCGAGGCATTTTCATCTCAAATTTCCTGTTGGAAAACCGATTTGTTCGACATGTGAGACGTTCGACTACCGATGTTGCTCTGTATAGTATAAATTTTGTAAACGTGGATCCAATACTGCTGATGAGTATCGAGAGAATCCATGCATCATCACTAAAACGATTTGCATTGATAGTTTTGTGATAAATATCACCAACCTTAATCAGAAATTTTAAAATCATCCCTACCATTCCTCAGAAAGAATAACATCATTTTTCCACCATCAAGATCAACATCATCACTGTAATCAATACCATCGACGTCATTAGGCGTTGATTTGTTGACATACTCCTGTATAGTTTTAATGGTTACTCAATTCATCCATTTTGATTCTACGTTTCAAGTTTCGTCACACATGCGAGTGAATATTTTTACGGGTTATCAACACTTTGTGGGTTATTTAAAGCCGAAACATTTTAAAAAAATTTAAGAATTTTAAGAATAATAATTATTACTTTTTTTTTTGCGAGTGAATATTAACACTTTTCTGATTTGTCATTTGAAGCTTGTAGCCATTACACCACCTGCACACCCTCATCACAACTGAGGCAAGGATTGTGTAAATTCAATTTTTATTCAAGACCCCACTCTTGAACGGGATTTGGGTGCTCACCAAATCTGGGCCTTCCGAAAAAAATAGATTTTATATAGGCACGTGGCCGATTGGTTAGAACGTTCGCATTCTGACCATGAGACTCGGGTTTGAATCTCACCATGGTCGATTTGTCAGGAAGGAGATTTCCTGATGTTATCAGACTGGAGGGATCGATCTTTCGGTACCTTTGGAAAGTGCCTAAAAAGCATACCACGGGTTGGCCCAAGCCTTGTGACTGAAATTGGGTAGACGGAACCTTTGAGGGCCGTCGATAGATCTGCTAGCACAAAGTCACAAGTCATCGTGGCCGAGGGCTTGCGCATGCTAGCCTTGTTCAAATTGTTGATCACGCTAGAAAACACGTTCTTTCCCAGAAACTGTAACTAAGGTCTGACTGTTGAATAAACATAAATACGCCTGAACAAGCGTCTGCAATAGGGATTGACTCGCCGCCCTAATAGACAGGTATCCTCGAATACGAGTGGCCACCTATATACTATACCATACTATACTATACTATATAACTTAGATCTTATTTTCTTCTTCTTCTTTGTCCGTCCTGGGTAAGACGATAAACTACGTCCAGCAGCAAGGCCTCTGATCAGGAGGTTTTGAGGAGCATTGAACCATCTCTTAATTTCTGGTGTTCCCAGGCTCACCCTGACCCGGTGTGGTAGCACCTGTTAGGGTCCCAACTATGAGCAAATAGTTAACACCCAAATTGGGGTCAAAACAATATGAAAGTGTAAAAATAGGTTATAATACCAGAAATACTTAGTAAAAAAGATTACTACCAGCGATACATTATTTCTAGCAATAAATTTTTGAAAAAAAAATATATATACTACCAGCGATACATCTTTGAAGAAAAAATATTACCAGCAATAAAAATGTTGGCGGCATTAAATAACCCATTGAGGTTGATATGCCGTAAAACAAAATAAACCAAACCAATCTAAACCAAAGGATACATATTCTATTTATACGAATCTATCCTAAAAATGTCGTCGGCATTAAATAACCCATAGCGGTTGATATGCCGTAAAACAAAATAAACCAAACCAACATAAACCAAAGAATACATATTCTATTTATACGAATCTAGCCTAAAAATCTTGTCGGCATTAAATAACCCATTGAGGTTGATATGCCGTAAAACAAAATAAACCAAACCAAGCTAAACCAAAGAATACATATTCTATTTATACGAATCTAGCCTAAAAATCTTGTAGACATTAAATAACCCATTGAGGTTGATATGCCGTAAAACAAAATAAACCAAACCAAACCTTATTCTTTGTTTTTCTTGTTCTTACTGTCATAGAAGTAATCCTTTTGCTAATATCCCTTTTCTTTGTCTTTTGTTTCGTTGCAACACGATAATAAAAAAAATCACTTGTTATATTATTGATATTCCGAAAGTAATGCCTCCAATTTTATTATGTTGCTCCACAACGTCTGGGGTCATTGTTGGTTGTATGGTTGTTGGGGTTGAGCCTCGCCTCTATTTGTTCCCTTGCTAGCGAAAGATGTTTGGCAAAATGGCTACTGAGAGCGAGATGAAAATGCGTACGAATCAAAGGTGTGTCATTGAATTGCTCTATACGAAAAAATGCACGCATTAACATTCAACCATGTTTCTTGAATGCTTATGGAGACCACATAGTAGAGGTAAGCTCAGTTCAGTAGTGAGTAGGCGTTTTAGCACTGACAACAAAAGATGTGTGTGGCTCGCCGCGTTTATAGAGGCTCTATACAGCTGTGAAATGTAGAGCATTCGTTCAGTGTTGGCGAAAGTGCATGTGGAAAATAATATTCTGTAGCTGAAAACTTCCTCTATTCCACGGTGTTATTGTGCTGCTTGGGTGTAAATGGAATGCTTATTATTTCCGTGGTAACATCTTGGCATTTTTTACAGTGTTGGAATTTGTATCAGTCCAAACTGACATTATGTGTCACGGTTAAAGCGAATTAGACCGCACCGGAAAAGCATGTATCAAATATTTATAAGTGTCATTATTTTGTACGCATATTAAATGTTTTTATACACGCTTCAAGATACCATCTCATGAGGTGAAAGATCTTTTATTTAATGTCATGTGTTTCTTTCGTATAATGATAGCTTCTATAATTTTGAATCTTTCCTAGTGCGAGTGCTGCATAATATTTTGGTATTATCTACATATATATGTCTTATGTTGTTTGAATTTAACAAAACGTTTTGGGTGAAGTACTGCTGTTTGAATATACCTTATACATCTGTAGTCGTGACAAATCAGCATGAGAGCACTATATTGAAAATAATATATATATATGTCTATATTTCTGAGATGAGGTATTATGTACACTATTTACATTATTTGGACTATTGTCCTCGACTTTGTTGCCATATTATCACAACGTTTCGGCCCTTCAGTATTTGTCTATATTTCTGGGATGAAGTATTATGTACACTATTTACATTATTCGGACTATTGTTCTCATCTTTGTTGCCATATTTATCACAACGTTTCGGCCCTTCAGTATCTGTCTATATTTCTGAGATGAGGTATTATGTACATTATTTACATTATTCGGACTATTGTCCTCATCTTTGTTGCCATATTTATGACAACGTTTCGGCCGTTGTACGCTCCGGCCTTCTTCTGTAAAAAAGAGAGTTATATTGTTCAGACAGATGACGCTAAACTCAGGGATTTTTAACGATTTAATAAAGAAGAAGAACTTCCAATGAATTTAAATGAGCAAAGTATTTACAAACAGAAAACAACATTTTTTTAAATTTTTTAATTTAAATTAGTTTTTTTTTTCGTTTAAATTAGTTTTGAAATACAGCAAAGTATTCTGCTTATTGGAAATATATTTAAGTTTGGGTATCGCGTTTCTTTGGGGGTAAACACACGCACGCGCACACACACACACACACACACACACACACACACACACACACATATATATATATATATATATATATATATATATATAAATATGAAAATCGGTATATATATATATATATATATATATATATTTATATATCTGTCTATCTATATATATATATATATATATATATATATATATATATACACACACACACAAACAAACACACACACACACACACACACACACACACATATATATATATATATATATATATATACATGTATGTATGTATGTATATATGTATATATATATATATATATATATATATATATATATATATAGAGAGAGAGAGAGAGAGAGAGAGAGATGTATGTCTCTTTTCATTGATATTCTGCTCACCAAGCGATCACTGCGTACATACTAGTATTCATGTACTTGTTTGTATTATTTTTATCAAATCTACGGAGCAGTTTCGCGTATATATATATATATATATATATATATATATATATATATATATATATATATATATATATATATATATATAAGTGACTCAGAGTGATAACTTCAATGTTCACTTTCATATATACATATGCTCTATCTCTGACATTGAGCACTTTATCCCATAAATATAGCACACCCTAAAAAACTATATATATATATATATATATATATATATATATATATATATATATATATAGTGAGAGAGAGAGAGAGAGAGAAAGAGAGAGAGAGAATTTGTAGGCCTGATGAACTGGATCGTGATTACGATTCAAATATAATAAATTATAACAATGAAATATTAGTCTTTGAGCATTTTATACTATATATATATATATATATATATATATATATATATAGAGAGAGAGAGAGAGAGAGAGAGAGAGAGACAGACACAAACAGATAGACAGAGAGAGATAGTTTATACAGATAGGTAGATAGATGGAGAGAAACAGTGCGTGTAGAGATAGAAAACAACACTGCATTGTAAATGTTTTCGTGGTACTGAAAGTTCGTGACCTGACTCAGATCTGTCATCTGTTTGGTCATTGAAATGCTGATTCTACAAAGTTCGTTCGGCCCAGAACTTTTCAGCGCCACCATACACACACACACACACACACACACACACACACACACACACACACACACACACACACACATAT
>OZ038506.1:31404646-31409646 GCA_964036315.1 Acanthosepion esculentum | reverse complement strand
CACACACACACACAAACATTCACTCTCTATCTCTCTCTCACACACACATACACAAATACACACACACACACTCTCTCTCTCACACACACAAACACATACACACTCTCTCTCTCTCTCTCACACACACACTCACTCTCTTTCTCTCTCTCTCTGTTTTCACCCTAAAATTTTGACTTCAGTGCAACAAATGATTTTAACGTCATAGAACTTTCGAAAACACGTTTTTATCGATTTGTTAGGAGTTTCTAAATAGCCGGATAATTTATCTGGCAAGTTTGAACTGAAAGTGATCATGATTTCTGAAGTTTCCCGTTTTCTGGCCAAAGGTTTAATATAACACGGCCGGCCCGGTTCGATCCTGGGTTGTTTTCACGCTGGTCAGTACTGCCGCCGGTCAACTGATGGTTACCTGCTTTCTGCTTCGTTCCTTCATCTGCTTCTGCCCCCACGTTGATCACAGAGAAGTGAAGATCGAATTTCATCCTTACTTGGGCGCTGGGTCGAACCGCAGCGGAACCATGCTACAAAAGGACAAAGAACGCTTCAGCTGGCGAAAATAAAAATAACATAACAAAATAACAAAGGTCGCCGGGTTAATTTTCAATTGGTTTATATAGTTTTTGATACAAAATTAACCCTTCCAGTTAAACTCTTTATCGTGACACTTTTGTCTTTTTCTTTTAAAACTTGCAGCGTGTTCAATCAACAAAGAAAGAGGTCGGTTGGGAATTCGCACAGCAGCAGATCACGTGGGGTTCAGCTATAGTGATATCATAGAGTGATACCGCATAAAAAAGGATGCGTCTTTTTAAATGTATATGTACAGTCAACGACGAAATTATTTAATACACCCATCAATTTTGATTATTTGCATCCATTTCTCAGAATTTAATGCCTGTATGATGCCAGTTTTTTATATTTTAATAAGCACAAAAAAGGAATATAAAACTCAATTTTCAGAACAATAGGTTAAATACAACATATTCGACAGGCAAATTATGCAAAATAGAAAAAAAAATTATTCGTACAGCATGAAAAATAGAAAACATTGAACAATTATTATGATATACTTATTAACATATAAAAACTTGGCATCATCCGGGTATTAGATTCTGAGAAATCGATAAGAAATATTCAAAATTGATGATTGTACGAATAATTTCGTCGTTGACTGTATGTATATGAACATATTAATTATATCATATACACTTTAAGAATCCGTCTCCTGTGATGAGTGGTATTTTATATCTCTCTATATTTCTGAGATGAGGTATTATGTACATTATTTACATTATCCTCATCTTTGTCGCCATATTTATTACAACGTTTCGGCCGTTGTACGCTCCGGCCTTCTTCAGGTGGTTGCAATGTCGAACTGAACCCTTTATTTCGCTCACTGTTAGAGTTCCACGTGCCATGTTTAATAGATGTCAGTTATCAGTTATCTCCTGTTAATTTCCCTCTGAAAGTTCACTGCCTTAGCCGAGTATTGAACTCACACTCTTTGGGTCCTGTCACTGGACATAACCAACGCCTTTCCTTGAGGACACATAGCACAGTGGATAAAGGCCTTGAGGACACATGCCACAGTTGATAAAGGCGTTGGTTAGATCACTTCACACTTCCTTTGGAAAAGGCATGAACCCATCTCTTCTCTGCCTCACTAGCTATGTGTTAAATAGAAGTGCAGACTGAGCTATCTTGCCTTGATAGGGAAACCACTCTACACGTGTAATGGGAATTCTAAACCACTATCTTTCGTAAAAATAAGCATGGCGATTCAAAATTTACAGATCTTAAAAAAAGGAAGTTGTGAAGAGTCATAATCGTCTATACCCTAAAAATGAGAGCAAATTCGCTTGTGTACAAGGTTTCATCATTTTCATAAGGAGTAAATGGAATAAACGGAATAAATTTTCATAAATAAAGAAGCAATATCAAAGAAAATCCTCTCTCTATATATATGGATGATCATGGCTCTCTCACTCTCACACTCACTCCCTATCTGGATGATTATGGCTCTCTCACTCTCTCCCTATATGGATGATCAAGGTTCTCTCTTACTCTCCCTATATGGATGATTATGGCTCTTTCTTTCTCTCTCTCTCTCTCTCTCTCTCTCTCTTTCCCTTCCTATATGGATGATCATGGCTCTTTCTTTCTCTCTCTCACTCCCTCCCTATATGGATGATCATGGCTCTTTCTTTCTCTCTCTCCCTCTCTCTCTCCCTCCCTATATGGATGATCATGGCTCTTTCTTTCTCTCTCTCTCTCTCTCCCTCTCTCTCTCCCTCCCTATATGGATGATCATGGCTCTTTCTTTCTCTCTCTCTCTCTCTCACTCCCTCCCTATATGGATGATCATGGCTCTTTCTTTCTCTCTCTCTCTCTCTCACTCCCTCCCTATATGGATGATCATGGCTCTTTCTTTCTCTCTCTCTCTCTCTCACTCCCTCCCTATATGGATGATCATGGCTCTTTCTTTCTCTCTCTCTCTCTCTCACTCCCTCCCTATATGGATGATCATGGCTCTTTCTTTCTCTCTCTCTCTCTCTCACTCCCTCCCTATATGGATGATCATGGCTCTTTCTTTCTCTCTCTCTCTCTCACTCCCTCCCTATATGGATGATCATGGCTCTTTCTTTCTCTCTCTCTCTCTCTCTCTCTCTCTCTCTCCCTATATGGATGATTATGCCACTTTCTCTCTCTCTCTATATATATATATGATCATGGCTCTCCTTCTCTCTGTATGGATGATCAAGGCTCATTCTCTCTCTCTCTCTCTCTCTCCCTCCCTCCCTATATGGATGAATATGGAACTAATCGCTCTCTATTCCTATATGGATGATTATGGCTCTGTCTCTCACTCACTCTCTCTCACTGCCTATATGGATGATCATGGCTCTCTCTTTCTCACTATATGGATGATTATGGCACTTCTCTCTCTCTCTCTCTCTCCCTCTCTCTCTCTATTCCTCCATATATACATGAACAAGGATCTCTTTCTCCCTACATGGATGATGATGGCTCCCTCTCACTCTACATATATGGATGATCATGGCTCTCTCTCTATCCCTATATGGGTTATCATGGCTCTCTCTTTTTTTCTCTTTCTCTCCCCGTCTATAGATGATCATCGCTCTCTCTCTCTCTCTCTCTCTCACCCTATATGGATGATCATGGCTGTCTCTCAGTCTCCCTATATTTTTGATCATGGCTCTCTCTCTCTTTCTCTCTCTCTCTCTCTCTCTCTCTCTCTCTCTCACTCCGTATATGGATTATAATGGCTCTCTATATATAGTTTCCTGTCTATGGAATATAAATATTTATATATATTTATTAAACTTAGTTAAGTCAATTGAGAGAAAAGAGTTACGATGATTGTGTTAAATCAGTTTTACAATCTGCAAGGAATGGGAGGTGCTGGTAACTTTTAAAATCAACGTCAAAAACCTCGCATCTTCCGCGGCTCGAACCCCGTTAAATTGGCGCCAATAGAAACTAAGCTATTATCTTAGCCACTAAGCAGAAAACTTAGCTGAATATTTAGTTTTATTTTCAAATGGTTTTTAGTTAAAATCCTGTCTATATTACACATGCGTAATAACGACATAGAATAAAAAGGTTTTGTTTTTCTATTTTATCATCATCATCATCATCATCATCATCATCATCATCATCATCATTATAATAATAATAATAATAATAATAATAATAATAATAATAATAATATAATAATTTTCAATGTGAATGAACTTGGTCCCCTTTTGACTAACATTATATAAATTGGCTCAACCCGCAAACAGTGCTTTGTTAGTTGATTGTGATTTTAGTAGCAATTGTGGTTGTTGTGGCAATTGAAGTCAGTTTTTTACTTTCTCTTAGATGAACGCAAAGAAGAGATTTTCCTGACCCGGAACGGTAAAAATGAATCTAAAATATCCTGGCTTCTTGGCCTTTGGTCAGAAGCTCTACTGCGATGAGTTACCCGCAACTGAAGCCTGTCCCTGATTATAGCGGCAGTAGTCATTGTACTAGTCACATTATTCTTTCAATGGAAATCGGTTCAAAGGAGTAAGGCGCTCAAGAAACAAAGACAGACGATGACCAGCACGAACAGTTCCGATGAACAACTCGGCCGATAAAACAAATACAATGAAAGGGTCAATAAAATGACTTTAAATAAAGTTAAAAACAGACCTTAGAAAAATTCTTGAAAAAAAAATCAAGAACCAAAATGATGTCTCCTAGGATTCCTCTTCTTGTCTTTTTTTTTTTCATCTCTTTATTCTAAATAGTAGACGCTTCGTTTGGCATCACAATCTCACCACTAGGCACTCGGCTACTAATTCATTGTTGAAGTTTTCAAAAACTATTTTAATGTTTATCGTGAAAAACAATCATTGTTTTGTGGAAGAGAGATAAAAAAAAGAAGGGTTTTTCAATAGGGAAAGTAGTGAAAAAAGAGAAAAGACTTAAGAAAAGTTTCTCACATTGGCAGGATGGTTGTTAACCCTATCTATCACTGTTGCACGGTCGTTTGGTTCAACCTTCTTCGAACTGACGCTCAACGGTAAGCGACCATTCGAAACTACTAAATTTGCTTTTGTCATAATTCACCTCTACCACTTCCGCTGGTAACATTTTTGCCGACTCTTTCTTTCTCTTTTTCTTCTTTTCTGTCTTTCTGTTTTCATTTTATTTCTCTTTCTCTCTTTTACAATAACATTTTTATTTTCTCTCTTTTTTTACCCACTTTTTTCCTTTGTTCCCTCTTTCTCTCCCCCCTCTCTCTTTCTCTCCCCCTCTCTCTTTCTCTTCCCCTCTCTCTCTTACTGTCATATTTCTCTCGTTTTCTTTATCGGCCAGGTTTCTCTGAGTCGCTACTGTTTGATGTTCTGCGAGGGTCACGGTTTATTTGATTTCATCTTTTTTATTTAAAAATAAAATGTGGATCTTAAAATGGTTTCTTGAATACGAATTTAATGATCAATTAAATT
>OZ038506.1:31397146-31402146 GCA_964036315.1 Acanthosepion esculentum | reverse complement strand
ACAACAGCATTATTGAAAACAAGGATATTGAGAAGAAGGCTGAATCATTGAGGAGACTTGATGCCACTTAACTTTCAATGTAACTCATCAGTTACATCTTTGTAAACACTCAAAGAATGAATGAATAATAATAATAATGATAAATGTGAATTATCGAAACTAGATGAGATTTCAAAAAACTCAGATGTTTCAATATGCAAATACAGGAAGATCAAGCGGAAATATAAAATTAAATTCTAAATTAAATTCCACCAATCAAGGAAATACTTAAATATGAACTGCAATTAAAGGCACAGAGTAAAAGAAATAACGATATGAAAAGCATTGTAAGTTCTACCGACAAAATAAGATATTCCAGACGGACAATGAAATTGAAAAAGAAGTTATAGAAGTCAAAAAGCCACCATCTATTGAAGAAGTGCAATAGTTCTGGAGGAATATTTGAAGAATATAAACCCAATTCAGAGTGAATCAAATGAGAACAAGAAAGAATGAAGGATAAAACTTTAGAACAATGGAAAAATACAACCAAGAATACAATTAGACAAGCTCTAGCATAATCCCCAAAATGGAAATCTCCAGGAAATGACACGGTACCCAACTTTTAGTTCTGTCATTTGTCTTTCTCTATTTTGATTTTGTTCATAACTGTCTTATATATATATATATATATATATATATATATATATATATATATATATATATATATATATATATATATATATATAATAAAAAGACGTAAACACTAATATTCCATGGTCATAATTTATTCCATTGGAATCATATATATATATATATATATGATGCATACGGGTATTTCTATCTACGATAGACCTCTTCTCCGTCTCATTCGCTATATTTTTCTTTTTTCTTGCCTTAAAGTCAGAACGCTACCATCACAATTGTCTGTATCCCTTTTGTGTGATAACACCGTTCTTTGGGAACCTTTTTGTCTCATTACTTTTGTTTTGCCCACTTCTGTCTTCCATATATTATTTGCTTAGTGTTGTGTAGGATCCACCTAATCTGCATAGGTGACTACTAACTATATAAATAATGGTTGGTACCGGAAGACGAGGAGAAGGGAATCACGAGATCTAACTAGAGACTCTGATCGACTGCGACTAGTCAACACATTCTCCAGGAACGTCTTCCCAGAAATATACAGAAATACTATATGTACTTATTGTGTACACTTCTTGTTATAATACATTCTTGTTCTAAGTACATTTTGTGTTGCATTATTATTCCATGCAATAGGCGAGATTCAACAATGAGTCAAGACTCAACACTTAGTGTTTTATTTTTACCCTGATCTTTTCTAGGGAACTAATTCTGCGAGAATGGAGAGGAAAGATGGATTCATATCTTTTCCAAGGGTATATGTGTGAAAGTCATTGCAACGGCATCGGTTGGAGTTTGAACTTGATATGCCAATTTGCTCGGCATAAAGAAACAAAATACGAGGGTCATTCAATAAATAAGGTGATTTTTTCGGTATAAGGACTTCTAATACAGATAAAAGCTTACTTTTTTTTCAACGTAGTCTCCCAGCATTGTCATACACTTTTCCCATCTGTGCACAAGCTTCCGCATTCCCTCAGCGTAAAAATCTTTGGACTGATGTCTCAGCCAGTTGCTCACAACACTTTTGACTTCATCGTCACTTTTAAACTTCGTGCCTCTCGTAAACGCTTTCAAGGGACCAAACAGGTGAAAGTCTAAAGGGGCAAGGTTTGGGCTGTAAGGGGGATGAGGGAGCAGTTCCCAGCCCAGCTCGTTGATGGTCTGCACCGTTTGGGCTGCTGTGCTGTTTGTGCTCTGCAGTAAGCATCTTTGGCACCCACCGGCAGCTGACCTTGTGTGCTGTCCCAACAGATAAGCTCATAGTCCTTGCAATTTCATCCACTGTCACCCTTCTGTCAGACTGAATGAGGTCATTGACTGATTCGATCACCTCAGGAGACCTCACTTCTGTAGGCCTCCCAGGCCTGTCTTCATCCTCAACACTGCTCCGTCCTTCTTTAAACAATTTAGCCCACTTGTAGACATTTTGGGGGGCTGAAACATGTGGCACCATACACAGGTGACATTCTCCTATGAATTTCAACTGGTTTGCACCCTTCAGCAACCAAAAACTTGATAACTGACCGCTGTTCAATCCTGGAGCATGCTTCTTGGTTGGCCATCTTTGTTAATCGCCAAAACTCTGAAAGTTTTTTTTTAATCTGCAAAAGAAATTAAATCCATGTGAAAAAGAAGTAAAACAAAAAAAAGTAAGCTTTTATCTGTATTAGAAGTCCTTATACCGAAAAATTCACCTTACTTATTGAATGGCCCTCGTACAACCAAGAATACAATTAGACAAGCTCTAGCCTAATCCCCAAAATGGAAATCTCCAGGAAATGACAAGGTACCCAACTTTTAGTACGGTCATTTGTCTTTCTTTCTTTTTATGTGCCATGTCCTTTCAGGACGTAGGCGATCATAGCTCGATAATCTGCGGCAGACAGTGGGAGTTGTTTGATTATGCTGAGTGAGTGGTTGATGAGGGTTTGCATGAAAGTGGTTTGTCAATTGTTTTTCTGAACGCTTGAAATATACTTTTGAGGAGGTGTAATGTTACATGCAAGAAGTCTACCTTTTTGTTTGTTTGTTCTGGTGTTGATTTCGAATCCTATTTAAAATATCATTTCTGATTTTATTCTTTTTTGTTGTTTTTCGTTTTGAAATTTCTTAAGATTATGAGTCCGTCATTTTTGTACAATCCTATATCTTTTGTTAATAATCCTTGCTAGCGAGTAGTTTCCTGGCAACACTCTGTCATAGAATCCCACGGTTACGTTAAATGTTTTCTCTGTTCTCTTCTTTAACCATGCCGTTTCTTTATCCAATAGAAGTAGTCTTCGACAGTGTTTTACATTTTTCCTTGATCTATTGTGATTGTTATGTATTACTTTGCTAGAGAGAAGGCTTCATCTAATATAGATCCAGTGATGAATGGATAAAAATCATTAATATCAAGTTGGGTGAATGCACATTTGTACATTTTTTTAATGTTACGGCACCTGTCTATTACAGAGAGTGTGATTTCTTCATTGATTTAAACCTTATTTGGCTATTAGTTAATTTCCTCTAGCAGAATTGTTTTAGTCTGCTGAATAAATAGTGGTAATTGGCTCCTGTGTTCACATTGCCTATATCTATAAACGTTCTATCTCTGACATTGAGCTGTCTTCTTCTACAAATATAACAAGTAATAAACTACACACACACACACACGCGCACATACACAAGCACACACACACACACACACACACACACACACACACACACATATATATATATATATATATATATATATATATATATATATATATATATACTACAGGCTTTACCCTGAACATCCGTTTAGGTGAAACCTATGTAGGTTGGCCTGGCTTCTTGGGATTATTCTAGTTTATTGCTCGACTTAGTGTATTGAGCACTCTACGTCGTTGTATTTTTACTCGTTTTGGTTTTTTTCTTCTTTGGACTTGGAGCTTAAACACTTGACGATTGTTTTCGCCTTGTTTTAATGTTCTTGGTTCTTTCTTTTTTTATTCCCCATCTTTCCTCGGGTACCGATTTGTTCTACTGCAAGTTGAGCTATCCGAGATTCTGAAATCTTTTCAACTCTCTGCCTTCGGGCAGAGAGGAAACCAGACGAGGCTATGCCGAAGAAGGGCAGAGTCCCGTCTGGAGTGGTAGACTGACCCGACCCCGTTTTTTACGGGGTCTACGGGGAATTTTTGCCCGAGCCTACGTTGGGCGGTTGGCAAATAATCTACCATATCTCTCTCTCTCTCTCTCTCTCTCTCTCTCTCTCTATATATATATATATATATATATATATATATATATATATATCGGGTGTAAATTGTCTAAATCCTGAAACAGCATAATTACCCATCCCACATCATTTAATATCTAAAAAAATATTAAACTAATTGAGTTTCTTTTTTTCCCAGATTTTCAGATAACATCTTTTGCCAATTTGACACAATTCGTCGTAAGAATCCATGAAATATCCTTTGAGTTATTCAGCTAAAAAGAAAACAGTTTAAAATCGTTTCGTGTCAGCCCCACTCTCTTCCCAAATGAGTTATGGAGAAAGGACAAAAATCATTCAGGCCTTCAGTAATGGTACCAACATTCATACTCTGGCTTCCATCTTCAAAATCCATTCAAGAGAACGGTGAATAAGTTTAAGAAAGAGGGAACAGTAGAGAGGAAAACTGGATCAGGAGGTTACAACAGGAAGAGGGATCATGATTTCAACTTAGAGCTAAAGAGGTCAATTAGAATAAGATCCAACTCAGTCCATAAGACGTCTGGCACGTGAGAGAGGAGTTTAACCTATGACAGTCCAAAGAGCAGTGAAAAAAGACTTGAAAATGAAATCGGACGTGAAACCTGTAAGGCACCTTCTTACTCTAGGACAGAAAATTAGAAGGTTTAGAGAGAGCGAAGATCACTTTGAATAAGTTGGTAAATAATCCTGGAATAATATATATATTTGAACTTAATTTCAATCCTTCATGAGCTTCCGATCCTTAGCTATGTTTAATTAATGATAAACATTTCAATTACGTTTATGATCAATTACAGAGTAATTATACATTGTTATTGTTCAATGTAGAGTCCAGTAGTGTTATAAAAACCTCTGAGAATTCCAGTAAAATAACTTTAATCATTTCTAAGATACAGGCTGTTTCATGCTAGTCGCAATCATCAGATGGCCTGATGATTACGTCTAGTATGAAACAGCTTGTCGCCTCTGAGTGTTGACTTCAATGTTCACTTTTATATTTACATACGCTCTATTTCTGATATTGAGCGCTTTATCCTCTAAATATAGCACAGCTTAAAACTATATTTCTTCATATATATATATATATATATATATATATATATATATCGTCACACGACCTAATACAAATAATAGCAGAAGTAAAGAG
>OZ038506.1:31372146-31394646 GCA_964036315.1 Acanthosepion esculentum | reverse complement strand
TTGATATAGCAGTCCCTGCAGACTGCAATGTATCTTTGAAGAGATTTTTATCAAAATACAAGGACCTTGAAATCGAAATCTAAAAAATGTGGCACATGGGAACATCAACAATTCCTGTTGTAGTTGGAGCCCTCGAATTGGTTGGAAAAGATTCCAATAGACTTACTGAAGGGATTCCTGGAAGCCCATGCATTAAAGAAATACAAAAATTGTTCTTACGAGTACAGCCCACACTTTACGAAGGGCTTTATCTATGTCAAATATGTTTGTGTTTTTTTTTTAAAATTAGACCTGGAAAGAAATGAGTACACATCAGAAATCAAAGGAAATAAAATAATAATAATAATAATAATAATAATAATAATAATAATAATAATAATAATAATAATAAACTTTATTATTTTGTTATTTCTCTCAACGTATTCGAACCTTCTTCAATTTTGTTTTGAACATTTGCTGTTTGTTAGCACCAAACTTTTTTTCTTTTCAAACGTTTTCTACTGCAATTTATTTCCATTGTTTTAACCATTGAAATTCTTATATTTGATGTATTCACCTCACGTTTTTTTTATACATAATTATACTTGGCATTTCATTTTCCGTTCTTGCTTATTTTCTTTTAAAAAAAATAAAAACGAAATTAGCTCAGTTTACCACTTCGTTCTGTTCGTTAAGCAGGGCGTTATTAATTATTTAATCAAATACTTACGAGTGTCGCTCTCATAATTAGGTTTTAAAAATTGATTGTTTCACATTGTTATATTCGTGTCTAAATCTATTTCAGGAGGTTTCTACAGCTTGATATGCTTGTATGGAAATGCAACGTTTTTCGTGCCTATGAAACCGAAGCTCATGCTCTCGAATGGTACGATTATCCAATATACAAGCAGGTTTTGGTTTCGTCTTTCCTCTTGAGGTGTGCGAACAAGGGTTTTTCAGGTGTCGGTAAACATCAAAGTGAGCAAGTTACGCCTACTTCTCGTTACCTGGACCGGTGGAAATGCCTGTTATGCTGCTGGAAGTGGGTGATTGCTGTTTCTACATCAGGGTGACCGGACGCATCTCGCGATCAAACAACTTACAGACCTTTAATGCATTTAGGTTTCAGAAATGGTGGGTTGGTGTAGATATGAGTGTCTTCCGCTGACGCTGTTACATGCATCTGCTTCACTTTGATCCGGCTTTACAAGAAAGAAAAAAAGAAAGAAAGAAAGAAAGAAAGAAAGAAAGAAAGAAAGGGAGTAATAACGAGAGCGAAAAAAGTGCGAGAGAGATATGGAGGGAAGAGGATAAAAAGTTAGAATGCAAGAAAAAAAAAAGAGAAATGGAAAGAGGAGGAGGGGAGATTGTGAGAGAGAAAGAGGAGAGACGAAAAGAAAGAAGAGGATTGATAGAGAAGAAGGAAGAGGTTGATCGAAAAGGAGGAGAAAAGGGAACAGAAGAAGAGAGAAAGAGAGAGGAGGAGGAGGAGGATGGGTGAAGAATGAGGAAGAAGGGAAGGTGAGAGAATAAGTGCAAGTATGATAATGGCCGAAGCAGAAAAACAAAAAAATAACATTAATAAAATTAACGCTCAGAAACAGGAACAACAACAAAAATAAAATAAGAACAAGTGTTACAACAACAACAGCAATAATAATAATAATAATAATAATAATAATAATATAACAACGCGATCATAAAAAAAATTATAATCATATTCAGTTATGTGCCATGCATGATACACACTTAGGCGATCGTGTATCGAAAGATACATGACTAGCGAGGCAGATTTTTTCCCGCAGTAGGTTGCCATTTCTTTCTGCGATAGACTAGTTTCCATCCAAGGCTATAGAACCTAGTCTATTTACACATAGCTGGAGAAGGGTATTAGCACGTAAGTGAATGTAATGGAATCGACTGGAACTTGAACCCCGCTCTCCAATTCCTCAATCCGAGTCTCTATCCATTACTATCCATTACTCCACCGGGCCTCCTATATTAAGTCCAATTAATATTTACGATTATAATATCTATATATTATATTAATCCCAATTAATATAATATATATATTATCATCGTAATAATAATAATCTTACAATTATTACAATAATAATCATTGGTATAATGTCGATCCTTGCAGAATATCCACTTCAAATGTTAAACTATGTTACTATAATATTATTAGAGTATCTTATAATAAAATACAACATCATATGTGCCCTGAACTGGTGTTTGCCGAACTACAGTCGTTGCTTCGCAGTGACTTGTATCGATTAGCTTCAGGCTAATATCCCAGAGTCGCACCCTCTCGATTTCTTATTGAAAGTCAAAAGCCATCTTTTCACGAGATGAAACATTTTCTTGCAATAATAGATGGCACAACGGGATCTGTATCAGCCAATTTTGTCTCCAGCAGGAAAATGTTGCTGACTGCTTGTAAGTAACGGGGAGGGTACAGTGACTTCGAGAACTTCCCGAACTCAACCTGCTAAGGTCAGAAATGACTTCATGACATTTTCCACTGACGATATTTCGTATAAAAACAAAACAAAAAAAACCAAGACCACACACATTTAACATAGATGAAGCTCTTCGCAAGGTGGGAGCAGTACTTGTGGGTAATTTTTTTTTTTGTATTTCTTTAAGGCATGGGCTACCAGGAATCCCTCCAGTGAGTCTATTGGAACCTTTTTCAATCAATCCGGAGAGTCGAACTACAACTGGAGTTATTGATGTACTCACCTACAACATTTTTGAGATTTTCACTTCATGATCTTTTTATTGTGATATTTTTTTTTAAATATCTTCAAAGAAACATTACAATCTGCAGGGAGCGCCATGTCAATAAGAAAGCACATTCTGTTTTTGTGGTCTTTGATCGCGATGTCTGGGCGATTAGCTTTCATTATTCTGTGTGTGTGTGTGTGTGTGTGTGTGTGTGTGTGTGTGTGTGTATTGTAAAGTCTTATAAAATTGTCACAGATCCTATCTCGCTAACTGGGTCCGTGTGATGTTCATACCAGTTTCGTGCAGTTTCCTTCCAGTAAAAGTTACAGATATTGGTCACTCTATTATGGCGAGTTTTATATTCAGTGGGTGCTAACACTACGGAACCTGATACAAGATTTATCAATTGTATCTGGATATTTATCACAGAATCTGCATTTCGCTTTAACTCACTTTTTCAGTATGCGTACTTGGCAATTTCTAGTTGCCAAGCATTGGTCCCGTGCAACATGAATAAAACCTGCGGCTTCAGTTTTTATCACTGCACTAATTAACCACTGATGGGTACGGGGTTTGCCTACATTAGCTTGTCTGGTGCGGGCAGGGTACTGGCCATGAAGTCACTGAAGAGACTTGCCATCATTTCTGCATTTGGTACGGTGCATTTAATTTTTCTTTCGTTTTTAAGTTGTTTTTTTTTGTTTGTTTTTTTTTTTAGCTGCAGTAGGTGTTTTATGGTTTATTGCCCTTCTCCACCCACTTGAAATCCCCTTTTGTATTTGTTGGCTTCCTTTATTGCTGCATAAAGTTTCTTATTTCTTTCATGTTTTTTGACACAGATCATTAACCAGTCTTTGTAGTTTCCAGATACTTTTGAAGACCGAGTGTTGTGGTTTTGTAAGACAGTTCTAGTTGAATTAATAATCTACCTCCTTTGGATCTGGGCAAATGCATACGGTCAACATCAAGCTTAGGATAATGCATGCGGTGGTAAGTGAGAAGCTATTTCGTTTTGACATCCATTCGCTTAATTTTCAGCTAAGGTCCAACTAAGGATGTTGAAACTGTATTGCACCGCAGGGACAGCCAAACTGTTCATGGCTGATATTCTGTTTTGTGAATTCAACTCGGTAATTAAAATATTCTGCCAGACGAGCATGTTACGGAAGGCGCCAGAATTTATAATTCATGCCAGAATTTATAATTCGTGCCAGAATTTATAATTCATGCCAGAATTTATAATTCGTGCCAGAATTTATAATTCATGCCAGAATTTATAATTCGTGCCAGAATTTATAATTCATGCCAGAATTTATAATTCGCGCCAGATTTATAATTCATGCCAGAATTTATAAATCCTGCCAGAATTTTTAATTCGTGCCAGAATTTATAATTCGTGCCAAAATTTATAATTCATGCCAGAATTTATAATTCGTGCCAGAATTTATAATTCGTGCCAGAATTTATAATTCATGCCAGAATTTATAATTCGTGCCTAGAGACACGAATTAAAAATTGAGGCGCCTTCCGTAACATACACGGTACCAATTCAAACTAATATTTTAACAATTTTGAAAATTAGTTTAATATTCACTTTATTTTTGGAAGGATGTGTAAAGATAGGATGTGAAAGTAAGAGGCTCCAAATTCCAATATTTTTTCTAAATATTTTCAACTTGATTATCTGGTCTGGGTTAGGATTTCTGGCAGTCGGAGCTCGAGTGGGCGTGAAAAGCAAGAGTTGCGGTCGAATATCAAAACCGAGACTTTGTTTGGCGCGAGAAAATCCCTCCAAATACATGCTTCCCGATAAACTGATCTTATAAACCTTAATCTCTTTATGCGTTGGTCATCATATCAGTATTTTAGCAGGTCAGAGCTGGGGGTGGGGGTGATGTTTGACTGCAGTTGAGATGGGTATCGTTGAAGCTACAATGATAATAATCACAGTTGTCTTTCTGGTTGTGGTAGTGGCAGTAGCATAGTGGTAATGAGATGTGATGTATCGGGGAAAGTCGATGAAGGCGGCGGTGATAGAAGTGGTAGTAAAAATACTGGATGTTTCTTTTTTGGGGGTTTTATTTTTATTTTTTCTTTTGTTTTCTTTATTTTTAACTGTTTCAATCGCTTTTCCAGCTTTGTTTTTTTTTTATTTTAGTGTGATGCAGTTTATTCTTTTCTCGGTAAAATAGTCCAAATAAAGAAATTAATGAAAAAGAGGTGATTATGAAACTGGGAGATAGCCACCAAAGGTCAGAGTTCATCAGGATTTGGTTACTGATCGTATCAGGAAACATGGCGTGGTCAGATGAAAAAAACCCGAAGTGAAAAGAATGAAAGGAAATATAAAGGAAAATAAAATAGATTTAAGCAAACATTGAACAAATTTGATGGGGGATTTATTCAGGCGAAAATCTTTCCTTTTGTTTGGTTTATAACTCTCACGTCTTTCTTTCATTTCTTTCTTTCATTCTTTCTTTCTTTCTCTCATTTCTTTTCTTTCTTTCTTTCTTTCTTTCATTTCTTTTCTTTATTTCTTTTCTTTCTTTCTTTCTTACTTTCTTTTCTTTCTTTCTTTCTTTTCTTTCTTTCTTTTCTTTCTTTCTTTCTTTCATTTCTTTTCTTTCTTTCTTTCTTTTCTTTCTTTCTTCTCTTTCTTTCTTTCATTTCTTTTCTTTCTTTCTTTCTTTCTTTCTTTCTTACTTCCTTTTCTTTCTTTCTTTTCTTTTCTTTCTTTCTTTCTTTTCTTTTGTTTCTTTCATTCTTTCTTTCTTTCTTTCATTTCTTTCTTTTCTTTCTTTCTTTTTTCTTTCTTTCTTTCTTTCATTTCTTTTCTTTCTTTCTTTTCTTTCTTTCTTTTCTTTCTTTCCTTTCTTTGTTCTTTCTTTTCTTTCTTTTCTTTCTTTCTTTCATTTCTTTCTTTCTTTTCTCTCTTTCTCTCTCTCTCTCTCTTTCTTCCTTTCTTTTCTTTCCTCTCTTTCTTTCTTTCTTTCTCTCTTTCTTTCTTTCTTTCTTTCTCTCTTTCTTTCTTTTCTTTCTTTCTTTTCTCTCTTTCTTTCTTTCTTTCTTTTCTCTCTTTCTTTCTTTCTTTTCTCTCTTTCTTTCTTTCTTTCTTTTCTTTCTTTCTTTTCTTTTTTCCTTTCTTTTCTCTCTTTCTTTCTTTCTTTTCTCTCTTTCTTTCTTTCTTTTCTCTCTTTCTTTCTTTCTTTCTTGCTCCTATATTTTTTTATTTTTAAAATTTGTTTCTTTGTCATACGCACGAACGGGCGGGGGAATAAAATACATCTAAATCTCAACTACGCCAGGATCACAACATCAGTACAAAAATGCCTCCAAACACACGAAGAATTCTTTTCTTCTTTTGATGTGCCATGTCCTTTCAGGACGTAGGCGATCAAGGCTCTCCACTTCCCTCTATCCCTTGCAGCTCTCAACAAGTTCCTTCCCTCTGCCACCTCCACCAGACCACGTCCTGTCATCGAAACAAATTGTGCGTATGGTGTGACGGATAGCGACTAGGAATGATGAATCGGTGAGACGAGTTCGAATTCCAATCACGTTCGCTACATACACTTATGTGCTAAGAGTTTTGGTAAAGACATGAATCTACATCCTTTCCTAATCGAGTTAAATGGTAGAACCTGTATCTGGAAGATATCATTGTTATTCGTAAAAAAAAAAGGGGATATCAGAGAATTTAAAGAATACTGGACTCAAAAACTTGTCATGATTAAGGAAGACAATAAATCCTTGTGCCTTTTCTGTTCCGAAACAATCGTTTGTCGGACTTCTTCTGTAAAGAGACATTTTGAAAGTGTTTATAAGAACTTAAGCAATGAAACTGAAGAGGAACAAAAGAATTAGTTTCTCATGAACTGAGCAAAGACAAAACAAACAGGATGATACTTGGTATCTACTTGACACCCCACTGAGTCAGGTTGTGACACAAGGTCGGTTTTTAATGTGGGGACCCGAGTGTTTTCACCCGGGCCGCTGGTCTTTGCTGGTCTTAGCTTGTCCAAGCTGGTCAGAGCTGGTCAGAGCTGGTCAGAGCTAGTCATAGCTGGTCTTGGCTGGTCTTAGCTGGTCATACCTTGTCCAAGCTGGGCGGAGCTGGTCATAGCTAGACGTAGCCGCGATACTACCAGCGCAGGGACGAATCCCTGTGCCAGGCATGTATCAAGTGATCGAATCTCAGCCAAAAGGCCGATCAAGCGAGCGATCTGAGAACAGATACTACACTTGGTATCTACTTGACCCCCACACTGAGTCAGGTTGTGACACAAGGTCGGTTTTTAACAAGGGGAGGGAGGGGGGACCCGAGTGTTTCCACCCGGGTCGCTGGTCTTTGCTTGCCCAAGCTGGTCAGAGCTGGTTTTGGCTGGTCTTAGCTGATCATAGCTTGTCCAAGCTGGTCAAAGCTGGTCATAGCTAGACGTAGCCGCGATACTACCAGCGCAGGGACATATCCCTGTGCCAGGCATGTATCAGTGATCGAATCTCAGCCAAAAGGCGATCATTAAGCTAGCGATCTGAGAACAGATACTACACTTTGATCCAGACCCCCAGGCCGAACCAACAGGATGATACTTTTATGAACGTTATTTCAGGTCGGCCCAGTTCGAAATTAGTTGCTGCTAGTTTAGAGGTTTCAAAAGTTGTTGCTCAACATGGAAAGCCACTCAGTGATGGGGAACAAATTAAAGAAGCTTGGCTAGAATGTGTGCCTTTCTTTTTGGACAATTTTTCAGAAAAGGAAAAGATTATTCAGCGTATTAAAGATTTGTCTGTGAGTAAAAAAACAGTTAAGGATAGGATACTTAAATTGGAAAGGAATACAGCTGAACAATTGATAATTTGTCTTCATATAAGGTTTTTTTTTCTATTTGTGTTGATAAAAGTACCAATAATTTCTCGTTTTTGTAGGGGTGATGTAGTATATGAAGAGATGGTTGCCCTTGTAACCCTACCTGAGAATACTACCGGGGCTGAAATATGTAAAGCAGTTGTGAACGAATGATCTACACGTCAAATTCACATTTCAAAAGTAGTATCTGCCAAAATAGATGTTGCCCCCAGCATGACTGGTGATTTTTGATTTGGTTTGCTTTTTTTTACGGCTTATCAACCTCAACGGGTTATGTAATGCCAACAAAATGTTCATTGCTGGTAATATTTTGTTTTGTCAAAAACCTATTTCTGGCAATAATTTTTTCCTTGAAAACTATATTGTTGGTAATATTTTTTTTTCCAAAATGTATTGCTGGTAATATTTTTTTTCAAAAATGTTATTGTTGGTAATTTTTTTTTTTAAAAATGTATTGCTGATAATAATTTTTTACAAAGTATTTCTGGTATTAAACCTATTTTTACACTTTCATAGTGTTTTGACCCCAGTTTCGGGGTTAACTATTTGCCCATAGCTGTGATCCTAACAGGTGCTACCACCCCGGGTCAGGGTGGACCTGGGAACACCAGCAATTAAGAGGTAGTTCCACGCTCCTCAAAACCTCTTGATCAGAGGCCTTGCTGCTGGACGTAGTTTATCGTCTTACCCAGGACGGGGATGTAGTTTATCGTCATACCCAGGACGTCATGATTGGTGAGAAAGCAGGATTTGTAAATATGCTTGCAAAAGATGTTGCATCATACATGAGGGGGCTTTGTGTGCAAAAGCTGCCCTAAAGGAACTTCAGGAAGTGATGCAAACAGTTACCAAGGTTGTTAATTAATATATATATATTTATTATATTATATTTCTGCTTAAGTATATTTCATAACGGGAGTAGCCTGACAGATGAAACTAGTGGTGTATGCATATCTCTCAAGGTTATTAAACATAGACCCGATATAAAAGCTCTGTCACTGATGATGCAGCAGAAGAAGACCCACTGAAAATATATAAAAAAGAGTCAACAAGTTTTCTGTCTTTAGTTTTATCTGACGTTTTCTTTTGAAAGTGGCAAAGGTTCAGGGTTGTTTAAATGTAGTTTTGAAGGTAAATACAGTGTGACCCCAAAAAACGGGAATTTTTGAAGTGCGTATTGCCAGACATGAGCAAGTGGCAACACTGCGAGACATTGACCTTGAGCAAGTAAACATTTCGCCATGTTAGTAATATCCCAGTTGAGATGTTGCAGCAGTCAATGAGGAATCTCAACAGCAGATTTCAAGAATGCATTCGTACAGGAGGACGCCATCTACAGGACGTAATTTTAAAAAAAATAAAAATTTCATCATTGTTTCTCAAATGGCATGTTTTAAGGTTTCAATTACTATGAATTAAATATTTTTCTTCCATCACTCTTGGTTTTATTGGATTGTTAAAAAGTTCCTGTTTTTTGGGGTCACCCTATAAATATGTATTTTTATACATCATTTATAAAGGATTTAAAATCAGCAAAATTCGTTAAGTGAATGTAATGAGTTCGACTGGAATTCGAACTTAGTTCTACCGCTTCCTCAATCCGAGCCGCTATCCGTTACGCCACCATGCACAATACTATGAATTACTGTGGGCCAGAGATAGTCTTTCAATAAGTACACGAATTCGGCTTTTGTAAAAACAAAAACAATTTTCATATACAATACTAATGATAATAAGATTCCTTCCAAAATCTTAGCGAACTACACTGTAACCCGGATATAAGAGACCCGGATATAAGAGAAACCCGGATATAAGATAGATTTTCTCTGGTCCCAAATTAGAGCTTGTGTTAATGTATATACAGTGTAACCCTGATATAAGAGACCCGGATATAAGAGAAACCCGGATATAAAAGATATTTAATCTGGTCTCAAATTAGAGCCTGTGTTAATGTATATATAATAGATCAAACCCGGATATAAAAGAAACCCGGATATAAGAGACTTATCCGGTCCCGACAACTCTCTTATATCCGGGTTACACTGTATAGTAGACCAAACCCTGATATAAGAGAAATCCGGATATAAGAGAAACCCGGATATAAGATACTTCTTCTCCGGTCCCGACAACTCTCTTATATCCGGGTTACACTGTATAATAGACCAAACCCTGATATAAGAGAAACCCGGATATAAGATACTTCTTCTCCGGTCTCAACAACTCTCTTATATCCGGGTTACACTGTACTAACAAAATAGGAAAACTTCATTGGAGACAGAGAGAAAAGTTCTGAACTGCTATGTAATCACTGGTTAATTTTATCCAAAAACGGAATTGATAAAGAAAAGTGTTTTGATGTAAATAGTTTTAAAAAGAGTCCGCAGTACATCATGAAAAAGTTCATTTTCAAAGAACTATATGTAATAGTCACTCATCAATATCTGATTGAAATTACTCTAACCACTTTTGCTACTGACGCCGTCACTGGCTACAATGATTTTTTGCTAGAATCGCAGACAACGATCTTTTCCTGACTACCAACCACACTTTCATCTCAAATCTCAATAACTGCACTTCCACCTCAATCGATATGGCTTTTCCATACTCAGGATATCTGTAACTTTAACATTATCAATACAAAACTTTAACATTATCAATACAGAAATATCAACCTCCACAACGGCGATACTGATATAACCCCCACCCCCAATAACAATCAACAAAGTTATCGTCCAACTTGTCACTGCTTCTCTTGGCTCCTCCTTATTTTTCTCGTTACAGTTGCAATAGAAAGTGCTTTCAGAGCCTGCGCACCCATGAGGATTTGCGCAATCTCAAGGACGGAGGGTAGGCACTGTCGTCACTGACCGTCCCTCTTACAGTCGGGATCATCGTCGCCTGCCGAAGCAATTGACGTGAAAGGGAAGGCGGTCATTGTCATTCAATAGCTTATGTGATTGGATCGCTGGGCGTCAGACACAGACAAGGCAGTTTAAAAAAAAAACAAAACAAAAAAAACCCCACAAAACCAAAAAAAAAAAAAAACCCGTAAAAATGGCGATAAGTTTCTGCTCGCTGATTGGTCGGTTGCTAAAACGTCTGCGTCCGTCTCGAGTGATTCTCTTTGATCCAACAAAAGCGACCACAAAACGATATCTCAACGGACGGACGGATGAACGCCGCCAGCCGAACAGAGTGCAAGGGCTAGAGTCGGGGTGATGAGGTGGGGGTTGCAGATTGGGCATTATGGATAAGAAAATATTGAGAGGACAGTGATTAGTGGTGGAGGGTGGAAATGTGTTGAGGCTGTGTGATCGGCTAAAGAAGGGACAAGAGAAAGCGGACTGGCCAACCAAAGAGGGGACCCCAACGAACTGCGGGGAGACGAAGCAACTTCTTCTAACGTCCATTTATCAATCGGCCACATTTTCTGTTGTTGGTAGAGGGTAAAAATGTCGGGAAAATGGAGGGGGCGAAGAGAAATGTGTGTTGGGAAAGGAAAATCGTAGGAAAGAAAACGAAAAGGAAAGTGAAAGAGAAAGGCAAATAAAGAGAGTGAAAATTGTTTGTAAAAAGGAAATAAAAGAAAATGGCAGGAAGGTAAGGAAGAAAAAGAAAAGAACAGAAAGAAAAAAAAAAGATAAAAAAAGAAGAAAATAAGTTAAAAAAGAAAAATATCTGAAAGAAAGAAATGTTTATAGGAAAAAAAAAAAACATCGCGTGTGCTTACGTGCGCGCAAAAGAGTACAACAAAAATAAAAGAAAAAAAGTATAACTTTTTAGAAAGGATTGAATGTTATTGAAAAAGTAGTGGGTGGGGAGAAATAACAATTTCAAAGAATGGCGAAAACATTTCTTCCGGGATTCAAATGGGAAGAGGTGGAGATGCCATGTTCAAAGAACTAGTGCCGATGCACACACGTGTGTATATAAATGCTGCACGGAACAAGGAAAAAAGAGTTAAAAGAGAAGTACTGAAAGAAAGAATAGAGAAAAGATGAGGAATATAGAAAGATTAAAAAAAAGAAAAGAAAAGAAAAAAGAAAGAAAACTGGAAAATAGAAAAAGAGATAGAGGCTTTTGCGCTGATCAGTAAATGAATACATATGCATCTGTGTCTGCAGATAATTGCATATCATTATATACGTTAATATATTTGCAACGCATTTTACCATGTGTTGGAATATGGTTGTGTATTTGGAAGAAAGAATAAGAAAAGACACAGTATCTGTATAGATGTGTGTATATGTATACATGTATATAAAAATATATGTACAAATAATGAGAAAGAAGGAAGGAACTTGGTATTAGTGTAAGAGATAGAAAACATGGAAGAAAGAAGATGGGGTTGAGAATTCAGATTGCCTTTGATAGAGTATTTATTTAGGAAAGAGAGAGACGAACATGAAAGAACTGCTGTGAGTTTAAATGATTCCAGTATACCGGAAATATTTCACTATTAGCTACAAATCACAAAGACAAAAAACAAAAACAAAAAAACTGTGTGATAATGACTTCTTTTGGGTATGGCATCGTCACGTTGCCACATAGTCTCGTTTCATCTAATCTCGTTTAATTGATAAGCTGAAATAGAGAATAAAGGCGAGACATGAAATCGATTTGCACAGACTACTTTTTTCTAGCAGTTACTTTTTCTGCTAATTTATCTGAATTTCTGGGATGAGGAGTTATCAGCATTCACATTATTTACATGCGGACTATTTTCCTCATCTTTGTTGTTGTTATCACAACGTTTTAACTGTTGTGTCCTTCGCGGAATGTCGAACGAAGCCCTTTATTCAATCTACAGCGATAGATTGTTCTCGTTCCGCTGACCATGTCTCGGGATATCTCATTTAGTTCATACTTAGTTCAGTTCAATAATCCATCTGCACTGCCCAGCTCAGGAATTGAACTCACACTTACTATTTCACTAAGTTCACGAACCAACGATTTTATTCAGTAGGCTATTGTCCCGTGGGACAATCCGGGTGTAGAATAGAGAATTGAACTTAATCTGCGTGCTGCTGAGGCTCTACCGATGCTGCAGCTTTTAGACGCTTAACTGCTTTCACCGAGACCTCTTTTTTTCGATTGCTTCTATTGAGGTCTTGTTATTCCTCTTTCTTTCTTTATTAGTGTTATGGCCCAGATTAGGACAAAGGAAGAACAACACGAACACAAGAGTAGAAATAATGAAGATATATTACACGGAATAATAATACAAGATGTGGAAGGTGTTAGTATGACTGTCAGTCTGGTTTGGAATTAACTACTATCGGCTCGACTCGATTCGTCTCTCTCTCTCTCTCTCTTGAGAGACGTAGTATACATAGTGTTAGGAAGAGTTCATTCTGTAGTTATAGGTAAGGACCCATAACAATTAGTAGCTCCTATATCGTATTTATTTCTATGTTAGGTCTAATAAGCAAGGCATAGTACCTACGCTAATTATTTCAGACATCTGATTATCCAGTGTTATTCTCTGTAGTATTTTTACTTCATTCCAAAGGGGTTACTAACTACCCTTTTCTTCTATACACGATCAGTTATGCATGATTTCATTATCTGGTCATCGTTTATGCAGAAAAAAAGGTAATCCCACCCCATTTGTAATTTGCAAATAAAAATAGCGTACATGATTCGACGATGTCAAAGGCAGTGGCTGTAACGATTAAAATGTGCTTTCAGAAAGTCACAAAGATCGAGCACTCGTGGGAGTTAAAGAATAAAATGTTTTTGAAACGTGAGAGCATCACTGATTACATCGCATGGTTTTCAAATAGGCACATTAAAAAAAGTATGAAACCTTTTCAAATAAACCCATTACAAAAGAATTAAAACTTTTCGATAGTTTATTAATTAATTAGCTCATTAATAACATAATTACAACAATATGAATTTGAAATATTTACTCTGTGAAATTAGAGAGAAGTAACTGATATTTTTAATTTAATGAAAAGCTTTCTTTTTCTGTTTTGTCACAAAGCAAACATTTAGCAAAATATCACTTCGTTTCATTTATAATTTCATCCGTACTTTCTGACTAAATATTTTCTTGGATGCATTTACCCTTTTATGGAAACCGCTTTTTCGACAAACACCCTGTTTTCTTGACGTACTCTTCTCTTCCTACTACGAGATTACCTGTCATAGATAGATAGATAGATCGATAGATAAATAGATAGATAGATAGATAGATAGATAGATATGAACGTAATGAGATAGATAGATAGATAGATAGATAGATAGATAGATAGATAGATGTGAACAAACATAGATAGATATGAACATGGATGTGAACAAAGATAGATAGACAGATAGACAGACAGACAGACAGATAGATAGATAGATAGATAGATAGATAGATAGATAGATAGATAGATAATGAACATAGATGTGAACAAACATAGATAGATAGATAGATAGATAGATAGATAGAGAGAGAGAGAGATAGATAGATATGAACATAGATGTGAACAAAGATAGATAGATAGATATGAACATAGATGTGAAAAAATATAGATAGATAGATAGATATGAACGTAATGAGATAGATAGATAGATAGATAGATAGATAGATAGATTTGAACATGGATGTGAACAAAGATAGATAGACAGATAGACAGACAGACAGACAGATAGATAGATAGATAGATATGAACATAGATGCGAATAAAGATAGATAGATATGAACATAGATAGATGTGAAAAAAGATAGATAGATAGATAGATAGATAGATAATGAACATAGATGTGAACAAACATAGATAGATAGATAGATAGATAGAGAGAGAGATAGATAGATAGATAGATAGATAGATAGATATGAACATAGATAGATGTAAACAAAGATAGATAGATATGAACATAGATGTGAACAAAGATAGATAGATAGATAGATAGATAATGAACATAGATAGATGTGATCAAACATAGATAGATAGATATGAACGTAATGAGATAGATATGAACATAGATAGATGTGAACATAGACAGATAGATAGATAGATAGATAGATAGATAGATAGATAGATAGATAGATAGATAGATAGACCTACTATTCTCTTCCTACTACGAGAAGACATGCTTTTCCAAACACATTTCAGTTTTCAAATTTGTTTTCTTTTAAATAAGACTCCTGTCCGAACTACAGAACAGGAACAAAGGAATTCTTGTCAAAACTTAAATTAATATTTATTTTAATAGATTTTCATACTGTACTGTATGTGTCGTTATCATAGTTACGCCATCCTCTTTCCTGTTTAATAGTTCATAGGTAAATATGAAGAGACGAGGATATATATTTGTTTCACTTTGGTTCAACAATACAATCATGTGGCACTTTTTAATGTCTGCAGTATACAAGGCTTTTCTGATAACCGCATCTTTTCAGTTGGTGTTCGTGATATCTACACAGTTAAGCAGTTGATGAAAACCTAACTTGAAGAATTAACTGCTATTGCTCTGACATGGGCGCTCAGTCTAGTAAAACATAGATAGATAGATAGATAGATAGATATGAACAGAGATAGATAGGAACATAGATATGAACAGTCATAGATAGATAAAAAAACATTGGATAGATAGATAGATATGAACAGTCAAATATATAGTGATTTTCCAAGCGTAGCTTAGATGTGGCACAAGGTTAAAAATAGGGGGCACCTAGTGAAGAACGAACTCACTACTCAGTCGTAATTAGTCTAGCGAGACAAACTTGCTAGCCATTACACCGCCTCGAAGTGACCAGTCATATATATATATATATATATATATATATATATATATATATATATATAGTCATCCACAGACAGACTGTTTCGCTGTATCACAGCTCATCAGTGTGGCTAGACGTCCGTTTGCCTCTAGCTAGGATCGAAACCCAACAGAATTAGTGTCAGTCGGGGATTCTACCACTAAGACGTTGACGCACGGCAGGGATGAAGGAGAATTTAAGCGTATTTATTTCTAGATAAACACACAGTGACAGAGAGAACTCGATTCGATTTACCGAAGAGTCTTGCATTATGAGCCGTAATATATATATATATATATAAATCCCACGGCACCTTTGGAAAGTGCCTGAAAACCATACCACATGTTGACCCAATCCTTGTGAGTGAAATTGGGTAGACAGAACCCTTGGGTGCCGTCGATAAGTATGCTAGCACAAAGTCACAAGTCATCGTGGCCGAGGGCTTGAGCGTGCTGGCCTTGTTCAAATTGTTGAACACGCTAGATAACACGCTCTTTCCCAGAAATTGTAACGAAGGCCTTCTCAGCATAGTTGCAGTATAAACCAGAGGTGGGTTTCGTGGCTGTTGAATAAACACAAATGCACCTGAGCAAGCGTCTGCAGTACAGATTGGCTAGCCGCTCTAGTAGACAAGTATCCTCGAATACGAGTGGCCAGCTATACATACATACAGATAGATAGATAGAAAAGAGAGAGAGAGAGAGAAAGTGAGAAGTCATTCTAGGGTTTATTTAAAAAAAGCATGAAAAGGGTGTGATTTTTATGAACAAGTAGAATTTAGAAAAAAATTAGTGAATTTATGGAAAAAAAATAATAGGAACATAATTTTTGAAAATGCGAGGTGGGTACTGAAAAGTTCTTGACTCCAACCAATTTCCCTAAATCTGACTAAATGACTAAACATAAGAATTTCTTTGTAATTCCTTTCTTCAGCTGAGAATTTTTCGGGCCTAACTCTTATAATATATATAATTAGTTATCTAAAAAAAAAAAGATGATTAAGGTTTAAAATGCAATCTTACTTGGGGCTTTTATTTTGGTTTTAATTCCAAGTTAATAGATGAAAGATAGTATTTTCAATAAGCAAAAATACTTTGTTGGATTTTAAACAGAATTCAAATTGATAGAAACAGAATTTAAATTGATTTTGTTATTATCAGTAAAATCAATAAAATCGTCCATATTGATAAATCTGTCAACACAACATAATTCTTTTTATTAAAAAATTTTCAAAAATAAAACATTCTTTTCTGAAACGTTATTTGAGAAAAATTAACTTATTTAAGTTTTAAGTAATCTGAATTGAAATATATATTACTTACTTTTTATCTATTACTTACAGCCTGATGTTTGGCTAATTTATGTAAAGGAGGAATAATTTTAATAAAATTACATATCAAATACAACGTAAACGCCATTTTATGTCAATTTTTTTAATATCCTAGTAAACTTTAAAAGTTGTAATATCGTAAGCATTCTAATATTTTTATTGCATTTTAGGCACTTTGGTTAGATAGTTTTACTTACGAAGACGTTTGGTGAGAAAATGTTAGAAAACTACCAATGAATTTTAAATTTACTATACTTACCACTCTTATTTTCTGATAATGGCGTGTAAGGACGACCATATTTACAAAACTTGGTATGAAATGGACAAAGTCCGACAATTATTTTAAGACATTTTTTATGTTTATACGTTCTTTTTATAAATACAAATATTTAAGTAAATGCTCTGTTTATAATAAACAGTATTAATGACATTTACCGGCTTGAATGTCCGAGAAATTTTCATAGAAAATATGCGTTCTCCGACAGGAATCGAACCTGTATCCTATACAGAACCGTCATATAGCCTGACGTGCTTTACCGATTGAGCCACAGAGGACGCATATTTTCTATGAAAATTTCTCGGACATTCAGGCCGGTAAATGTCGTTAATACTGTTTATTATAAAACAGAGCATTTACTTAAATATTTGTATCTATAAAAAGAACGTATAAACATAAAAAAATGTCTTAAAACTTGGTATGTTTATACACATACGAAAAAAAAAACCAATTCAAAATCATTAAAAATTACTGTGGATGACTGAATTGTAATAATCTTTTGTATTAATGATTAATAAATGCAGTTTTTTTCTACTAACAATATCACCTGACCGATAAAAATTAATATAGACATTTAAAAGATTTAAAAGTTTATAAATTATTCTAAATACATATTTTAAATGGAAACAATTCTTGTAAAAATTCATTATTCATGAAAATTTATTTTTTATGAGACAATAACCTTCATAATATATTTATTCATAAAGCAATTAAAAGCTTTTCTAATTAAATAATGTCTTAATTTTATTGCATTTTTATTTTACGATTCAGAGCTGATTTTTCTATAACTGGGCGTCCTGTTTAATCAAAAATATTTGATGACTTAATTTCTTCGAGGACTTGTCCTTATAATTAATATAGGCATTATACCCTACAAAAAGAATTACTCGAAACTTCCAAAACATATGCAAGTGGAGGACAACGAATGTAAAAAAATATTTTTGCATAGATTTTCTAAAAAAAAAGAAACATTTAAAAAATAATTTGATTCCATAAGTCCTGAAAGTTACATTAAAATCCGACAATTATCTGATTTTGGCAAGATTTTCAAATTCAGTGTCTTTTTCATCGCAAAAAGACGCCAAAATATCCCATATTGATTTATGGTTCCAGGTTGGCGCCAGAAAAACAAGATATTTAACCAAAATTTGGTAGGCACTAAAATGTATTAATAAAATAATTTTTACATAAAAATATCATATGGTCTTTTCTCTTAATAATGATACAAAGATTTTGACGATAAAACTCTTTTTATTCATTTTGTAGCGAATCTTTGGAGGTACCTATAGATAATAAATATATTTTTGCCTATATATATATATATATATATATATATATATATATATATATATAGTGTCGTCTAAGATGTTTTCCTTTAGTCTTTATTCATATTCTCTTTTTACAGATATGTTCTATCTTAAATTTTTTGCATAAATATATGAAGATCGCGTGAGCGTAAAACACGGGTTACGACTACGTCCATCCTTTCATAGGATTTAACGCTGTTAAGGGTTTTTTTTCTCTGTCTAGGCAATATAGACTTCGAGCACTTTACATTACTGATTAGGCAGTTTTTTTTTCAGTATTGCCATTTTTGTTCGAGACTATCTGGATAGGTGCTTTAGGTTTTGGCAAGTTGTTCGTTGGTTTCATCAGTGTTTTTTTTTCTTTAAAATATTTATATATAAAATACAATGATTGGAATGTTATTGAAACGTTAAACCCTTTCTAAGAAAATATAATTTTTTTTTACTAGTCTTAGCCAGTGTGCTGTCTGTTGTAAACATGTAAATAACTGGATACAATTCTGAAAAGAAACAAGTTTCATTATATTAAATTTGTAAATATGTATTTTTTTATTAAGGAATAAGTGTAAAAAAAGGGTTAATAAAGAGAGGAGAGAAACAGAGAGAGAGGAAGAGAAAATAAAGAGAGAGAGAGGGGGAGAGAGAGAGAGTAAAGAGAATGACGATAAAGGAAACAAAGAGAGAAAGTAAAAAAGAAGATAAAAAAAAGAAAGAATGAATGATGAAGGAGGAGGAGGGCAAAGAAGACGAAGAAATAGTTGATTTCGAAAATGAACGAGTGGCTGGGAATGACAAATAAAAAGAAGGAAACTGCAACAACAACAAAAGGGAAAAAAAGCTGCATCGAAAGAAAATGAACTGCATGAAAGAAAGAAAGAAAGAAAGAAGAATAATGAATGAATGAAATATAGAAAAAAGAAAGAAGAAAGAAGAAAGAAAGAAAGAATTAAATAAAGAAAAAAGAATAAAGAAAGAAACAAACAAGAAAGAAGAAATAAAGAAAGAAAGAATTAAATAAAAAAGAAAGATAAAGAAAGAAATACAGAAAGAACGAAAAAAGAAGAAATAAATAAAAAATTAAATAAAGAAAAAAGAAAGAACGAATGAAAGAAAGAAAAAGAGAGACAGAAGAATAAAGAAAGAATTAAATTTAAAAAAGAAAGAAAGAATGAAAGAAAAAGAAAGAAAGAAGAATAAAGAAAGAATTAAATTAAAAAAGAAAGAAAGAATGAAAGAAAAAGAAGAAAGAAAGGAAGGAAGGAAGAAAGAAAGAAAAAGAAAGAAAAATAAAGAAAGAAAGAAACAAACAAACAAAGAAACCGAATAACAAAAGAGAAAAGGTGGAATATATTAACCAAATTCAAACACCAAAAATTGTCTACTGGTCGATTGTACTGCTTATGGATTGATAGAAAGCGAGACATATTTATCAGCCACTAAACATAAGTGGGGCGAGTGGAAAGGGTGTTTTTTTTTTTATTCATCAAAAATACTCTGCACATGCAAAGAAAAGACAAGAGTGAGTGGGAAGTGCGGAGTGTGCTAATTTGATACCCAAATAAGGCAACAATGAAAAAATACCCCAACACTTAAAAATCAACATTTTAATTCCAATTTACTTCTTTTTATCTTAACACTTCTATGTTTGTTAAATATTTAATTATTATTGTCGTATTTCGTCATTTCTCTCGACTGCTAATGCTAATAATAATAATAATAATAATAATAATAATAATAATAATAATAAGAAGAAGAAGAAGAAGAAGAAGAAGAAGAAGAAGGAGAAGTAGAAGAAGAAGAAGAAGTAGAAGAAGAAAAGGAAAATACACTGTTATCGATAAATATGACGTGAATGCAGCGAAGCGATGGATCACTGAAAATATCTCCAAATAATTCTTTACAAAACAAACCAAAGAAAAATTATGCCATTAGATTTCGTAAAATTTATGAGAAATTTAATTTTCTCTTGTCCAATTCCTGAAAGGCCCAGAATATAATAGTAAGAAAACTGCTCATGTCCAAAGAATGTTCAGAACGTATATATAAAATATTTTGAATATATCGAGAACCGATCACGTGGTCTTGATGCATCTTCGCAACCAATCAGCGGTGACCTTATGTAACATGGAGCCCGAGTAGCAAGAAATAGAATAACTAGAACAAAAAATACAGTTCACTTAAACATTATGAACTATTAAATGACCGGTACTTTCCAGGCAGACCTCAGGCCGGTGAGTCTTGTTTCTAAAACATTCTTGGTTCAGATATAACCTCTCTTATTTTGTTATTTTAAAAATTCTTAATTGAACATGTTTTTCCATGAAACCAAAACTTAATTATTTCACTCTCTTGAAACTGAATGTTGAAATTTTATCATTTGAGTATCACTAGCATTGCATAGTTTTTATTCAGTTATAATTATTAATAACTATGAAGGTGACGGTAGTGCCTATAATCACTGGAACACTAGAAATGGACCCAACAGAAGAAAATAATTGCGAAAACTTATAATAAGAAAATAATCGGGAAACGGCGCAAAAAATGTTGATCTAAAATCGGTTCAGAAATAAATAAATATAATACCATTTGTGAGATGAGGCAAAAAATGGCTTACAATACACTATTGACAATGGAAACCTATAACGACTGAAGTACCAGGTGTTACGAGGATGCATTTCTATATATAAAAAAGAAAGTCTACAATAAGGTTAAAATTTATAGTAAAGGTTTCTACTGAGTCCTACTTGTTAATACAAAAAAAGTTTTCTTTCATGAAGTAGTTGTAAAATAGAAAAATTAGAAATAGAACGTTTGGAAGATTCTAGATCATTCCAGTATATTCGAGAAAAATCTAGATGATACGAGAAACATCTAGAAATATGCTAATTAGGTGTTTGTCCCTATAAAATAGGTTTTTGGTAAAGGGTTGTCAGTTTGATAAAGGGAATTTCTGCCAGTATCAACTCCGGCTTTTGATTCGAGGATTATTATATCCAGCCGAAGGAATCTCGATGAAAAGTTGCCGACCAACAAAAACCCAAAAAGAGAATTTCATGGAACAAGTTTGGTAAATAGAATTTTGACTATTTTCATTGACCAAACTAAAAATTTATCTTTATTTACACACATTTGTGGATTTCCAGTAATAGCAACTAGATTACTTCGGTAGCCCTAACGTAGTAAAGACACTTGACTCTCCTCCCTTCTCCCTCGTAACACTTCGCCAGTAACTCTGTGTTTTCTGTTTTGTATAGCCAATTGTATATCTTGTATATACAGTGTAACCCGGATTTAAGAGAGTTGTCGAGACCGGAGAAGAAGTATCTTATATATAGGTTTTCTCTTATATCAGGGTTTGGTCTGTTATATATACATTAACACAGGCTCTAATTTGGGACCAGAGAAAATCTCTCTTATATCCGGGTTTCTCTTATATCCGGGTTACACTGTATTGCAAAGAGACAGGAAAATAGCCAAGAATATTAGGAAGACTTGCTGACACTCGATCTCCAGTCATAACAGCTACGAACTTTTGATTTGATGGTACAGTGTAACCCGGATATAAGAGAGTTGTCGGGACCGGAGAAGAAGTCTCTTATATCAGGGTTTATCTTATATCCGGGTTTGGTCTATTTTGTTTAGGTAAGTATGGCTCTAATTTGGGACCAGAGAAAATATCTCTTATATCCGGGTTTCTCTTATATCCGGGTTACACTGTAACTAATAATAATAATAATGGCAAATAGTAATAATGTCCGCATCAAAACGAGTTGATGTAGACAAACCCGTAGCCATCAGTGTTTACGTAGTGCAGGGTGAAAAGCTGAAATCGAAGGCTTTATTCTTGCTGCTCAAGACTAATGCTTGCTAATTAGAAATTACCAAAAATACATACTGAAAATTTGTGTTAACCCGAAATGCAGATTCTGTGATAAATATACAAAAACAATTGACTATCTTGCATCAGGTTACACAGTGTTAGCATCCACTGAATCTAAAACTCGGCATGATAATGTGGACCAATATCTGCAATAAAAAAATCTGAAAATGTTATGGTAAGGAAACTGCGAGAAATTGGTTTGAACATCACCCAGACCCGGTTGCAGAGATAGGACCTGTAACAGTTTTATGGCTCACAGCCAGAACACTCAAAGTTAATCGTTCAGACATCGTAATCAAAGACCACAATAACAGAATGTGCTTTCTTATTGACATGGTTGTCTCTGCAGACGTATATTTGATCTTCAAAAA
>OZ038506.1:31340858-31371946 GCA_964036315.1 Acanthosepion esculentum | reverse complement strand
AGAAGAAGAAGAAGAAGAAGAAGAAGAAGAAGAAGAAGAAGAAGAAGAAGAAGAAGAAGAAGAAGAAGAAGAAGAAGAAGAAGAAGAAGAAGAAGAAGAAGAAGAAGAAGAAGAAGAAGAAGAAGAAGAAGAAGAAGAAGAAGAAGAAGAAGAAGAAGAAGAAGAAGAAGAAGAAGAAGAAGAAGAAGAAGAAGAAGAAGAAGAAGAAGAAGAAGAAGAAGAAGAAGAAGAAAACCCCTAAAATTACAAATCTCATTGCTTACAAACAAATACACATGTCGGATTGGCTGTCACCCGGGTCAACAAAGTCTACGTACCACAGAGAGGGATTAGTCTGGGGCTGAAAAATCAATAATACATAATATAACAAAAGCAACAATTGAATAAATAATAATAATAATAATAATAATAATAATGATGATAAAAATCATAATAATACCCCCATAATCTGAATATAATCCCCCCTGCCCATCTCATGAGCAGGACAAGCGTTTTAGTCTTGGTCGACAGTCGTCCTGAAGTTGGTAACTTGAACAAAGTACCCCTTGGAGGTCAAGGATAAAACGCAAAAAAATCTCAATGATTATGAACAAGTCTTCGTACCGGATCGGCCATTACCCGGGTCAACAGGGGCTGTATACCTGAGAGAGGAACCACCAGTCTGTAGCCGAAAAATCTTTTCACTGGAACAGACTTTTTCCAACAATGAAGAGACACTTGGTCATCAAACCAGGACTGTTCCCAACCTTGGACCAGGTGACAAATCAAGTACTAAAAAGCAAGCGAACGAAATGGTCTCATGAAGAGTATCAGCAAGTGATGACGTCCTTTTTCACCGCACTCGAAAATCCATAAAGGAACACCACGGATTAGACATACCAAATATGGAGAACTATGGTAGAAAATGAAATAAGACCCCATCTCAACCCAAACATGCTTGCCAATGTCCGCAGGGACATCGTCCGAAATAAAAGACTATCAAATGCAGAAGTAGATATTACTAAATAAATATAAGACAGAATACAATAACGCATCACTCAAACAATAAAGAGATGAGAGTAAAAACAAACTACAGAAGAATGGATGATGATCTGTGTCAAAGAACATGAAAGAAGTAAGACACTTTATTCAGTAATAAAGGAAGCCAACAAGTTCAAAATAGAGTTTCAAATGAGTGAAGTAATGCCAGTATAGCATAATATACCGACTGCAGCTGCAAAATGCTTATAAAAGAAAGCAAAGGCAAATGCAACCGACTAGATACAGAAACGATGGCAAGATAAAACGCTTCACACTTAATACTCTGCCCATACCAAACAAGCTGATGCAGACAAGCCCCGTACCCATCAGTGGTTGCGTAGGGCAGGGTTAAAAGCTGAAACCGAAGGTTTTATTTTTGCTGCACAGAACCAATGCTTGCTAACTAGAAATTACCAAGCACACTTACTGAAAAATTGTGCTAACCCGAAATGCAGATTCTGTGATAAATATCCAGAAACATTGTCATCCACTGAATATAAAATCTGGCATGACAGTGTGGACCAATATCTGAACTGGAAAATCTGCAGCTTTTACGGAAAGGAAATTGCAAATTGTATGAACACCACCCAGACCCAAATACGGAGATATGACCTGTAACAATTTTATGGGACTTTACAATACACACAGACAGAAACAAGCAAAGCTAATCGCCCAGACATCGTGACTAAAGACCGCTAAGACAAAATTTGCTTTCTTATTGTCCCTGCTGACTACAATGTATCTTTGAAAATCTTCAAAAAATTATCAAATTGCAAAGAAGTTGAAATCGAAATCTCAAAAATGTGGCACATGAGGACATCAACAATTCCAGTTGAAGTTGGAGCCCACGGACTGATTGGAAAAGATTCCAATAGACTTAATGGCCGCCGATACCTTAAAGAAATACAAAAAAAAAATTGTTATCACAAGTACAGTCCAAATCTTACCAAGGGCTTTATCAATGTAAAATATGTGTGATTTGTGTTGTGTTTTTTTTTGTCTTTTTTTCAAAACTGCTCAGTGGAAAATATCATGATGCCATTTCAAAATGCTTCTCAAAACACAGGTAGCATCACGGAACAATGGTTAGCAAACTATCACTGTAGTAAGTTTAGTTCCCCCCTCGGTGCCTCATAATTTTGACCCCGTTCTTGATAAGACTAAGCTCAATAATTATTATTTGGTAGCCCACAAAGGCTCACTTTTATTAAAAACATTTTTCGTGCTTTCACTTATGTTGCATAATTGCTACAAACGTTGCCACTTCTACCAGCGCCATTACGATAAGCACCAACAATAAAACCATTATTTTGATAATTATAAAACGTGAAATCATTTCAGATATAAGAGCTATCCCGATGACGTTTGATGTAGAATTGTTTGAAACTGCCGAAGCACAACATAGAAATAAATAAAAATCCAGTGAATTCAATGTGGATTTATGTCGACGATACGCTTTTCTTTCTTTTTTTAAAAAAATATTTCATCCGAAGCAAGTCGATAATGCCACTAAAAGGCAAGAGATTGCTGGGAATGGAAAAGAATGACAAATACTTTGGCGAGGAGAAAGAACACTAAAAGAACAGGTTCAGGATGGCGATTGACGTTGCATTTAAATTTTTGAAAATTGTAGATGGCAGAAAAGTAGGAAACGGAAGAGAGTTCCACAGATAAGTGTGAGAAATTAGAATAGAATTTAAGGTTTCATCTAGCTATTTCAACAGTAAAACGATAAACTAATAATAGCCAGTCTAGTAGTACACTTAAATTCACACGTTCCAGGTAACAGGGTGGCGACTTCATTAGAACAACTGCCATGAAAATATTTATAGAAGAGACAGAGAGAAGCCACGTCACGTCGGCGGGGAAGTGACTGAAGTCGAGATGCCGGGTCAGGATCGATAACATTACAGACCCGTCTTTGGATTTTGTCGAGAAACTCGTGATATAAAGACGGAGCACCAGACCAGATATGGCAGCCATATTGAATGCACGGACGAATGGTAGATTTATAAATGTACAAGATGGATTCCGATGAGAAAAATTGTCTGTCACGACACAGTGAATCAACCTTCTTAGCAGCAAACCTAGCAATTAATTCAATATGCTCGTTCCACTTCATGTCAGTAGAAAACGGGAGACAAAGAATGAACAAAACAGGTTAGCATCATCCATGTTGATAGAGGGCAAAAATGGTTTTCTATGATGGGTAAAGGATAGCTAGTTTCGTTAAAAATTACAAGCCATTCCTTATCCCAGTTAACAGTTGCAGACTGTTTTCGATAGCAGCTGGTTGTTTTACTTTGTCGGACCTATCGGACAAACATAATACAGGAGAAAATAGTTGTCATCAGCATAAGTACCTTGTTGAGAACTGATGACATCGGAAAAATTGTTGATGACGATGAGAAACAAAATAGATCCTAGGACAGAGACCTGTGTGATTAAAGTGAAATCCTGACATGACATTTATTACTTGATTTGTTAAGAACGACTGGATTAAGTCAATTATCCGACCAGAGACAACATAAAGGTTGATCTTGTGGAGAAAGCCAGCATACCAAACCCTGTCAAACGCCTTCGAAATATCTAAAGCCACAGCTTGATCCTCGCCGTTTTCTTTTCTAAAGCCTGACAGGCAAATTCAGAGATAACCGTGAAAACGTCGGCGGTTGACCTAACGTGGAATAATTGTCAGGCGCAAACAATGAGCAAAGAGTTGGCATCTGGTTTAATGACCCAAATAGAGCACGTGTTTTGCTGATTTAAAGTTCGAAATAGCAGTTTCGTGTGTTCTGTATGTGTGGAAGGAGTCACGTCATATTCGCTTCTTTTATAAATACCGCATCCCTTCATGTATACGCATGAATACATATATATATATATATATATATATATATATATATATATATATATATATATATATATATATACAGGGTGTCCATAAAGTTCGTGTGCACTTTAAAAAATTTATAACTTTATTTGTATTTGCGATAGAAATAATTTGTAAAAAGAATTAGAAAGAAGTAAATCTATTTTTTGGGGGTGGGGTGGGGGGTTATTGTCTAACCACTTTCGCCCCAGCCCCTCAACCTCCGACGTCTTACCCTTTGGGTTGAGGTGTCTACTCGGTCTTAACCGAGCTTAAGGGAGTGACCGTAGGTCCCCTGAGCATCCGTAGATCATTCGACCGGTCCACTGGGTTAATCCTACTTCCTGCCCACGTTGTGTTTGGTTTGATCCAGAAAGCAGAAGTGATGTTCATCCATTCACGGTCGACTGAAGATGTAGACACGCCTGGAGACTCTGTGCTAAGAAATTTAGAATGCACCAAAAATATATATATATATATATATGCAGTAAGCCGAACATACAACTATTCAATGGTTGAACTGTTAATGTGTTTTATATAGCAGAAAAGAATAATATAGATAAGAAACGGGTTACAGAAAGGAAAATAATTGGCGTAAAAACTCATACACTGGATACTAGAGAGAGAGAGAGAGAGAGAGAGAGAGAGAGAGAGAGAGAGAGAGAGAGAGAGGGTTGTGATTAGCTTGTTGTGAAATTGTCTCAGAACGATATGTGACTCTTGATTATTGTAGCTTGTTCGACGTTTCCGTTTCGAGTGGTAGTAATAATAGTAGCAGTAGTAGTCTTAGACGTTGGAGGAGTAATTAGATTCTTCATACGTATATCAACAAAATATGTAAGCGGGCACCTGGCTCCAACCTCTGACGTCACTCTCAATCTCCGACCTCTCTTTCCAGCTCGACTGCACTCGACGGCAGACCAGCCAACCACCCTGTCTCTTCCGTCTTTCCTCTTCCGTCTGCCTTTCTCGTCGGCCATTCTCGTCGGCCATTCTCGTCGGCCTTTATCGTCTGGCCTTTTCCGTTCGGCTCTTCCATCCGGCTCTTACGTCTCTCCTGTAGCACCGCGACTTTTATTGGTCAGCTGCGGGTGCCTACGCACGTGACGGCACGCAGCGACGACGATGTGCCGACCGATCGCGGTTTCTCCCGTCTCTCTCTCTTCCGTCTGCCACTTTTTCAGCATAACTACGCGTTTATATAGATAAATCAGACTGATCATAAATCGATCCTTAGTCCTTACACGATTATCATGAATGTCGCTGTCAACACAAAACCATGGGAATTTCAAATGTCCTTTCTTGCTTACTCAGCCCTATTTATAATTTTAACCGACAAAAGTTATTTCGATCATTTTACATTGTCTTTTCTAATGACCTAATTCCAAATGGGCGAGATCAAGTTTCCATCAGTAAACAAAATTGTTCTTATCTAATTTCGCTGTTCTACTCCAATTTCAATAAAAAAAATGTGTCTGTGTGTTTGTGCGTTTCCCAAACTCTCTCTGTCAAAATTGAAATTTTAATTAAGTTTCCACATGTCCTCAATCATTAGCAATACGAAGGGTAATACGATTTTGAAATTCACGGAAAACATTTGCCAATTGATTTACAGTAATGCCTGAAATGACATTAGTTATTTTAGCTGTATTTAAAACTAGGTACATTAAACTTTATAACTTTTTTACAGATTATTTATATCGTAAATACAAATAAAGTTATAAATTTTTTTAAGTACACACGAACTTTATGGACACCCTGTATATATATATATATATATATATATATATATATATATATATATATATTGTTATGGGATCTTACCTGTAACGACAATGAACTCTTCCTGGCACTATAAAGACTGCGCCTCTCAAGAGAGACATGTAGAGAACGAAGTGTAACGAGTCAAGACGGAACGAGTCGAGACAATAGTAGTTCACTTTAAACCAGGCTGACAGTCATGCTAACACCTTCAACTTCTTGTATTATTATTATTGTGTTTAATATATCTGTGTTATTCCCACTCTTGTGTTCGTGTTGTTCTTCCTATATCCTAACCTTGGACCATAACAGTGGCGACGAAGACTGATGAAACGAACTCTACGCGGAGAATCCAAAAAAGTATACTGAAGAAACGAATTCTACGCGGAAAAAACTAAAAGTATACTGAAGAAGCAAGTTCTACGCGAATATTGAAAAATAACAAGTTCTTCGCGGAGAATCTACAAAAAACGTTTTTGCTATCGGTCGTCCGTAACAGAGGCGATGTAGGTAGTGAGAAAAAAGAAAAAAAAACAAGTTCTACGCGAACATAAAACATTGGTAACAAAGACACGAATTCTACACAGGAAAATTTATTTTCGTACTAAGGTTCCAGAACAACAGGTAACAAAGACCTGAAGTCTACACTAAAGAAAAATAGTTACACATAATTACGGTAAACATGGAAGACTTTAAGGCAACCATATTGGAACTTATGAAAATGCAATTTCAGCAGCAACAGAAAAACGAACAGAAGCATCTTGAACTACAAGAATTACTACTACGGGCAGTAACAAATAAAGGGCAAAATTCTGAAAATGAAAAGGCATTCTCGCGAAATGCTATATAGAGCTCTATCGAAGACTTCACTTATGCACCGGACGAAGACGAAACCTTCGCGGCTTACTTCAGAAGATATGAAGATTTATATGAGTTTGATTGCGGGAATTGGTCAGACGCGAAAAAAGTACGTCTACTACTGAGGAATCTAGGGTCAAGCGAATACACTAAATTCGTAGACTACATCCTACCGAGGAAAACGAATGAGTTGACTTTCAAGGAAGCCGTGAAACTTCTAACGGAATTATTTAGTCTAAACACTTCACTATTCCACAAAAGGTGGAAATATTTAAATCTAACGAAAAAGGATAGCGAAGACTATATAACATTCGCTTAACAAACATAGTAAACAAACACTGCGATGACTTTAAGTTATCTGAACTCAGCCCGGACAATTTTAAATGTTTAATATTCGTCCAAGGCCTGGTTTCGACTAAAGATGCGGAGATCAGACGGAGAATTCTAACAAAACTTGAGAGTGAACCAGAATTGACGCTACAAAAATTGGCTGAAGACTGTCAGAGATGTATAAGTGTAAAAAAGGACTCGAAATATATAGAAGAGTCTGGCGTCGCTCACATACGAAAAGTACAACGACAAACAGGTCTTTGTTCCTCCTCAAAAACAAACCAAACCAATTATTCTACTTAAAAAACAAGACAAACAAATTATTCTACTTCAAAAAATCAAATGAAATACCAGAAAAAACTACCACCCAGTCCATGCTACCGCTATGGGACTTTGCATTGGTACAAAGATTGTCCATACCTCTTTAAGAGTTGTCTGTCTTGCAATAAAGTGGGACATAAAAGTTCGCATTGTTGGACTAGGAAAGGAAGCAGAGTAAGACTCACTAGAACTGACCAAGCGGACAAGACAAATATACGAAAATACGTACAAGTAGAAATGTTAAACAAAAAAGTCAGACTACATTTGGATTCCGGATCAGATTTAACAATTATTAACTTACAGACGTGGAAGAAATTAAACAAACCGACCATGTTGAGAACCGATAAATAGCCAGGTCTGTAACTGGAAGAAAAATAAAATTTGAGGGAGAAGTTATTACAAATGTGACATTAAACGGAATGACCAAAAAATTAAAAATGTACTTTCTTAAAAATACGGAAAACTTATTTGGAACGGACTGGGTGCAGAAATTTGACCTCTGGGATTTACCGATAAATACATTCTGCCCAAAAGTGAAAAGTTTATCGACCGAGGCAGATAAATTAAAGGAGAAATTAAAAGAAAGTTTCCCTGAAGTATTTTCAGTCGGCCTCGGGAGGTGTAAAAAATGACGGCAAAAATAGAATTAAAAGAAAATGTACAACCCATTTTCAAGAAGAAAAGGAATGTACCTTTTGCAGCACTAGAAAAAATAGACCAAGAGTTGGATAGACTCGTGAAAACCGGTATATTGACAAAGGTGGAATATAGTCAATGGGCCGCACCTACGGTTTACGTGAAAAAGAAATCGGGTGAGATACGAGTATGCGCTGATTTCTCGACGGGATTGAATGCAGTGATTAAGGATTATCACTATCCTCTCCCTAGTCCAGAGGAAGTTTCACAAAATTAAACGGAGGAAAATTTTTCTCAAAAATAGACTTGAGCGAAGCATACCTACAAGTACCAGTAGATGAAGAAAGCTCGAAGTTGTGCATAAACACACATAAAGGATTATATAAGTTCCAAAGATTACCATTCGGGATCAAGGTCGCGCCGGCAATATTTCAGCAAATAATGGATACTATGCTAGGCGGACTGGATTTCACGATTGCATACCTTGATGACATCCTAATAAATAGCAAAAATATTGAACAACACTGGGAACACGTTCAAGAAGTTTTCAGGAGAATACAAAACTACGGGTTTAAGGTAAAAGAAAATAAATGTGACTTCTTTATGAAGGAAATAAAATATCTGGGCCATATTATTGACGAAGAAGGAAGACGACCAGACCAAAAAAGGGCAACGGCAATAAAAAAATGCCGACTCCAAAAAATTTAGCAGAATTACAAAGCTTCTTAGGCTTAGTGAATTATTACCAAGAATTTATTCCTAACATGCACAAAGTACGCGCACCCCTAAACGAACTGTTGAAGAAGGAAAAAGTTTGGGAGTGGACGTATGAATGTCAGAAAACGTTCGACAAAATCATTAAAACGCTAACAGCAGATTTATTTTTAGCGTATTATGACCCAAAATTGGAAATAATAGTCGCGAGTGCCTATGTGGTTGGGGCACGTATACTTCATAAAATGCCGGATGGGACACTAAAACTCATCGCGCATGCTCCAAGAACATTGCTACCAGCCGAACAAAATTACTCGCAAATCGAAAAAGAAGGGCTGGGGATTATTTTTGCGGTTACAAGATTCCACAGATATATTTACGGTAGATTTTTTACTTTACAGACGGACCACAAGCCGTTATTGACAATATTTGGATAAAAAAAAGGTCTACCTGTTTACACTGCTAATAGATTGCTTCGATGGGGTACTATTTTATTGAACTACAATTTTAAATTGGAGTATCTTCCATAAAAAATCGTGCATTCAGATAGTCTTTCGAGACTAATACCAAAGAAAACGGAGCCATTAGAAGATTCCGTAATTGCAGCTCTATGACATGAGGAAGACATTATAACACCATTATGTAGTACAACTAGAAACCTCCCCATCACATTACAGGAAATAAGAAATAAGTGAATGACGAGTTTATTAAGGAAACGAAAACAAAAGTTGCAGGAAAAAATAATCACATATCAGACAGTTTTCGTTATGTGATAATGTTCTACTATATAATGAAAGGGTAGTAATCCCGAAAACGCTACAAAGGCGAATCTTCAAGGATTTCCACATGGGCCATCCAGGAAAGAACAGAATGAAATCTTTAATGCGAAGTTATGTATATTGGCCAAACATGGATCAAGATATCACACATATGGTGGAAAAATGCAAGGGTCGTTCCTTAGCAGCCAAAGCACCACCGATCATCCATAAGCCAAGGCCGGAGACAGATCGACCGTGGACGAGAATACATGTAGATTTCGCAGGTCCATTAGATGGTTTCTACTATTTGCTTGTAGTAGACAGTTACAGCAAATGGCCAGAAGTATTTCGTTGCAGAAAACCTACTTCTGAGACTACAATAAATTGCCTTCACGAGCTGTTTGCTCGTTTCGGAGTGGCTGATTGTCTAGTCACCGATAATGGGACACAATTCACATCTGCGGATTTTCAAGAATTTTGTGAAACTTTTCGAGTTAAACATATCAAATCCCCGCCATATCACCCAAGATCAAACGGACAAGCGGAGAGATTTGTAGATACGCTAAAAAGAGCATTAAGAAAAGCTTATGACGTGCCGATAGAAAAAGCGTTACAACAATTCTTACAAGTATATCGAATTACACCGAACAGTACTAAAGCATTATTACCCGCACTGGGGGAGCGATACAGGAGGCTAATCCAGCGGCAGAAGTCGGGTGCGAATCCGACGGCCTGCAGGACAGCAGCAAGGTAGCGATGGTCAACCCTATCAAATGCCTTGGACTGACCTAAATTTATCAGCGCGGCCTCATCGTCGTCTTTTACACCCTGTATGATCGTGCGGATCAGATGCAGGTTGCTCTGAATTGTTCGGCCCCTCACAGAACAAGTCTACTCAGGACCCAACAGAGACTCGGCAACTAACAGCAAATACTCCTGCAGCATCTTGGCCAAAATCCTTAACTCTGTGTTTAGCAGAGTTATGGGCCTGTAATCATCTCGTTTTCCCCTAACATCCTTGCCCTTTTTCAAAAGCATGATCACACTCCGGGAGAACCGGTCGGGGAGGGACCCCTGCCGGAACCAGTTGTTGGACACTAGAGTCAAAATCGGGACAAAGATGTGCGATACCCTCAAGTACAATTCATAGGGCAAACTATCCAGACCGGGCGACTTGCCTCTGCCGACCTTCTTCAATACCGCGTAGACTTTGCCCCGCACCCAGAATAAAATTTATCACTAGTTTTAGGACGTGCATTATATAAGTTCCCCCAGTAAACAGCGACTATTGAAGACTTCACTTGGGCTATTCGATGTTATAGATCGGGTATGCTTGGTTGGACTGATCTTCCTACATGCGGCCAAGACAGGGTGTTTTTTGGAAGAAGAGAAGAAAACAAACCAATATATATATATATACTTGCAGCATGGCCCGGCGTTGCCCGTGCTTGATTCAAAAATCGTACGACTCATACAGCAATCGCTATCACTTGACTTAAAATATTTTTGCCATTCCTTACCTTTAAAGGAGTGCCCTTTGCCGTGCTAATGTTGCTACATGCCTTACTTCTTGCCTATCTCACACTGCGAATTTTTTTCTAAGCTCTATACTAAACATTAAATCTGTTATGAAAAAAGAACTAAACGAAATGAACACAAAGCGATCAGTTTTAAATAAGGACTCGTAACTAGAAAAACCGAATGAAAAATATGTTGTCAACAAATACTTTTTCACACCCAACCCAGTTCTGCGGATCAGAATCAACGTTGAGTTTAAGCAAGCGAATGAGCCAATTGGAGTAAAGTGCAATGCAGATTAAAATTTTTCCCACTTGTGGCGAATGCAGCTATCGAATTTTTTTTGCATGCTAGCATGCTAGTTAACATTCGTGTCAGTCAGCTGTTGGCTCTCACGCTGGCCAATAGAATCTTCCTGCCTATTCGTGGCAGCCAGCTATAGGCTCTCATTCTGGCCAGTAGAAAATTGCCGCAAACTACATGAAAACTGCCGTAGAAGCATGAAAATTATTTCCGCTATCGATGGGAGTTGGGAAATGCAATGTCGGTCTTGGCCTTCTCACTAACTTGGAGCATGTGCATGTAAATTTTGGTGCAAATCCGTCGAAAATTGCGGCCGTGCATTCGTTACACACACACACACACACGCATCCTGCCTTATATATATATATATATATATATATATATATATATATATATATTAAAAAAATAAATACATAAAAAACAAAAATAAAAATATAAAAACGCTTAATTATATTAGCTCGTCTTACGACTTACTTTTCTTTCTCTTCCCCACTTCTTTATTTTATTTTATTTGTTTGATCTTTTTTAACTTTCCTTTTTATTCTTATTTTTCACTTTCTTTTCTTCTTCTTTTCTAAACTACACTTAATAAAATGTTTACAACCGAGTGATTAAAATGACTTAGACTATTTACAAAAAGAAAACTCCTAAAATGCGGTATGAATAATTTGGGATATTGATTGATACTCTAATAAATTCCTTTTAAAAACCAAGAAATAGCATTTAACTAAAATCGCTTAAAAATAAATTAATCAATCTATTTACATGTTAAATACAAGTTAAAAAAGAAGATAACGTGTAAATTTTAGATAAAATAGATTACTCCCCCCCCCCCACAACCAAATGTATCCTTAACGGAAGGAATTCGTTTAAAAACTAAGAGAAATAACATAAGTAAAATTGCTTAAAATAAATTAATCAAGATATTTACATATTGAATAATAGTTAAAAGAAAAAATCGCGTGTAAATTTAGCTAAAATAAGTTACTCCTAAAAAAGGAAACTGATTGAAAAAACGAGTAAATAAGACAAAAAAGAAAAAAACCCACCAGAAACAAAGAAAAAGGGAAATCACGAAAAAAAAAAATGATATTTGCGAGTAAAGAAAAGGGGAGATTTCTTGTAAGAATATTTTGTAATAAAAAACTACTGGAAAGACCAGTAAAATACAAAAATGAAGTTGAATATGCGACTGAATGCAAATCGAATAACTTGATTCTCTGAAGTTTCTCGTCATCTATATATACAATTTTAACATACATATATACAAATAAGCTTTAAAAGTATTTAGTGGTGGTATTTACGACGTATGTTCATCTGCACTGGGAACGTCCGTATTTTTAGTAGTTTGGGGCCACTCATTAGCCCTATTTATCCACAACAACCTGGTGGCCTTTTCGACGGACTCCAGGATCATTTGAATCACCCGCCTTCTTATTTGTCTAGTTATCCCTAGGCTAGTAAGGGCTCGTATCATTGACTGTCCGGCGAGCCCCCTACAGCCGATCTCGACCGGGAAACAATGAGTATGCCATCCTTTAGTTTTGCAATCGTCTAAGAGTCCTTCATATTTACTGTACTTTATATATCAAATGCTTCTTGCATATGCTCCTTCCATGGGACAGTTAACTCCTGCAGAATAATCTGTTTCGTGGCGTCCGAATAAACGATTATGTCTGGACGGAGTTTGGAGGACGATATATGTGTAGGAAATTTCAATTGTTTCCCGAGATCGACTCGCATCTGCCAATCCGACGCGGACGATAACAGTGAATGGGAACCTGCAACCTTCTTGCTCGGCTTTGAGCCTGCTTTGACGAAGCGGATAGTTCTTCTTTCTGGGATGAGTTTATTGCTCTACAAAGCTTCAGCAATAATGAACGCTATCGCCTCTAAAACCTTGTCATGACGCCACCGGTAGCGCCCGTCTGTCAGAGCAGTTCTGCACCCGCTCAACATGTGTTTGCAGTGATCCCCTCACCGAGCACAAGGGGCACTTTGGTGAGTCTATTTCCCCCCATAAGTGTAGGTTAGTCGCGCTTGGTAATACGTCGTACAGCATCTGAACCAGGAATCTAGATCGGCTGAAGTCGGTATTCCAAAGATCTGATCATAACACTTTCCGCCGATTTACACCATCCCACCTGATCCACTAACCCTGCAGGCTATAACATATATATATATATATATATATATATATATATATATATATATATATATATTGTTAAATATAACAGACAATGAATGTCTATTATGTCTGATCCTGAGCTGATCTAAAGTTCGTATGTTTGCTTTAATTTCGGGTGAAAATAAAGACAAAAATTGTACAATATTTGAATTTTTTTAGTAAGTTGGTCCTTGATCTAATCTTTCGTCTCACATGAGCCATCTTCAGAGTGGTTATACGGACATTTAAACAAAGATATTCACCATCAAAGATATTTATTTTGTTATGTTGACATAGAAGATTGTTATGCGACGATAACGATCGCAGAATAGCAGACGCAGTTCGTAAGTTCAAGATGCGGTTCTATGACGTCATACCACGCGAGAGACCGAGATATTAACAACAGAACCATATGTCTAGATGCAATATAACGTGTTGCGACTAGTTTGAAATGTAATTTTTTTGAGTGTGGGTTGCTTCGTTTTAGTGTAGATGGCCTCCAATATCTGAAGGTCCCTAATTATATATATATATATATATATATATATATATATTAAACCCATATACGAGTTCCCGCGACTTTCAGATCCGGGAGAAGACTAGCAATGTCTTTTGTTTGGTGACTGGGGATCCGTTCCCTCAGAAAACCCTTACCCACATTCTTACGCATTCAAACACACATATGCTTACATATGCACACAGGGGAGCATAAGCGTAAACGCACGACATCACGTCACATGCGAAGTTAAAAAGAAAAATTAAGAGATAAAAAGAAAAGAAAAAAGGGAATGTAAATTTCACCTTCAGTATCCACACCTGGAAACGACATCATAATGACGTCATTTCCTGTATTGAATGCATGGTGGCGGCGACGCCTCCTTCAACATATCCACTGCAACGCCTCCACTGCACTCTGGAAATCTGTTTGGATGGAGGTGGGCTATCCGGAAATGGGTGGGCTGTCCAGACAGCTACCCAGCTTTTTCATATTTTATAACACCTGCAAAGTTTTTTTTTATTGGCCTTTTAATAACAACTAAAGCTTTCGTTCTTTCACTGTGTTCGCGAATGTAGTGTTTAGAGTTTCTTTCCCCCCAATTTCTAACTTTCTATATTTTTATTTATTAAAATGCAAGAGAAGAGTATACTAATGCCTATCTATGTATATGCAAGCCTACTTTATATGAATTCGTTGTTTTGTAATTTTTAAATAGGAAACAATATATTCCCGTCACTATCTTTATAATCATACTTATGAAAAGTAAGATAATTTCTGGGCCAATGTTATGCAGGAAACTATTTCTCATTGAAATCTGTATCGAAGTTTTATTCCAAAAGTTTCCCTACCAAATGCTATGTGTTTATATCAGAGAAATAAGACTCTTTTTACGAAATATTCGAAATTTAGCTAATCAACTTGTCCTTGCCATGTTTGTTTATTAAGAGTAAGGCAAGGATGCTTCTTCTCACCCGACCTGTTCAACCTATACAGCGAGGCAATTCTGAGAGAATTTGAAACCCTACCGGGATTTAGCATTGGCGGCCACAATCTTAACAACATAAGATACGCAGATGACACAGTACTGATAGCAGACACGGAAAAGAAACTACAAAATCTCCTATAGAAGGTAACGACGGAGAATGAGAAAAAGGGACTAAGCGCAAACTGCAAGAAGACAGAATGCATGGTCATCAGTAAAAGGAAGAGCCCGAAATGTGATTTACAGGTCGGGGGAAACTAGAATCAAGCAGACGCGGAAGTTTAAATATCTGGGAAGTGTTTTGACAGAGGACGGCAAGTGCGACACTGAGATCCGTAGACGTATTGGGATCGCCAAGAACACATTCCAAAAGCTGGCAAGAGTATTGCGAGACAGGAGGATTTCTTCGGTAAAAAAAAGAAAAAAAGAATGCTGAGCTGTTACATGACATCTGTCTTTCTTTACGTCAGCGAATGTTGGACGATTTCCTCAAAGATGAAGAAGAGACACGAGGCGACGGAGATGTGGTCCTACAGAAGGATGCTAAGGATTTCGTGGACCAAGCGTGTGAGCAACGATGATATCGGATGCAAACAAAAAGGAGGCTTATACTTAACATCAGGAAGAAGCAGCTGAAGTTCCTGGAGGAAGGAGGAAGGAGGGCCTGGAGAATTTGATACTCACGGGTAGAATAGAGGAAAAGAGAGACAAGGGAAAACAACGCATGATATACCTAGCGGCCTTAAGCAAGTGGATGACAGAACGTGGTCTAGGGGAGGTGGCAGAGGAAAGGACCTTGTTGAGAGCTGCAAGCGATAAAGGAGGTGGAGAGCCATGATCGCCTACGCCCGGAAAGGCCACGACACATAGAAAGAAAGAAGCTTAGGCCTTGTGGGGTGGGGGAACAAACTGACTGCTAGTAATAATGACAACGAGAACCGCTTGCTAACGACGCGGAAGTTTAAATATCTTGGAAGCCTTTTGACGGAGGACGGCAAGTGCGACACTGTAGACATATTGGGATGGCCAAGGACACATTCCAAAAGCTGGGCAGAGTATTGCGAGACGGGAGGATTTCTTTGGTAACATCTGTCCTTATTTACGTCAGCGAATGTTGGACGATTTACTCAAAGAAGAAGAAGAGACTCTAAGCGACGGAGATTTGCTCCTACAGAAGGATGCTAAGGATATCATGGACCGAGCGTGTGAGCAACGATGATGTCTTAGAGAGGATGCAAACAAGAAGGAGGCTTATACTTAACATCAGGAAGAGGCAGCTGAAGTTTCTGGGACGTATAATGAGGAAGGAAGGCCTAGGGAATCTGATACTCACGGTCGAATAGAGGGAAAAAGAAACAAAGGAAAACAACGCATGACACACGTAGCGGGCTTGAGCAAGTGGATGACAGAACGTGGTCTGGGGGAGATGGCAGTGGGAAGGAACTTGTTAAGAGCCTCAAGGGATAGAGGTAGCTGGACAGCCATGATCGCCTACGTCATGAAAATACATGGCAAAAAAATGATAAAAAATGGTTTGTACAGCAAAAATATCGTCGGAATGCGGGATTTCTTCACATGTGTCTATTTTTATATCAAACTAGCAGGCTTCACCCGCTAGCTATCGATTCGCAAAGTAAGATATATTCACTACTTGAAACCTTTTAAACAAACATTTTAAATGAACATTTCATTCATAATCTGGCTTGTTATAGTTAAGGAAAGTTTTACAAATAGATGCCAACTTGTTGAAGGCGAAGTAAAATGCAAATTTCACTATTCTGCACTATATAAGACAATATTCGTAAACAGAACTATTTTTGATATGTAAACCAAAACAATCCTCGAATAAAAGAACAGTAATGAAGAACAGTTAATTAATGAAATAAACTTGTTTTTTAAATGAATATGCAAATTAGTTAAGCCTGAAGAGTGATATTTCCCAGAAATAGATAATATATAATTAAGATTGAGCTTTTAGTGTTTGAATTACAAAAAAGAAGAGCTTGGTCTTTTTAATCTCAGAATTCGTGGGAGAATTGGGCTCCACTTTGCATTTATTCATATAGATTCCATAATATAGGTTTTACTTAATTAGCTATTATGTTTCTCTAACTCTTCAAATGTTGAATGTATAACAAATTCTAATTTCAATTTTCCCATCTTTACACTATATTAATTTTATCTTATAAATTGTCCCCTGTTCTGTCACCCATGATATAAAAATAATTGTTTGTACGGAAAATAAGGATCTACGTACATCAAATCGTCTTTAAATTAAGTGGCAGCAGAAGAATTATCATTGCACTTTTAAAAGGTAAGCTTAAACATTAATTCAATACTTAAATGCAGCGATCAATTTTGAGTTCTTCTGTAGTTTATTGATACCTACTGGATTGCAGCTAGCTTAAAATTTTAAGCTATCTGCAATTTTAAATACAAAAGGAAAATAAGAGTTACTCTCCTTGAATCATGAAAGCAAGGATAATGGCTAGTATAATATTTTAATATATATTTTAAACCTCTCATGATCTGGCAACCCTGAATCTGAGCTCAACGAAAATCCTTCCCTGTGCCCAACGTTTCTAGGGCTTTTGAATGAGCTATGAATCTTTGAAATCGTACCAGTGGGAGCGCAGGTGTTGCTTGGACACACGCACAAATACACACACATACACTGTACTTTATATATAAGATGTCATTTTAAATAGGGAAAAGAAAAAATAAATTTTGTTTGAATTTCTAAAGGGATATATTCTTATTCTTCTTTACATTATTCGGACTATTGTCCTCATCTTTGTCGCCATATTTATTTCAACGTTTCGTCCGTTGTACGCTCCGGCCTTCTTCAGGTGGTTGGAATTTCGAACTGAACCCTTTATTTCGCTCACTGGGGTAGACTGTTCTAGATCCACGTGCCATGTTTAATGGATGTCAGTTATCAGTTATCTCCTGTTAATTTCCCTCTGAAAGTTATCCACTGCCTTAACCGGGTATTGAACTCACACTCTTTGGGTCCTGTTGCTGGATCTAACTAACGCCTTTATCCACTGTATTTCAGGGGGAAATTAACAGGAGATAACTGATAACTGACATCCATTAAACATGGCACACCCACGTTGTTGAAGATGACGATGAACAGTTGTATGGTTTGAACTGAGAACGACTGCCAATTCCTCAACTGATAAAGCAGGATTTTCTTCAAGGGCTGCTTCAAGAAGCTTTTCATCAAACTCAACTGGACGTCCGGTTCGATCTTCATCTTCAAGAGTGAAATCTCCACCTCTGAATTTTGCAAACCATCTTCTGCAAATTCTTTCATTCACACATTCCTCTCCATAAACTGAGTGAATGTTTCTAGCCGCTTCGGCTGCTGATTTTCCTTTCTTGAACACATAAAGCATTATGTGCCTCAAATGATTCTTGGGTACTTCCATGTTAACAGGGTTTTAATCAAACAAAATTTGATTTTATTGTTCTCTGAAATAATATTTGATCAGTTTAAATGCATCTAAACATAAAAATAATGTTCAGCTCCATTAGACATTATAAAATAATCTTTAAATTTCGTTCATTTTAACAAAAAGTTAAAATTCGGACAGAACTTATGGGATGACCTAATTAATTGTGTTATTTAATGATTTGAGGCATTTTTTCCTGAAAGAATTATTTTCAAGATGGTATCAATAGAATACAGGACTTCAAATCCGCTCAAAACATTAGATAATGTTTTTCTCGGAAGTAAATTTTGAATAAACATTTCATCATGTAGTTCTCAAGCTCTCTCAATACTGCATTTAGCCTATATTGTGCTATAGTCAATACTATAGCACAATAGTTTGCATGTTAATTTTGCATAACAATTCATAGTGAGCATTGGGTACACCAATATTGTGACCTTGTGTCAGACGAATCTAAACGTAATAAGTATCAATATATCTGTTTCACTTGATGGCTTCGTATACAACCGCTTACCTTAGTTTTGATTCTGGTGATCGCAAAATCTCCCGAGATCCATTATGTCGCAACGGACATCTGAAATATAGGTAGGAAAAATGGAAACGTCGAGCCGAGTTCAAATTACGACCTAGTCCTCACGAAAATTGCAACAAAAAATAAAAACAAAAGTCACTTTTCTCTCCATCTCTAAATTAAATAACCGGGTAGACTAAGCTTTCCTGAGACATCTTGGTGGATTCGTGAATTTAAAATTTATCAGAAGTTTTCATGAATCCTTATTAGAAAATCGATTTCGACCGTGAGACATGACAATGAGTTTTCTGAAACGGGTGAATAAATTGAGAATCTTATATTTGATAGTCAATATTACGAACCATTTGGATATTGTTAAGCTAATAAAGAATAGCAGATAAGCTTCAAAAGAGAATATAAAAGCAACATATCCTGGGCGGGCTTGTCGTGTGGTAGTTACAAAAACTGCTGGCCAAAATCTTAAGGCCAATGAAAATAAAGAAAAAATATCCTTTTGTGTTTATTTAACTTATATGTGTTAAGGTTCAAAAAATGAAAATAAGAAAAGGAAAAGTTAAAATTAAAATCTTTTTAGCATTTGATAGGGAAAATGTGAATAGTGAGAAATTAGACTAAATCCGAGATGGTCATTAGTTTAAGACCATACCTAAAAGAAGTCCTAAACATAGTAGGAAATGTCCAACAAGATGCCTCAGTAGTGAGCTGTACGATCGTCAATGTAAATAACTTCAAAAATTTGTTTTGGCATGGTTGATATCGGCGTCTGCAGAAGGCTGGCTGGAATGTTATTTCAAGAGGTAAAGATGGCGTCACAAAGATCATGTACTGTTTGGAATTGACGTACACTTTTATAGACGACCCATTTCCTTCCCCCAAACATTTTAAATGGGGTTCAAGTCGGGCGAACACTGTGGATGGTCCAGATAATCACGTTATTCGCCATGAAAACATCTTGCAGGCATTATGGATTGCAGAGTTGTCCCGCTGAAAGATCTAGTCATTTTCACACAAGCGAGGGCTTTCAGTCAATAAGGAGACTCTCTTCCATATGCCAATGTAACCAGCCGCGGTTTGACACCACTGTATAATCTGAAGCTCCATTGTTCCTTGGAAGGAGATAGCATCCCAGATCATGACCGAACCTCCTGCACTGCGTCGAGTAGGAAATGTCTCCTTATAATGCGAGTAATGTTGGAAGCTATCTGTATGATCCAAGTTAAATTTTTTCTCATCACTTTAAATTCGTTAAATTCTTTCTTACACTTTTCTATGTCCTATGTTTAACGATTTCCAGTAAAGTTCAAACGAGCTGTGTTTTTGTGATGTGGCACGAGGCGTGAACTTTGAAGACGTTTGCGGTTTTTAAAGCCTTTCTCTCGGAGACGACGTCTTATTGTTATGGTATTGCATTTTGTGTCCGTATGAGCCTTAATCTGGTTCGATGATCGGCTGGTGTCTTGCCGGACAATACGTCGAATCCTCCTGTTCAACTTCGACTAAATTTTCTTGCGCCGACCCCTTCAAATTCTCCTTTCGTATCCCTTAAGTTTGCAAAAGCAGTTTTACTGCGTCCAATCTCACCAGCGATTGTACGTTGAAAGAGACTTTGCTTCTGCAGCTCGACAGTTCTGCTACGCTCAAACATTGTGACAGAGAGAGAGAGAGAGAGAGAGAGAGAGAGAGAGAGAGAGAGAGAGAGAGAGAGAGAGAGAGAGAGAGAAAGAATCTGGGAAACACACACACACACACACACGTAATTTTTTTTTATTGAAATTGGAGTAGACTTGAATAGCGAAATTAAATCAGAGCATTTTGTTTACTGATGGGGAAATCTGATCTAGGGTAGAAGTTGTACCCATTGAATCTGGGTCATCAGAAGACAATAGAAATGGTCGAAATAATTTTTATCCATTAAAAATTGAAATAGAGCTGAGTAAGCTAAAAGGAACTTTGGAATTCACATCATTTTGGTTGAAGCAGCCAGAACCCCGTGATAATCGAGTGCGAAGTAGTAGGGCCGAGGGTCAGTTATAACCAGCCGGGTTTTTCTATATAAACGCGTAGTTATGCTGAAAAAGGCAGACTGGAAAAATTCTTCAAGAGAGAAGACAGAAATGGCCCGGACAAGCGTTGGGAGGAGGAACGCCACTATAACTTTAACACAGGCACAGAAATCTTTATCCCTTCATCGCAAGAGTCATATATCGTTCTGAGACGATTTAACAAGTTAATCACCAACACTATCTCTGTGTCTAGAATCCAGTGTATGAGTTTTTACGTTAAATACTTTTCTTTTTTATAACCCGTTTCTTTTCTGTACTATTCTTTTCTGATATATAAAAGACATTAACAATTCAACCATTGAATACTTGTTTGTCCGGCTTTCTGCAGATATTATTTTTGTTTTGCTGCATTCTAAATTTCTTAGCGCAGACTGTCCAGCCGTGTCTACATCTTCAGTCGACCGTGAATGGACGGATATCACTTCTGCTTTCTGGATCAAACAATCACAACGTGCGCAGGAAGCAGGATTAAACCAGCGGACCGGTCGAATAATCTACGGATGCTCAGGGGACCTATGGACACTCCCTTAAGTTCGGTTAGGATCGAATAGACACCTCAACCCAGAGAGTAAGACGTCGGAGGTTGAGGGGCTGAGGCCAAAGTGCTAGAACATTGTCATTGGTTATGTTTTAACCAAATGTAACGCAGGATTTATCAGTGAGAGACACCGACTGTGCCAAATCTTGGAAACAAATGACTAAATTTTGTTACGTGTTCAATTATAGCTTCATTTAAATATGGTCTTAAACTTCGGACCAGCTTGTATTTGTTCTAATTGCCCATTATTCCAATTTTGCTTATTAAATGCTAAAAAGGCTTTTAATTTTGTGTTTTTCTTTTCTTATTTTCATATTTCGAAACTCTTCTCAAATATGAGGTAAGAGTCTAACAACGCAAAAGGCATATTTTTTCTTTATTTTCATTAGCCTTAAGATTTGGCCCAGCAGTGTATGTACAACCTTGTGCAAATTAATTGAAACAAAACGAATAATTCCGTTGTTATTTACAATTTTCGTATTTTTCCAATGAATCATGACCCAGTGCACATGTTAGTGCACATGTTCCTTGCAGATTGATCACAAATTCTCGATTGGATTTAAATCAGAAGTGTTTCCGCGTAAGTACATTGATTTGCTCACTTGTAAGGCTTGCCAGTGCGTTCGTGCAGAATTACAATTTTCCTAAGCTTCCTTGGAGTAACGTCCATCGCGGACAATGGCTTTAGGATAACTAATCGACAGTCGAGACAATAGTGTTTCAGCGTGATGAAAATCTGATGCAATAAAGGATGACGCAATATTTTTCAAGGCCAAACAAATTTCATCATACATCCCGAAAATAGATTCATATTACTGCACACCACTGCAAATGGTCTAATTTGAGGAAAAAATAGAAATCGTTTACACTCTGTCACTCCAGTGTGTCTAAAACTGACTGTATGGTGATAGAAAGGAAACTAAAATTGTTGTTCCAATTAATTTGCACAAGGGTGTATATAAGATGATGTTCAAATAGTACAATTCGGAGCGTCTTTGGCTCATCATTCAGTGTTCAAATCTTTACGATTGAACTGATAAAAAATGTTTTTTAAAAACTAATTTTGCCAAACGACATAAGTTTGACTTTCTGCAGACGTGATTCTCCTCACCCCCCTTCCAACACCGACTTTCCTCAAGCCGAAAAAGTCCTCTTCTTCCGGTCAATCAGTGCATTACTAACATGTTATAAATACCAGGAAACAATATTATAGAAGCAAACCAAGCAACAACATGGCTTCTCAAAGCCAAAGGAAAATGGCTACTCAAAGCTTTTGAGAAGCCATTTCCTTAAAACAGAAGAAGCAGAAAAAAGAGGAAGGCCAAAAAAAGTTGTGTCTTTGAGAAGTTGTTTGAACAGAATGGAAAGTCGACTCGATTTTCCACAAGTTATTCGACGTTTTAAAAACTATGCATTCGTAATCTCTGACTGCCTTGAATGGTATTTTTGTATCTTTTGAAAGACATTTTATCTTTTAAAGGAGGAGCTTAAAATAAATTGGAATGAGACGAAGAGGTCAGCTGTCTGCCTTTGAATTGGCGGAATTTTTCAGTTAAAATGATCACACAATTCTTCATCTTCTTCTTTTCCAGATATCAGATCTCAACCCCTCTACGATTGCAAGGGTTCTTTGTTGGGTGAACTGACATCACGAAGAAGGCCAATGCGATTAGATTCATTAGGTGAAAATAGGAAAGGAGAAAATTGTATAAACGGGAATGTAAAGAGAAAAAGAAGTTTAGTTGATAGGAGTAGGCGGAAGGATAGAAGATGTCTGAAGAATGAAGGGAAGGATAATAGCAACAGCAAAAATGAAACAAAGGAAGAAAAAGACAAATTAAAGAGATAAAAATGATAAAAAAAAGTGTTCGAGAAAAAAAAAGTGATAATGAACGCAAAGCAAAGCGGGCGCGGGAAAGAGAAAGGAAGATAAAAAGGAGAGAGAAAATAAAACTGTAAGAGAGAGGAGAGAGGAGGAAAAAAAGAGAGATAAAGAGAAGAAAGAGATTGGTAAAAAAAAAATGTTTAGATATGATTTTCTATTTCCTTAGTATAATTCACTCTCGAGATGAAAGAAAAATGTTTTTGTCAGAAAAACCGGGAAGGCGATTCGCTGAGTCAGAATGAAAAAGTATTTTCTGCTAAGGAACTGCAGGAATTTTAAACCGCAAAAATAACGAAATTGGGCTTTAGGAATTTCTTTACTGATTGGATTAAAGTCTCATGGTTAATTTCTTTGCTTAGAAAGGTGACTGATTTTTGTTTCTACATACATTATGAAATGTAATGCCTTTAAACTTCAGGCCGGTAAATGTTGTTTAATACTGTTTATTATAAACAGAGCATTTACTTAAATGTTTGTATCTATAAAAACAATGTATAAACATAAAAATTTCTTAAAATAATTGTCGGACTTTGTCTATTTCATAATGTGTGACGTCATTTGTTTACATTTGGATACGCTTTAAGGACTTATGAATGTACGTGAGAGATTCATGGAAGATTGAAGTTTAAAGGCAGTAAATTCGACCTTGCTAACCGAACGCTCCTCTGTGGCCAAATCGGTTAAAGGCACATCCGGCTTATGACGGTTCAGTATAGGATACAGGTTTGATTCCTGTCGGAGGACACATATTTTCTATGAGAATTTCTCGGACATTCGGGTCGGTAAATGTTGTTTAATACTGTTTATTATAAACAGAGCATATATTTTTATTTATAAAAAGAAGGAATAAACATAAAAATGTCTTAAAATACATACATACATACATACATAATGGCCAGTTATTAGTTTTCGAGTACACATTGTGGTTTATAGGCAACGATGCTGAATGGATTTTATAGTTTTTGATAGCGACATCATCCTTTACCATGATAAAGAGATTTTTTTTAACAAGCACCGTACGCTCAAACCCTCGGCCATGATGACTTGTGACTTCCTGCTAGCACAACCATCGACGGCCTTCGAACAGTTCTGTCTACCAAATTTCATTCACAAGGGTTGGTATGGTTTTCAGGTACTTTCCAATGGTGTCTCACGTTGTGATCACCTCCCCAGGCAGATGACATCAAAACGTCACCTTCCCGTCAAATCTCCAATGGTAAGATTCGAACCCGAGTCTAACGGTCGGAAAACGACATTCTAAACACTCGACCATGCATACATTTGAGCTAAAATAAAATTAGTTTTAAAGGTATGTATTGTCGGCATATACACCCTTGTGCAAATTAATTGAAACAAAACGAATAAGTCCGTTATTATTTACTTTTTTTTCGTATTTTTCCAATGAAACATGACCCGTATGCCCATTTCACGAAGTCATTCTTTGCAGATTGATCACAAATTCTCGATTGGATTTAAATCAGAAGTGTTTCCGCGTAAGTACATTGATTTGCTCACTTGTAAGGCTTGCCAGTGCGTTCGTGCAGAATTACAATTTTTGTAAGCTTCCTTGGAGTAACGTCCATCGCGGACAATGGCTTTAGGACAACTAATCGACAGTCGAGACAATAGTGTTTCAGCGTGATGAAAATCTGATGCAATCAAGGATGACGCAATATTTTTCAAGGCCAAACAAATTTCATCATACATCCCGAAAATAGATTAATATTACTGCACACCACTACAAATGACCTCATCTGAGGAGAAATAGAAATCGGTTACACTCTGTCATTCCATTGGTTCTAAAACTGATTGTATATTAAAAGAAAGAAAACTAAAGCAGTTGTTTCAATTAATTTGCACAAGGGTGTATGTATTCATAAATAAACACACACACATACGTATACACACTGTTAAAATATATTCTATCATGCATTTCAGAAGATTTAATTATCTGTCTCTTCCTATCACGGAATCTCGCTAGTTCTTTGTTTTTACTTTTATCCAGAATCGTTACCAAGATCGCAGTGCAAATTTGCAGTCGGAAATTGAATTAAATAACGATTGCTTCTACCCACTTGAATGTTTCCGCTACACAATCTTCCTCAGGTTAATATACGAGCATATTTATGAAATCATTTTGTCTGGGACAATATTTTAAAATCTTTCTTTACGATCATTTAATTGCAGAAATGGTAGTTAAATCTTCTCTTTTAGCCTCCTCTCTATTTTCTTTGTGTATGCATGTATGTGTATATATATGTGTGTGTGTATGTGTGTGTGTGTGTGTATATGTGTGTGTATATATATATATGTGTGTGTGCGTGTATATATATGTGTGTGTGTATATATATATGTGTGTGTGTGTATATATATGTGTGTGTGTATGTGTGTGTGTATATATGTGTGTGTGTGTATATATATATATGTGTGTGTGTATATATATTTGTGTGTGTGTATATATGTGTGTGTGTGTGTATATGTGTGTGTGTGTATATATATGTGTGCGTGTGTGCGTGTGTGTGTGTGTGCACAAAAAGAGAGTATATAAGTGGGATGGATATAGAATAATCAGTTTCATCCAGGTGCTCCGCCCTAGACATGCCTAAAACCGTTGCACCCACACCCGACACTTCAGTTAGAAACTCCCAATTACGCTTAGTCTCACAAAACTGAACCAGCAATTTTTACCTTTTTAACTTTAGAAAAAAAAATGAAGCTGTTTTTGCACTGGGTGAGAATCAATCTAAAACAGTTACAATCAGCAGGTGCAATGATGCATTTTCATTGGTTGACGCCCAGTGGAGCTGTTTACAATTCTTTAGCCAATCAAATACACCGACCAGCATTCAACGATTCTCTGATTTAAAAAAGAAAATAATCAAGGTGGTATTGGGCACTGTTTGTGCTATTATGATTTTTCTTTCATTGAAAAAGGTTAAAATCTTTCTAGCGTAGTTACTCTTCTGTCATTGGGTCAAGTTAAAAATATTTAAGGCGCATAAAATCTAATAAAATTTGGTGACTGAAGCTGAAAAATCCGACGAGAAAGAAGAAAAGTAGAAATGAAATCTGCAGACGACAGCCGTTTCTGCCAAGTGAGGAGACGAAGCAAATGAAAGCTGTGGCCAGTTTTACTAATGAGCCTTTAACAGTGGTACCCGGACTTACACTGGATGCATACCCTTCCCTCATCACCCATTGCCAATGTCTCCGCCGAATGAGGGTGAGGGGCGTGAAGAGATTGAAAAAAAAAACTTAGAAATTAAACTGTTTGATCTTTGTCATCGAGCGTTGGTTTTCAGAGGTTAGAGCTGAAGGAAAGAGAAGCCTTGTGATTGTTATAGAATTTGCGAAATTTAATTTGGACTTTTACTGATTTTTTTTCCTTTTCCAATTATCTTCTCTGTTTTATGTTCTTTCTTTCGTTTTTTTTTTTTTACTTTCATTTTTAACATTTATTATTCTCTCATCTTGCAAGTAAGTCAATCGCATTTGCATCTTTTTTCTTTTCTTTTCGACTCTTTTGCAGCATCGATTGCATTTTAAAACGTTTACTATTTACATTGGCCTTAATACGCCTTATGAAAAAAAGTCAAAATTTGCAACAGCTGACTCAAAGAAAAACAAATTATGGTGAATAAGTTACAAAAAACAAACAAACTGATTTATTGTCTATTATGAAATGAGCTTCCCGAACAAAATCTTTGAAATCAGAAAAAGTGTGACTTGAGCGCTGGTTAAACATGAAAGGTGTAGAAAGCTTGTGTCGTTCTTGTAATTTGATTAATTGATAAATTCGATAATGTGATTAATTAATAATTTAGATAATGTGATTAATTAATAAATTAGATACAGTGATTAAATAATAAATTAGGTAATGTGATTAATTAATAAATTCGATAATGTGATTAATTAATAAATTCGATAAAGTGATTAATTAATAAATTAGGTAATGTGATTAATTAATAAATTCGATAATGTGATAATTAATAAATTAGATGCAGTGATTAATTAATAAATTAGATAATGTGATTAATTAATAAATTAAATAATGTGATTAATTAATAAATTCGATAATGTGATTAATTGATAAAATCGATACTGTGATAATAAATTAGATGCTGTGATTAATTAATAAATTAGATACTGTGATTAATTAATAAATTCAATACTGTGATTAATTAATAAATTAGATAATGTGATTAATTGATAAAATCGATACTGTGATTAATTAATAAATTAGATAATATGATTAATTAATAAATTAGATAATGTGATTAATTGATAAAATCGATACTGTGATTAATTAATAAATTAGATAATGTGATTAATTGATAAATCGATACTGTGATCAATTAATAAATTCGATTCTGTAATTAATTAATAAATTAGTCTTAAGGAAGTTCCTAAAAATTGAACCCATTAAATAATATATATCTATGTACAGAAACAGTTTTATTTTCTATTTAACTTGGCTGCCTTCATTAAAATCAGTTTTCTGTGCATCTCCAAGAGAAAAAGATTCATTTCAGCTCAGTGTTTATTGTTTTAAAAAAAAGTGGGTTAAATATCTTTAATTAAACTGCTTTAAATGCATCCGTTGTATCAACGTTCATAATTTTAACTATTTTATTTTGCTCAAGAAATATTTACTTATTTATTGTACAAATGTTATCACTACTTGTGATGTGTCTTTAATTTAGTCCGTTTATCGCTTAGAATAGGAAACAAAAAATTTTAACATAGAAATTTGATTGGCGTACATCTATATCTATAAAACAGAAGATTTCTATGCGTGTTTGTATCTGTATGTCTGTATGTGTGTATGCTAGTTATGCACATCCACATTTCTCTAGCTACTAGCCTTAACCGCCGGTGGCCCGCTGTCGGACTGCTGGTATGTTCCTCTCGTGGCCTGTTCCTCTCAACCGACGGACCTGCCGGTGGCTACCGCCAGAGGACCGCCGGCGTTTCCATCAGCGGCCGGCCAGCTGACAACTAACGGCTTGCGTGTAGGGTTTGCCGGGGAGCATCATGGCTGGGTGTCGAGAATGTTTTCTTTAAAAAAGAAGAAGAAAGAGTTGAAGGAAGTGCCAGCCAAGGTGACTTGGGAATCACATCTTGATATTTGGCAACATCCGTCCAAGCGGACTGGCTTACCCAACCTGAAAGCATTTCTAACTGAGTCTACATGCTTTTCTCGAAACCCGTTACCTTATTGTTTAAGAGAACATTCTCGACAGCCAGCCATGATGCTCCCCGGCAACCCTACACGCAAGCCGCTAGTTGTCAGCTGGCCGGCCGCTGATGGAAACGCCGGCGGTCCTCTGGCGGTAGCCACCGGCGGGTCCGTCGGTTGAGAGGAACAGGCCACGAGAGGAACATACCAGCAGTCCGACAGCGGGCCACCGGCGGTTAAGGCTAGTAGCTAGAGAAATGTGGATGTTTTCGATGCGTGTGCCTGATATATCATTTTCAGACTGGGTGTCAGGATGGGGTTTTGAATTTATGTTCACCAACGTCACTTTATTAATGTTCTTCTCTCTCATTCAATAATAATAATAATAATGATAATAATAATAATAATAATAATAATAATAATAATAATAATAATAATAACATGCGTAAATTTTTCTCTATTTAGGGACCACAATTACCGTACTTCACAATGCGTCTTACCACTGAAGGATCAAGTTTTAGAGAGAAGTTTACCAACCATCAGTATCTGTCTATATTTCTGAGATGAGGTATTATGCACACTATTTACATTATTCGGACTATTGTCCTCATCTTTGTGGCCATATTTATCACAACGTTTCGGCCCTTCAGTATCTGTCTATATTTCTGAGATGAGGTATTATGCACACTATTTACATTATTCGGACTATTGTCCTCATCTTTGTGGCCATATTTATCACAACGTTTCGGCCCTTCAGTATCTGTCTATATTTCTGAGATGAGGTATTATGTACACTATTTACATTATTCGGACTATTGTCCTCATCTTTGTCGCCATATTTATTACAACGTTTCGGCCCTTCAGTATCTGTCTATATTTCTGAGATGAGGTATTATGTACACTATTTACATTATTCGGACTATTGTCCTCATATTTGTAGCCATATTTATCACATTTCGGCCCTTCAGTATCTGTCTATATTTCTGAGATGAGGTATTATGTACACTATTTACATTATTCGGACTATTGTCCTCATCTTTCTGGCCATATTTATCACAAGGTTTCGGCCCTTCAGTATCTGTCTATATTTCTGAGATGAGGTATTATGTACACTATTTACATTATTCGGTCTATTGTCCTCATCTTTGTTGCCATATTTATTACAACGTTTCGGCCGTTGTACTCTCTGGCCTTCTTCGGGTGGTTGGAATGTCGAACTGAACCCTTTATTTCGCTCACTGGGGTGGATAAAGGCGTTTGGTTAGATCCAGTGACAGGACCCAAAGAGTGTGAGTTCAATACCCAGTTAAGGCAGTGGAGAACTTGCAGAGGGGAATTAACAGGAGATAACTGATAACAGACATCCATGAAACATGGCACGTGGAACTAGAACAGTCTACCCCAGTGAGCGAAATAAAGGGTTCAGTTCAACATTCCAACCACCTGAAGAAGGCCAGAGCGTACAATGGCCGGAACGTTGTAATAAAGATGGAGACAAAGATGAGGACAATAGTCCGAATAATGTATATAGTTTACCAAGCCTGACTAACTACAGTCATGATACCAGCAACCACGAACCCCTAATACTTTCGAAATTCCAGCAAAATGTCCGTGCCAGTTGATGACGAATGGAATTCGGTCAGAATTTTGATTGTCTTTTTCGGTGTTTTCATCTAGCGTAAAAAATATGGCTGAATTTAGCTATTTCATTGGCAATTTTTTTCAGTCGTGACTCGTGGTAATCGCTTTTAACGTAATACCGTATGAAATCGTTAGCATACTTTCAATAATCTTTTATATTAGTGAAAATTTGTCTTGTGCGCAAAAACTGAAACCCCCGATTTGATTTTATCGTGTGATAAGGATGGTCACAACGGCAGCGAAAAAAAATCTGATGAGCTAGGCTTACAATATAGCTTAGTCATCATTATGTAGTACAGTACTACGCCATCGGCATTATCACCGACAGAAGAACTAAGATCGGATCGAAAAACTAGATCGGTATTCGACAAATTACTGCCAAAACAGACAAAGAAATCACCAACGTCGTTTGTACCAAAAAGAAAATTTAACCCAGGGGAGAAAGTTTTTTTTTAAATGTTCAAAAACAACACATCCTATTGGGAACCAGGTACAATAGAGAAACGAATCAGGAACGTCATTTACATAAATCAGGGTCCGAAGTTCTCGCATAAAGAGGCTGTTAGAGGATTCTAACGGTCTACCTCAGGAAGAGGAGGAAGTAATGGACACAACATTTGACACATTCAATATGCAAAGGCATCAAGCAATGTCAGAACAGCGGAAATCAAGCAGAAAAAGAAAATTTACAGAGCCTTTGATGATTAATCCGAAGAGGAAAAAATATTAAAGACCCCTGAGAGGTAAAAGCTTGGGAGGGGGGGGGACCTTACCTATAACGACAGAGTTAACTCTTCCTGACACTATGAATACTGCGCTTCTCAAGAGAGAGAGTCGAGACGAGACGGAATCGAGTCGATCCAATAGTAGTTCACTCCAGACCAGTCTGACAGTCATACTAACACCTTTCACATCTTGTATTATTATTATTCTGTGTAATATATCTTTGTTATTTCTACTCTTGTGTTCGTGTTGTTGTTCCTTGGTCTTAACCTTGGACCATGACATATAGCTTAGTCATTAGAAGATTCCTTAAGAACTTTATCCTAATGT
>OZ038506.1:31333358-31335858 GCA_964036315.1 Acanthosepion esculentum | reverse complement strand
GACACAAATTCCGGGTTTTTTAATGATTTAGTCGTCGAACGTCTACAATATGCAAATTTTCTGCAGGTAAATTGTACCCTGACCATTACATTTGAGTATCTTTACCATTCACTGCGAAAACGTATTAAAATCCTGAAGAAGAATGCATTCAAAAGAAGTCATCAGTTTGGTCCAGAAGAAGAGAGAAGACGGTCTCAGCATCCGAAAGATCGCCGCTGAGATGAAGCTACCGAAATCAACAGTTGAATACATGCTAAGTACAGAGAATAACCGAAAAAGAAGAAGAGAGGACGGAAAAAACAATTTCCAAGAGAACAGAAAGAAGAATGAAGAGGAGTGTTACGAGGTTGTTATCATCTGGAGAAAAGGTGACAGCGAAGAAAGTAAAGGAGAAGTGTGAACTTGACGTCAGTGTTCGAACTGTACAAAGAAAGCTACACGAAATTGGACTTAAGTATGCTAAAATCAAGAAAAGAATTACACTAACGAGAAAACACAAGGAGGCAATGCCGGAAAGCGCCAAAAGATGGATAACAAACCATGTCGACTTCAAGAAAGTGATATTTACTGATGAAAAACGTTTTTAAGTTTGATGGACTTGACGGGTGGTGTACATGGTCGAGAAAAGGTGAACATATTATTTTTAACAAGAGACAGAGTGGAGGAGGAGTCGAAAGGTTTGGGGTATGGTATTTCCGAATGCAAACATGTGGCTCGAATAGTTAATAGGACGTCAAAATAGCTTGAGCTACAGAGAACTTTTGGAAAAGAGAGCCGCATCCATGTGACCAAATCAGTGAAAAATTGGATGTGTGAAGAAAATATAACTGCTCTGGAATGGCCTGCAAGAAGTCCAGACTTAAATTTAATTGAAAACATATGGGAAATGCTTGCAGAGCTTGTTTACGACGGGCCAGAAATAACCAGAAAAGCTGAACTGTGGCAGCGCATAAAAGATGCTAAAAATAGACTGCTAGAAACACGAAGAGACGTTATTATCAATATGTATGAACATTATGAAGATAGACTGATAGAAGTCATTGAAAAAAAGGGTGCTGCCATAAACTATTAGCATTGTTTCTGCAATGTCCGAAAAATACGGTCGCCTGTGTAATGTGAAAATTTGTAAAAAAATAAAAATACTTCTAATTTGAATTCTGCTTTTCCATTTGTAATATTGAAACAGTTTTTAAATGTTATTGGCATTACACTAAAACAGTACAGACTGCCTGTGCTACCTAAAACTTGAAAAAATAAAGTGTCTGAAAAATAGTGCCCCCCCCCCCCTGTATACATAGAGCAGTGTTTTCCAAGTTTGTCTTGCAGATCATTCACGATCCTTTTGCTCCAATGATTGGATACTGAAATTTTGCAAATAATTATATCGCGGCCATTACTGTTATGGATAACTTTTCACTTTCTTTCTCTTTTCTTAGCTTATTTTAAATCTCGCTTTCTTTCTATCTATCTTTCTTTCTTTCTTTCTTTCTTTCCTTTTCAGATAAACTCGTTTCCATCTTTCTTCCTTTAAGCGAATATTTTCCTTACTTCTTTCACCGATTTCTCTCACACTCTTTCATAATCTCTCTTCCTTCCTCTCTTAAATAATTCACTTTCTCTCTTTATGGGTCGGCCTTGGCTTTGCTGCCTTTATCATATATATTATCTTCCAATCTGACTCAGTGGTCAATCTTTTCTAGTCTTAATTTCTTTTCTTTTTTTTATTCAAGCATTGATAATATTCCCTTTCCTTTTCTCTAACATTGTCTTCTTTCTTTTTATTCCTTTTTCTTTCGTTTCTTTTTTCTTTCTTTCTTTGTCTATTTCAGTCCATCTTCTTCCTTCGTACACGCAGCTATATACGCACAGTGTCGTCTGGGGCCTCGTATTAAGTATCAATTTATTAAGAGACAAAGCGAACAGGGCGCATTTTGTGTGCCCTTAATGGACAAATGAGTTGTGTTATCTCGGCAAAAAATCGTTGGGTCTGGGCCCACAGTTTTAAGAGAAGAGTTTGAATCTCGATTACCCCACCCAGATCGCTCAGCCGACCTCACAAAACCCTTCCCGGGGCGGACGACAAAGCAACTTCTCAATTTATTTCTTTCTCCAAGGCTGAAGCAAATAGAAGCGGAATTGAGGCTTTCCATTGGCCATAAATTGACTGAAATGATAAAACAAAGAACAAAAACCAAATGATGGATAAAGATTATAAAATAAGAAAAACTGTCTTCGCCGAGATGAACTGAACATTGATATAAAAGCTGATGTGCTTATGCGTCAGCGTTTTGGAAAAGGCACATATAAACACACATTATATTCTCGTTCAAAAATATTGATTTAGATGTGAGAAAAAAATATACTCTCATACAAAATGCACGTGTTTCTGTGCACCAAGTATATATATATATATATATATATATATATATATATATATATATATATATATATATATATATATATATGTTTGTGTGTGCTTGCGTGTGTTTGTGTGTGTGTA
>OZ038506.1:31193358-31330858 GCA_964036315.1 Acanthosepion esculentum | reverse complement strand
CACGTAAAGAAAATTTTTTCGCTCCTCACTAGGTGCTCAATACTTGTGGCCTTGCATCAAACTATACTACACTTATTAAGTAACGACCTAGAGACTATTTTCTTTCACTTTTTTTATTATGCCGCCATCACTTTCGTTTTTCATTTCACTCTCTTCGTTTCTCTCTCTTTTCCCTCTCTCTCTCTTTAATTTGTCACTCGTTTCACTTCTCTCTTCATTCAATTACTCTTTTCAGATTTCTCATTTTCACGTCTCTTTCTTTTTCATTTCTCACTCTTTCTCTCTCTTTCTTTTCAATTCTTATTTTCTTTTCTTAGTGAAACTCATATGATTTCAGCCAACGCATAGTTTGTTAATGACATTGTTCCTTTCGCCTTTTCAAAATTTTCTATTTTCTTTTTTTTAAATTACGTTTTCTTTTCTTTTTACACTAAATTTTCTCCAGTTTTTAAACTTTAGCCATTTTATTTCCTACCAAGTTTCCGTTTTCCTCGCTTTCTTCATCGTTTTTATTGCCACGCCCATTCTATATAATGAATCATCGTCTCTTGACAGTTACCCACCTCCCTTTCTTCTTCGTTTTCTTTCTCCAGTCTTTCTCTTTCTCATTCCTATCACCTATTTACTTTCTCCCTATCTTCGTCCTCCCTATCTTCGTCCTATACTCGCTCCCTTAAATCACTTATTTTCACCCTCCCTATTATTCTTTTTTTTTCTTTTACTTTCTCTCTAAAACGGGTCTCCCAATTTTCTCTTTTCTCTCTCTCATAATCTATCATTCAATGCTTCTCTCCTATTAAGTCATCTCTCTTTTCTCTTGCTTTTTTTTTCTAGCTCATCATCCTCTTACAACGTCTCCTCTCTCATAAAGTTTTCACCCGCTTTTACCTCTCTCACTCCTGTCTCCCGCCCTTTCTCCCTTTCTCTTTCTCGCAGTTTGTATCTCTCCCTCTCTCCTAAATCAATCTCTTGCTTTCTTGCCCCCACCCCTTTCGGAAATATTGTACCCCCACCAACCAAGCAAAGATTACAATCCTTTCTTCCAAATTACCGATCGAATCTGTCACTCTAACTGTCCCCCGACCCTTCCCAGAATCCTTTGTAGATCCAATCCCCGCGGCGCGACTTTGCAACCAGACGCGCCACCATGTTGCAATAGAAAACAGTTTCAGTAACCGCCCCGCTCTCCCTCAGCGTCTTTATCGGGCGGGCCCCCAAAAAAACAAGCGGGAAGATTGGCAGCTGGGGGTGGTGGGAGCATATCATTCCATGAATGAGGTGGGGACACCTTTCTTTCAGTTGCTTTCACATATACACACATTTTGACAAGTTGTGGGTTGAATAGCATTTTTCCTGACCCTCCTAACATGCGCGCGCGTGCGTGTGTATGTACAGCTGGGACACATGTATGTGTTTGGGAATGTATAATTCGCTGAATATTATTTACATATATATATATATATATATATATATATATATATATTCAAGTTTCATTAAAAACGACAGACAAGGTACTACGGTTAAGTTTTTATTTAATTTTTCTTGTGAACGAACAAGAGCTTTCTTTGCTGTATATATATATATATATATATATATATATATATATATATATATATATATATATATAAGTGTGTGTGTGCAGATACCGCGAAAGAAAAACGATAGGTAAAGTTTAAAATAAAAAAATAATCTTTATGGAAGATTTTAGTTTAGTTTTTTTCATTTCAAAGTGATAGATACAATTAATATTTTCAATAAGTAAATATTTTACTGCATTTCAAACTGAATTTAAATTGATTGGAATGAGTTTTTTTCTCTCAGTAAAAACGATAATATCGTTCATACTAACAAATCTGTCAATACAAAGTAATTTTCTTTGCTAAATTTAAAAAAAAAAATAAAATATACTTTTCTGAACATTTATGTGTCAAAGATTTGTTGATTTAAAGTTTAATTTGATTTGAAACAAATATCACTTTTGATTTAAAATATCGCAGAAAATAATTTGTTCAACATGGAGGAGTGTGCTTTTATGATTTATCGACAGTCTGAGGTGTTGACAACTCCCTCGATGAACTTATGTTTGGGAATGTTTTCTAAGGGAGACATAACTGTGAAAATTACTTGACGAATACAACGTGAATGCCTTTTTATATATATATATATTTAACTACAAATCAATTTAGAAAAAATAAAGAAAATATTCTAAGCAATTTAATACTTTATTAAATTGTAGGTTCTTAGGAAGATGCATGCTTAGGAAATGTGAGAAAATTACCAATAAATTTGAACTTTACTGTTGAAACTTGACTAATGCATGGAATAATAATGCAAACACAAAATGTAGTTAGAATAAAATGTATTGAAACAAGAAAGTGTACACAATATTTACATATAGTCTTTTGTATATTCCTGGGAAGACCGTTCCTGGAGAATGTGTTGACTAAGTCGCAGTCGGGCAGAGTCTCTAGTTGGATCTCTTGATTTGCCTCCCTGTCTTCCGGTACCAACCATATTTATATCGTCGGTACTCCGCTATGCAAATTAGGTGGATCCTACCACAACATTTACTATAGTTAACATTTATTTTCTGATAATGTCGTGTTTAAAAAAGTCGACATCTTTATACACAGAAAATAAATTTTGAATTCTATTTAAATATTGGAAGCTGTTGAAATGTTATGAGCTTTTCCATTTAGGATTAGTAAAAAAGTTTTAACCCTAGAACACTAACCATGGGTACATAGTACCCAGCGAAAATTTTCATATTTTTAATTACAATTTTCAGTACCTGATTTTCTTACCTAAATAAAGTTTTTCAGTTCCTATTATTGTTAACTCAAATTACAAAGTTTGAAGTGCCTGCATGTAAAATATTTCAAACCTAGATTTATATTTAATATATTTTTGGATATTTTCAAAATCTGGTATGATATACCTGTGGTTAGTAGTGGTATAACTTTAATTCATGGTTAGTGTTCTAGGGTTAATAACATTATTACTTGACAGATACAAATTAATACAAAATTTTAAAAGTTTATAAATTATTCTAATTAAAATTTTTGAAAAGTGAAAATAATTATTGTAGGAAATATTTTATACACAAAAGCAATTAAAAGCATTTCTAAGTGAATAATGTGTTACTTATATCGAAATTTTATTTTACCAAGATTTTCTAAAAAAAAAAGAAACATTTCAAATATAATTTAATTCATTTGTGAATAAGTCAACGACTATGAATATTGTAATTTTGTGTTACTTTCACTTTCAATTTCTTGTGTTATTTTAAGTTTCAATTTTGTTGTGTTACTTTCAGTTTCACTTTCATGTGTTACTTTCAGGTTTAATTTCTCCCACTGAACTCCTTTCAAAAAATGAATCAATATAAAATATCTTTAGAAAAACATCTGGATTTTTTTACTTTTACGATGATCATGAACGTAGCAGGTACCCAACTAATTTAAAGTGACTCCGAAAATAATTTAATGCATTTCTGAATTACACCTGAAAGTTCCACTAAAATCTGATAATTATCTGATTTTTACAAGATTTTTCAAATGTGTTTTGGACCGCAGAAAGACGCTAAAATTTCCCGTACTATTTTATGAGACGACGCTGACACCGGAGAAACAAGATTTTTAATAACAATTCCGAAGGTTCTAAAAAGGATTTAAAAAAATAATCTTACCATCAAAAAATCCTTTGATCTTCCCTTTTAATAATAACGTAAAGAGTCTGACAATAATTTTTTTATTAAGGATTTCCACATTGTGTGTACACTTCTTTATGGAATCTTAAGAGTTATATATATATATATATGCGTTTATTAACCACTAATATTATCTCTCTCACTATATATTCTTACTCTGTCCTGGACATTGAGTTCTACCTAGATTCTGTCCTATTGGAATTTCATATATATATATATATATATATATATATAGACATTTTTATGTTTAACATTCTGTTTATAGATGTAAAATATTTAAGTAAATGCTCTGTTTATAATAAACAGTATTAAATAACATTTACCGGCCTGAATGTCCGAGAAATTTTCATAGAAAATATTCGTCCTACGACAGGAACCGAACCTGTATCCCATACGGAACCGTCATATAGCCTGACGTGCCTTAACCGTTTTGACCACAAAGGAGCGTTCGATTAGCAAAGTCGAATTTATTGCTTATAAACTTCAATCTTCCATGAATCTCTCACGTACATTCATGGCGTATCAAATGTAAACAAATGGCGTCACACATTATGAAATTGACAAAGTCCGATAATTATTTAAAGGCATATATATATTTTTACTCTGTCCTGGACATTGAGTTCTACTAGGATTCTAAACTATTGGAATTTTTACATATATATATATATATATATGTATGTGTATGTATGTATGTGTATCTATCTATCTATCTATCTATCTATCTATCTATCTATCTATCTATATATATATATATATATATATATATATATATATATATATATATATACATATATATATATATATGTGTGTGCGTGTGTGTGTGTATTAACCACTAATATTATCTATCTATCTATCTATCTATCTATCTATCTATCTATCTATCTATCTATCTATCTATCTATCTATCTATCTATATGTATGTATGTATGTATGTGTGTGTGTGTGTATAAAACCCAGTGAGCCTAAACCTACCCACCACGGTTTCACCTAACGGATCTTCAGCGTACTAATGGCTTTTGGCTCTACTTAGTGTATTGAGAGCACTTTTATGTTTTTACTCAATTTACACTGTCGGTGTTTTTTTCTTTTGACTAGACATTGCGATGCTGATTGATTTTCAACCAACACGAATGTTTCTCTCTCTCTCTCCCCTTCTCTCTCTCTCTGTCTATATATATATATATATATATATATATATATATATATATATATATATATATATATATATATATAGAGAGAGAGAGAGAGAGAGAGAGAGAGAGATAATAGATACCTCCGCTAATTTTCGATACATTTATGTCGTCGTCATCGTCGGCATCCGTCCGTCTCGAGAGACGATAGATTTGTGCGGTGATATATGGAGAACTAGGGCTGCCCAGACGTCTAGTTCCCCCACTCGGCCTTGCTAGCAGAGTCCAAAGGAGAGGATAAACCAACGCGGCAGAGTTGCCGGAAGGTAGCACAAACTGTCGTCCATCCGCCTTCGGAGCTCCACTCCGGGTTTGAATTCAGAGTTGTCCTTCTTCTAGACCAGTTGCCATCCAAGGCTATAGAACCCAGTCTCTCCTGCTATTTACCCATAGCTGGAGGGAGAAGAAGAGGATTCACACCTTTCCCAAGGATATTAGCAAGTAAGTGAATGTAATGGATTAAACTGGAATTCAAACTCGGCTCTCCGATTCCTCAATCCAAGCCGCTATCTAAAAGTTCCATTTGAATGTTTACCTCTGCCTTAGCAAGATCAAAAGTAAACGGCGCGGAGAATAGTGCAAACGGATCTTCAAAAGATGAAAAATCACGAAATCTTTTTTGAACCTCTGTTGGCAACAATTCCATGTGACTTTTATACTTAGCAAAGTTTAGTTAAGACTTAGTATTAGTACTGTTTTTTAGCTCTTTGCACGTAGGAAAATGAACTAAATTTTCATTTAAGACTTGTGACTTCCATAACCTTAACTTTGTAACGAAGCATTTAATGTCATCATACAAGTTTGTGATGAGCTTGTTTTTACCTTGTAATTTCAAATTGAGATCGTTTAATTGTGCTGTGATGTCCACAGCAAAAGCTAGATCCAGGAGCCAACTTTCATCTTTTATTTCATCAGTGTTTCGACCTTTCATCTCCAAAAATATGATTATTTCTTGCCTTAATAAATAAAATCTTTTCAATACTTTGTTACATGACGACCAACGCACATCTGTGTAAAATGGAACATCAGTAAAGTGATTACCCATATCCTCCAACAACTGGTTGAATTGACGGTGATTGAGAGAACGGCCTCTGATATAGTTAACTATGCTTGGGACCAAATAAAGCACATGATTCAATTTTAAAACTTTTGAGCACAGAATTTGTTGATGAATAATACAGTGAAAATGTGTTACTGATAAATCTGGATGTAAGTTCTTTATTCTTGCTTGTAACTTGGCAACAACACCATTATGCCTTCCAATCATATTTGCTGCACCGTCGGTAGACAAGCATACAAGTCTGCTTAAATTGAAATTATACTCATCAAAAATGTGTTCGATTTTCTCAAAGATGTCCTGGCTTGTTGTAGTGTCATGCATAGGGATCAGATCAACCAGTTCTTCATAAATGTTTAATTTATTGTCACAGGCCCTCATGAAAATCGCAAGCTGTGCTATTCCAGAAACATCAATAGTCTCATCAATTGCAATAGAAAAATGTTCAAATTTGGATTATTCGCTTTTCATCTGTTGCTTCAAATCACTCGACATTTCATCGATCCGTTCAGCAACAGTGTTCCTGGTTAGTGAAATATCTTTAAACAAGTATGCTTTTTCTGGACATACAATTTCGGCCGTTTTTACAAGGCATTGTTTTACAAAATCCCCTTCAGTGTAGGATTTCGCATTCGTCGCTATCATTCGGCTGAGTTCATAACTTGCAGTAACAGAAGCGACATTCTTTTTCTGAATTTTCGTAAAAAGGATCTGTTGGTGTCAAGTTAACTTTCAATTCCTGGAGCTTTGAGACACGCATTGGACCTTCATATTTATCGTAAGGTAGATGGTTTGTTTCGTAATGTCTTTTCAAGTTGTACGTTTTCGGCGTACAAATGTGATTATTGCATATTAAACAATGTATCTTTCCATTCACTTCCTATGCAAAAATACTGTAATTCCCATTTCTCTTGAAACACTCGGCCTTCTTCATTCACTTTTCTTTTTTTCTAATTGGAGAAGCATTAGCCATTTTAAAGACGATGTGGAATATGAAAAATTAAGAAATAAAATAAAAAGAAAACAAAAAATATTTATAATATCAATAAAAGTGGAATAAAAACAAAGAACCTGACTCCTGCACATTATTACCTGATCCATATTTTTAGTTTAAAGTCAATTTAATAAAACGTAAACAATAAGGCCTTTTATTTGAAAATGACATAATAATAAAAATTAATTATATATTGTGTGGCCAGCGAGCGCTCCCAATACTTCACCACCGGCTCACCTTTAATGAGTCTGTTCGCTTATCTGTTTTGACCTTTGCTGCGTCCCAGTTCCTCTCATCTTGTCCTTGATCTACGTATCTCTCGCGCCATCCGATTCTCTCCTTTTGCAATGTGCGTATATGTAATGAGTGATTGACAAAAATATAGACAGTTACATGTTGCCGCTTCAATTGCTTATAAGGCTGGAGATGCAAAAGTAGATGAACTACTAAAAAATATATAAAAAATAGTGGAAATTTCTAATTTATTTTTGTTTAAAATTGTCTGTGTGGGCCGCAAATCTACTTGAAATGTAGGCCTCGTGTTTGACATCCCTGCTCTAGTGTATTTCAGATAGAATCTTTATTGATTGGAATCTCAAATTTTTGGTCGCTTTCAGTAATGTCATTAAAATCGGCCATATTTTTTTTTTACATTTTATAACCAAAAGTTAATTCTCGGTTTTAAAAATCTTCCGAAAATGAAATATACTCTTCTGAAACTTTATTTGAGGAATATTAGCTGATTTAAAGTATAATTAATTTGATTTGAAAGAAATATTATTTGCTTTAAGTTGAAAATAATAGAGAAATTAATTTTTAAAACAAACAGTCGCGGTTTACGATTTACGTCCTTCTCAATCACTTAACAAGCACTGATAACGTGTTGACAGGTCTACGGAGACTTTATCTGTTAAAACATAATTTAAGAAAATGACGGGCGAGCAACTTTTTTTTCAATATAATTTTAATTTTTAATTATAATTTTAATTAAGTAATCTTACAAATCTTGGAGAATATTCTCCGTAATCTAATTTGAGGAATGTTGACTTTAATTTTACTATAGTCATCGCTCTTATTTTCTGATAATGTCGGGTAAGGTCGACCATATTTTCAAACTGGGGCACGTTAGGTAATATTTTATATACATAAAAAAATTAAAAATTATTTTAAAAATCTTGAAGCAAAATAATTTGTATTAAGCTTTTCAATTTTTTATTAATAAATATAGCTTTCACTTAAAAACAATATCACCTAACCAGATGAAACTAATGCTGAATTTTAAAAGATTTATGTATTATAAATTATTATAATTCAAATTTTAAAAAATGAAAACAATTCTTGTAAAAATTCATTATTCATCGAAAAAATAGTGTCCTTAATAAATCTTATTTATAAAAGCAATTAAAAGCTTTTCTAATTGAATAATGTCATAGTTTTATTGCATTTTTTATTTTACTATTCGGAGCAGATTTTCGGGAAATGAGTAGTAGTTTGAAAAAATAATTATTAATTTACATCCTCCAAGGAGTGCTGCATTTAACTAATAAAATTTTTTTTCTGATGAAAAATTAATTTTTCCCAATTTCATAAAATTAAGTAAGTGTGTGTGTAGAGGTGGGGTGGGGTGGGGGGTTAACATGTAAAAAAATATTTTTACCAAGATTTTCTAAAAACAAATTTTTTAAATAATTTCATTTATTTGAAAATAAGTTCTGAAAGTTTCATTAACATCCGACAACTATTTGATTTTTACAAGTAAGTATTTGCAAATCAATGTGTTTTCCACCGGAAAAAAAGGCGCAAGGGTACTAATTGTAAATATTTCGTCGGACGCTGACGAAAAAAAAAAAAAAAAAAAAATTAACCAAAATTTCGAACGTGCTACAAAGGATTTAAAAATATAATATAAGAATAAAAAATACTTTGGTCTTTCCTCTTAATAATAACAAACATTTTGATGATAAAACTGTGTTTTTATTAAGTTTGGGCCTTTTTCATCATGCTATGCTGTTTTTTTTTCAGCGACAAAGTGGATGTGCCTATATATATATATATATATATATATATATATATATATATATATATATATATATATATTATTGTTACACGTTATTTATATATACACAAATATTTTAATAAATGCTCTGTTTATAATAAATAGTATTAACATTTACCGGCCTGAATGTCCGAGAAATTTCATAGAAAATATGCATCCTTCAACAGGAATTGAACCTGTATCCTACACGGAATTGTCGTATGGCCTGACGTGCTATACCATTTAGCTATAGATGAAGCGTCTGGTTAGCAAGGTCGAATTACTCCTTTTAAACTACAAATTTACCTTGGTTTCACTCGAACGTTCATATCTCCTCGAAGTGTATCTTAACGTAAACAAATGACGCGTATTTTCTATGAAAGTTCTCGGACATAAAGACTGGTTAATGTTGTTAGTACTGTTTATTATAAATCGAGCATCTACTTAAATATTTGTGTATATATAAATAACGTATAAAAATAAAATATATTAAAATGATTGTCGGATTGTCCATTTCATAATATTTGATGTCATTTGTTTGCGTTAAGATACGCTTCTAGCAGATATGGGCGTTCGAAAGAAATCATGGGAAATTTGTTGTTTAAAAGCAGAATTCAACCTGGCTAACCAGACGCTTCCTCTATAGCTAAATGGTATAGCACGTCAGGCTATATGGCGGTTCCGTATGGAATACAGGTTCGATTCCTGTGGGAGGACGCATATTTCCTATGAAATTTCTAGGATATTCAGGCCGGTTAATGTTGTTTACTGTTTATTATAAACAGAGTATTTACTTGAATATCTGTGTATATATAAATAACATATAACAATAATATATATTGGATTCAAGAATAAAAACAATACTTACACCCACCCCCGCAGGATGTTGAATCCTGCAGCCAGGAAGAGCCAACTAACCAATACTTCTGGCTCTCCTATTGCTGAGCATGTAATAAATAGCAGGAAATGTGTGGTTAATTTTAGTGCGGACCGTTTTTTTTTGTTTTTTTTTTTTATCTAGGTCCCACTCCTCATATCACCTCAAGGTTCAGATCCCGTGAGCCTTCCCTTTGTAAAAAGAAGGAATATTTACTGGGTCTGAATGTTATTAGACTCTAGTTTCTTGAAATTCATTTTTTTCTTCTTCCATTCCATTCCATTCGTTAACTTAAATTTAATTTACACGCTTTTTAAATTTTCTATTCCCAGGAATAAAATAAACTTGATAAGTCCTGGGACGAAACCGGTTGTTTTTTTTTCTTTACCTTTTTCTTTTAAAAATGCCTTATAAAGTTTGTCTTTTCCTATCTATTATTAAATTCTGTACTACAAAAAACTTATTGAAATAATATATATATATACATAAAAAAAATTAAAAATTATTTTAAATATCTTGAAGCAAAATAATTTGTATTAAGCTCTTCAATTTTTTATTAATAAATATAGCTTTCACTTAAAAACAATATCACCTAACCGGATAAAACTAATGCAGAATTTTCAAAGATTTATGTATTATAAATTATTATAATTCAAATTTTTAAAAATTAAAATAATTCTTGTAAAAATTCATTATTCATCGAAAAAATTTTCTTAAGATAATAGTGTTCTTAATAAATCTTATTTATAAAAGCAATTAAAAGCTTTTCTAATTAAATAAGGTCATTGTTTTATTGCATTTTTTATTTTACTATTCGGAGCAGATTTTCGGGAAATGAGTAGTAGTTTGAAAAAAAATTATATTTTACATCCTCCAAGGATTCCTGCATTAAACTAATAAAATGTTACATATACATATATATATATATATATATATATATATATATATATATTTTTTTTTTTAAACATGTTGTGTTGAATGTTAAAGACAACATCGTCCTGCATATTTTCTTTTGAATTTTCTCATATTTTCTAATGAGACTTTTTATTTGAAAATGATATCGAAATAAATATTGTCCGTACAAATTACACACACACACAAGCACACACACACACACACACACACACACACACACACACACACACATATATATATATATATATATATATATATATATGTATGTATATATATATCTGTGTGTATATAAATAACGTATAACAATAAAATATATTAAAATAATTGTCGGACTTAGTCCATTTTATAATATATATATATATATGTGCGTGTGTGTGTGTGTGTGTGTGCGCGTGTGTGCGTGTGCGTGCGTGCGTGCGCGCGTGTGTACGTGTTGTCTATTGATATTCCTTATTTGTTATTGTCTATTCGTGCCTGATGTATTGGAAGCATGTTGATTAAATGTTCTTGAAAAAAGGTATGGACGCTAATGATTTAGTATCCGGTCCCATCGCAAGTCATCCTTTTGTTGTTTACTTCGTTTCTCCTCAGCCAAAAGAAATGGATTGGGAAAGTAAGATTTTTATGGACGATCTTGTACATTTCTCTTTCATAACAATCCAATATTTGTAAAATCTTCAGTGACCCTAATGTAATTGCCCAGTTATTATGACAACGATTTCAGTCTGAAAGTCGATATTCTGTCTGTTTTTTTTACTATTAGGTTGGTGCAAAAATAATGTCGTTTTCTCACATGAAGTTGAACGTCAAAAAACGACATTATTTTTACATCAACCTAATAGTTTCTGACTGGAATTTTATCAATTTGCGTCTATATCAACGGATTTATTTGCATAAAATATACCAGTTCCCAAGTGTTACCCAAACTCTCTTCATCAATAAAAAATGGGTGGCATTTTCATTTTGGGATACGACCTGCGATAAATTTTCAGTTCTCGGTTGAGCCGGGGTCTGTCGCTCGGGACTCTGAGATAAAAAATAATAATAGTTAAATATTCTTCTCTTGCGTAACAGATTTATTTTTACTCCAGTGACAGTGGAGACTTCTGGGGTTATTGGCCCTCGTTCGATGTCATTCCTGCGGAGGGTTGGCGGGATTGCGTCTCGATTAAGGGACGAGCCCCGGGAAACTGAGTGGCCCTTGCATAACATGGAGATGGCGCGAGGTAATCCTTTCTCCATCATTTCAGCTGGCAGAGAATAGCAAAAAAAGATAATTTGTTTATAGATACTTTGTTCAAATAAATTCAATAAATTTATTATTTTCTCCGAAACTTTTCAGAACCTAATAATGAACGACGCTCTTCTAAAAAATAACAAAAAAACAAACAAATGTAACAATTTCCATGAGATTTTCTGGAATTTCGTTATTTTTATTTCAATTTTACGTTTTTCTATAAAATAAATGCGAACGATGTTTCCGATAATATTAAACTTTATGATCATATCATATTTAATAATATAAATACATAAAAACTAATATAAACATCTCTCTCTCTTCATCACTCTCTCTCTCACTCTTCATCACTCTCTCTCTCTCTCTCTCTCTTCATCACTCTCTCTCTTCATCACTCACTGTCTCTCTTCATCACTGTCTCTCTCTCTTAATCACTCTCTCTTCATCACACACTCTCTCTCTCTTCATCACTCTCTCTCTTCATCACTCTCTCTCTCTTCATCACTCTCTCTCTCTCTTCATCACTCTCTGTCTCTTTCTCTGTCTCTTTCTCTCTCTCTCTGTAGATAAATATGCAGAGAAGTAAAGATGTATTTATAATACTCTGCACGGGTATCGAACCCACATAAAATGGCTTGCAACGACAGAGTACAATCAGAAGTATCTTTTGCACCGATCAAAATGCTTTAGAATGAATCTTTTGTTTAGAAGAGGTCGTTATTTCTAAGTTTACATAACTAACTTATCGACGTCTTTGGGCGCAGAAGTTTTTAAAAGGCTATGTCCATCCAGAGAGCAATTTCTTGCTACACCCTGATGCCTGTAGCAAGGGAATCCGCTAAAAAAATTTGTTACATCTATTCGGATAAAAAGATTTTGTGTTTTGATTCAGTGGCTGGACAAAATAAATATCTCCCTTATGTTTGTGCAAACGTGAGTTTTAATGTAAAGACTCATATCTGAACAGTTTTTCTCTGTTCATTAATATGAAAATGTGTGCATCTACGTACCTACTTTTCTGTGTGTGTCCGTATAACATTTTTATTTATTTTATTGGTATATTAGAATAATGGACTATAATTATCTGTGTCTGTAAAGTTTGTCATGAGTATCTGTGTGTAGTTTGTCTGGGGTTACTTATTCACCCCTATATCTATCTATCTATCTATCTATCTATCTATCTATCTATCTATCTATCTATCTATCTCTGTCTCTCTCTGTCTCTGTCTCTGTCTCTGTCTCTGTCTCTCTCTCTCTCTCTCTCTATATATATATATATATATATATATATATATACACTATTTACATTATTCGGACTATTGTCCTCATCTTTGTCGCCATATTTATTACAAAGTTTCGGCCGGTGTACGCTCCGACCTTATTCAGGTCTTTGGAATGTCGAACTGAGCCCTTTATTTCGCTCATCATAGTAGACTGTTCTCGTTCCACGTGCCATGTTTAATGGATGTCAGTTGTCAGTTATCTCCTGTTAATCCCCCTCTCCAAGTTCTCCACTGCCTTAAGTGGATAAAGGCATTAGTTAAATCCAGTGACAGGACCCAAAGAGTGTGACTTCAATACCCGGTTAAGACAGTGGAGAACTTGTAGAGGGGAATTAACAGGAGATAACTGACAACAGACATCCATTAGAAACGTTGTAATACATATGGCCAGAAAAATGAGGACAACAGTCCGAATAATGTAAATAGTGTGCATAATACCTCATCTCAGAAATATATATATATATATATATATATATATATATATATATATATATATATATATATATATATATATATATATATGAGTACTTCCCAAGATTCGATAAAAAATGTACATACATGGCGGAAATGTATCGTCAGAAACCTTACGTTATTATTAAAAGGAAAGATCAAAGGATTTTTGATGGTAAAAGTATGTTTTTCATCCTTTTTAGAACCTTCGGAATTGTTAAAAATCTTGTTTCTCCGGTGTCAGCGTCGTCTCATAAAATAGTACGGGAAATCTTAACGTCTTTTTGCGGTTCAAAACACAAGGATGTAAATCTTTGCAAAAATCAGATAATTATCAGATTTTAATGGAACTTTCAGGAGTAATTTACAAATGAATTAAATAATTTCGGGATAACTTTAAATTAGTAGGGTACCTGCTACATTCATGATCATCGTAAAATTTTTAAAAATCCAGATTTTTTCCGAAGACATTTTATATTGATTCATTTCTTTGAAAGGAGTTCAGTGGGAGAAATTGAAACTGAAAATAACACAAGAAAGTGAAACTGAAAGTAAGACAAAAGATTGAAACTGAAAGTAATACGAAATTACAATATTCATAGTCATTGTTTATTTCAGGCTCACAAAGGCGTAATCCTTATCGTCTCGGAACATAGAGTTGGTGAACTGAATTTGAATGTCAACTCAAGCTGCATATGTGCATTTAACATTGTTACTCCGCCCTATCTATTTTACATTGTATAGATGTGGATAATAGGGAATAATAAGTTTCAAAATCAAACTTTCTATACGGAAAAGTATTACTTATATATATATATATATATATTGAACAATAAAAATATTATTTAAAAAATTGAAATCTTCAGACACACTGGGTTGTAGATTAATATTCTTTCGTTTTTATTATTATTATTTCATTTAGATTCCACAACTAGTTTCGGCCAACATGGCCATCATCAGGAGAAAAAATATTTCTGTTTGCTGGTAGCAGTGAACTACAGAAATGAATGTCTTGATGGAGAAAATGAACTTTTGTCTGTAGTTTTCATTTGTTTTTTAATTGTTTTTTTATCTTTTTAACATGAATTTTTTAACATTCCTTGTGTTGGTCAAACAGTCTCTTTTAAGTTGTTATTTGAGATAAAAGATGGATGGATTCATGTTGCTTTGAATTCCCTTGGTCAGTTTGGCAGTTTTATTGGTCCCTGGAGAGGGGATGTGTCTCTGTTAAGTGTGTGTGTGTGTGTGTTTTATTTGGTTCTTAGGCAGTGAGTCAGTATGATATGTGTAAGCGTGTATATTACTGTGGGTGTGTATTATCATTTGGCTCATTAGGGAGTGAGTGAGTATGATGTGTGTAAGTGTGTATATTCGTGTGGGTGTGTGTATAAGTGGCAGACCTCAACACCTCCGTAAGCATATCTGTTTTGTGTGAGTGAGAAATGTGGGAAGGTTTTGATTTGTAGGGTTATGTATTACTACTATCTATATTGTTAAATTTATGGTTTAGCCCGGCTGGATAGTGTGTTTTTAAACGTCGTATCCACTTATTTTCATGGAACTCTAAAATCTTTCTAATGTTATCTGCTCTAAACTTTTCTATTCTCTCAATTATAGTGAATTTGGCATGGGTTTTGAAATCGTGTTTTTCTAGGCGGAAATGTTGTTCTACTGGTAATAATCTTTCATGGGGAGTCGACTTAATTCGATTGCGATAATTATTAATTCTGTAGTGAAAGGGCCATTCAGATTTTCCTACATATTGTTTCTGGCATAGTGTGCATTCTAGGAGGTAAATTATGTTATCACTTCTACAGTTAGAGTCGTGGTAGATTTTGAAAGTAGATATATATATATATATATATATATATATATATATATATATATATATATATATATATATATATATATATAATGAAATGGATTATGTTCGACAATTATTTTAATATATGTATTAATTATACGTTATTTTTATAGATACAAATCTTTAAGTAAATGCTCTGTTTATAATAAACAGTATTAACAATATTTATCGACTGAATGTCCGAGAAATTTCATAGAAAATATATGATTTCCAACAGGAATAGAAACTGTATCCTACTCGGAACCGTCATATAGCCTGACGTGCTATACCATTTAGCTACAGAGGAAGCGTCTGGTTAGCAAGATTGGTAGATGTTGTTAATACTGTTTATTATAGACAGAGCATTTGCTTAAATATTTGTATCTATAAAAATAACGTATTAACACAACATATATTAGAAAAATACATATATATTCATATATATATATATATATATATATATATATATATATATATATATATATATATGGTTAGTAAGGTCGAATTCCTTTGTAGCTAAATGATATATATATATATATATATATATATATATATATATATATATATATATATATATATATGACAAACCGAAAAGTTTTTTTGCGACGCGTTTCATCCGTTAGGATTTCATTAAACTGACTTTTGTTAACGTTGCCACGTCTACACATACGCACGGAAAGAGAGACGCAGGTATTTTCAAAATTTTTGAAAGAGTATTTTTGATAGGACATCAACAAAGCCCAGTCCGATGAAACAAAAAAAAACTTTCCAGTTTGTCATATTTTTCTAAATCATGTTTATTGATATATAAAATTATACAAAATTATATATCGTTATATAATATATCTATATGTCTGTGTGTTTGTTTGTGTGTATTTGCGTGTGTGTTTGTGTGTGTGTTTGTGACACATAGGTAGTTCAGTGGCCACAAATTGGTCGATATGAACCGCGCTGGTTTATGGGATTATCCAGAAGTGACAAATCCCTGGAATTCGAAAGGGGGTTGATAAATGCCTAGGACTCAAAACGGTTGTAAATAAATAAATCAGGGAGACTTACGACTAAAAGTCACCAATTTCCAATCAAGTATCAATGGTCTTGCTACTGCTCATCAAGCCACCTCCTTTTCCATTAAAGTTGTCAACGAATTCAATAAAAAGATGTATTCATTTTTAATGTATTATTACCTATATTATTTAGGAAGTTATTATTATTATTATTATTATTATTATTATTATTATTATTCAAACAAATACGTCTAGTATAGATGTTTCAAAAAACAGAAAATGGAAAAACGAACAACGAAATGTAAACTTAAAATGAATCTTATCAAGAAACACTAAGGAAGAAAAATTACAAAGAAATTTCTATACTTAAATAAAAATTTATTATTGACATTATTTGTATATGAATGGGGGTCGATGAGAGATAAAGGATTCCATGAAGGACATATTGGTCTAAAATGTTTCTTGGCCTCAGAGATAGATAGATAGATAGATAAGGAACAGACATAGATAGATAGATAGATAGATAGATAGATAGATAGATAGATAAGGAACAGACATAGATAGATAGATAGATAGATAGATAGATAGATAGATATCCGGAGTGCTGCTTGTACACGTGCTGGCTTCAGGTATGGTGCATACATTACATAAAATTATTATAAAGACAACTTTTAATGAAGAACTGAATAATATGAACTTTGTGAACTTAAAACTTTTAAAAATGATTATTTTAAAAATTCAATTTTTTCACAAATTCAAAAGTGTACAAACGGTTTAAATTTCCAATTTCGGCTAATTTACTTTCTCTGATGACTTATCTTTATAGAAATGTAAATATTTCTAGTGTTCAAAATGATAATCGGCCGATATTTTTTAGTCGCTATCCCCAACGAAAATCTTATATCTTGTCAAAAAATATTAATTAAAAATTAAAAATTGAGTTCTTACAATTTTCTTAATTTCACGACAAACATAAGACCTCAAATTTGCGTCTTTCAAAGAAAAAACACTTTTAATTAATAAAGGTTGGATTAAACGGCTACGAGTTGAAAAGTTTCCCTTGAAACCGACAAAAACCACAATGGCCGCTGATTGATAGATACTCAACATATAGGATACAGGTTTAATTCCTGTAGAAGGACGAATATTTTCTATGAAAATTTCTCGGATATTCAGGCCGGTAAATGTTATAAATACTGTTTATTATAAAACAGAGCATTTACTTAAATATTTGTATCTATAAAAAGAATGTATAAACATAAAAAATGTCTTAAAATAATTGTCGGACTTTTTCCATTTCATAATGTGTGACGTCATTTGTTTGGATACGCTTTGAGCAGATATGAATGTACGTGAGAGATTCATGGAAGATTGAAGTTTAAAGGCAGTAAATTCGACTTTGCTAATCGAACGATCCTCCGTGGTTCGATCGGTTAAGAGCACGTCAGACTAAATGACGGTTCCGTATAGGATACAGATTCGATTCCTGTCGGAGGACGAATGTTTTCTATGAAAATTTCTCAGACATTCACGCCGGTAAATGTTATAAATACTGTTTATTATAAAAAAAACAGAGCATTTACTTAAAGATTTGTATCTATAAAAAGAAAGAATAAACATAAAAATGTCTTAAAACACTCAATATTATAAGCAAAGATATCTATTAAAGATAAAAATAACCGTAACCTCAAGACAATTATATGAGATATAGTTACTTTAATCTTTAATCAATTTAACTATACCCTCAAAATTGCGCAATCTTATTCAGAAAATATTAAAAAATGTATTTGTATAATAATAATGGTTCATCTCAATCAATCTGACGGTCAGCGACACCATTTCGTGTTGAAAACGTTTGACTGAATTGCTTCCGTTTGTAAGTATGGTGACCCGTAATAATAATAAAAACAGTATTTTATGTTTTGTAAACTAATCATTTTTTCTGAATTTTTTAATTTTTTGTCACCAAGATTTTTAAAAAGGTTTATTTTAGAATATAATTTGTCGCATGAAATCTTGATTATAAAGAATATAAGAAAAACCCTAATACATTTACTATATTTTACTGTATTTGAGTTTTTGGCTAAAATGATTATTACGACATTTAAAGAAATGAAATTATCACTGAAAAAATTTAGGAGGTAAACTATTTTATTTTCAAAATTAAATAATTTTTTTTATCTTACACACAAGTGAAGTATTGCAGCAATCAGAAAAGAAGAATGAGATGAAAGACTAAATAAATACACTCTTGTGCAAATTAATTGAAACAACCACTTTAGTTTCCTTTCTTTCACCATACGGTCAGTTTTAGACCCACTGGAATGACAGGGTGTAATCGATTTCTATTTTTCTTCGGTTTAGGTAATTTGCAGTGGTGTGGAGTAATATGAATTTATTTTCGATACATAAATAGATAGATAGATATGAATAGACTGAGATAGATACAGCCTTGTGCCAATTAATTGAAACAACCGCTTTAGTTTCCTTTCTTTCACCATACGGTCAGTTTTAGACCCACTCGAGTGACAGGGTGTAATCGATTTCTATTTTTTCCTCAGATTAGGTCATTTGCAGTGGTGTGCAGTAATATGAATTTATTTTCGGGGTGTATGATGAAATTTATTTGGCCTTAAAAAATATTGCGTCATCCGTTATGGCATCAGATTTTCATCACGCCCAGACGCTATTGCCTCGACTGTCGATTAGTTGTCCTACGGCCATTGTCTTGGATGGATGTTATTCCAAGGAGGTGCACGAAAATTGTAACGCTGCACGAACACACTGGCAAGCCTTACCAGTGAGCAAATCAAAGTACTATAGATTGGCCCGGAAACTCTCCTGATTGAAATCCAATCGAGAATCTGTGGTCAATCTGCAAGGAAAGACACCGTGGAATGAACATGCGAAATACTAACACGTGCACTGGGTCATGTTTCACTGGAGAAATACAAAAAAATGTAAATAATAACAGAATTATTCGTTTTGTTTCAATTAATTTGCACAAGGTTGTATATGTAAATAAATAGATGGCCACTCGTATTCGAGGATACCCGTCTACTAGGTCAGCTAACCAATCCCTATTGAAGACGCTTGCTCAGGCTCATTTTGTGTTTATTCAATACCCACAAAGCCAACCTGTGGTTTACACTGCAACTATGCCGAGGAGACTGTAGTTACAGTTTCTGGGAAAGAGCGTGTTATCTAACGTGATCATCAATTTGAACAAAACCAGCACGCCCAAGACCTTGACCACGGTCGACGGCCCCCAAGAGATCAGTGTATCCAATTTCACCCACAAGGCTTGGGTCAACCTGTGGTATGGTTTTCAGGCACTTTCCAAAGGTGCCGCACGCTGGGATCGACCCGATCCAGTCCGATATCATCAGGAAGTCTCCTTCCTGACAAATCGACCATGGTGAGATTCGAACCTGGGTTTCATGGTCAGAAAGCGAACGTTCTAAGCACTCGGCCATGATATGTAGATAATACCAAAATATTATACAGCACTCGCTCTAGGAAAGATTCAAAATTACAGATGACATTATTATGCGAGATAAACAACGCACATTAAATAAAAGTGAAGTATTGGAGCAATCACCAAAAGAGTTTTAGATGAAAGACTAAATATGTCAGGGGTTTGCATGCAGACATGAGATATCAATGCACTGACTATTAGTTTAATCTAAAAATAACTAATTTAAATATGTTGTAACCTAGGGAAGGTCACTGAATATAATAATCACACGAAGGTTGGTAATGAACGATAATACTTAGGACAAGAACAAGACATATAAGATTCGCCAACGGTGGTTAGTAGAAGTAGTTAAGTGAGTCAAGTGAATTCCACAATGAATCTCCAACTGCAGGATATCCACCAACCGTCCCACACGGTCAGATGGAGCCCAAAGCCGAATTTAATGTGGAGTATCCGAGCCCGTAGGCTCGGCCAAATATTCACCATAGACCCCGTATAAAACGAGGTGAGGTAGCTGTTTCCCGAGACGAGACTGTACTTCGATATAGCCTCGTCTGGGGATGCTCTCTGCCTGGATGCAGATACTTTGACAGGCACAGTTGGAGACAAATCTCCAATTGCAGGGTATCTACCAACCGCCTCACGCGGTTAGAAGTGGCACAAGGCCGAATTTAATATGGGGTATCCGAGCTCGTAGGCTCGGCCAAAAATTCCCCGTAGAGCCCATGTAAAATGGGTCTAGGTAGCTGTTTCCCGAGTTGAGACTCTGCCCTTTGACATAGCCTCATCTGAGTATCCTCTCTACCGAGAGGCAGACAGTTTGACCAGCACAGCTGGAGACGAATCTCCAACTGCGGACCAACATACAGTATTTACTACTGTATTTATGTGAATGGGGACATACCCAATATCGTCCGTAGGCATGCTACAACAAATAATCTACACTTTGGTCATATTTTGTAATTGTGTAGTCCTCATCATCATCATTCATCATCTGCTGTAAAATAAAGCATTTTAAAATTATTAATACGAAAATTTGATATCTTTTCCTCAAAGTGCATATTGTATTTTCCTTTATTTCACACACACACACACACACACACACACACACACACACACATACATATATATATATATATATATATATATATATATATATATATATATATGTATATATATATATATATATATATCCCTGAATACAAAATTACTATATAATATATTGATTATTTATTCTATAAATACTGTAAAAAGATCTGTTGAAAGTAATTTAGAAGACTTATATTCATTTGTTCTTTCAACCGGCGTGTATTAGCAACGACATAGAGGCAACGTTCTTTCTTTTGATGTGCTGTGTCCTTTCAGGCCTTAGGCGATCCTGGCTCTCCACCTCTCCCTATCGCTTGTGGCTCGCAATGAGTTTCTTCCTTCTGCCACCCCCCAAAAAACCACCCCATACTGTCATCCACTTGCTCAAGCCTGCCTGGTATGGCATATGTTGCTTTGCTTTGTCTCTCTTTCCTTCTATTCGACCTGTGAGTATCAGATTTTCCAGGCCCTCCTTCATCATTACGTGTCCCAGAAACTTCGGCTCCTCCTTGTCTGCATCTTCTCCAACACCTCATCGTTGCTCACACGCTCAGTCCATGATATCCTCAGCATCCTTCTGTAGAACCACATCTCCGTTACCTTCTGAAATCGTCCAACATTCGCTGCCATAAAGGAGGGCAGATGTCACGTAACAGTTCAGTACTCTTTTCTTTGTTACCAAAGAAATCCTCCTGCTTGTATTGCTAGAACATTTACGACTGTGTAGTGAGTTCGATCCTCACTAGGTTCCCCATACTTTCGGCCTTGTGCCACATCTGAGCTACGCTTGGAAAATCACTACTCTGCCCAGCTTTTCAAATGCGTCCCTGGCCATCCCAATACGTCTACGGATCTCAATGTCGCACTTACCATTCTCTGTCAAAACACTTCCCAGGTATTTAAACTTCCGCACCTGCTTGATTTTAGTGTCCCCGACCTGTAAATCGCATTTCCATGTTTTATATTTCGTTTACTCAGGAGGCCAATTTTCCTGTGAAAATTGGAGTTGCCTAGTTTGTGTGTTTGCGCGCGCACGCGCACACACAAACACGCGCACGTACGCACGTATCTACACTCTTAGATTTATGCATATCGAGACATATAAGAATTGTTATGTATGTACGTATATAAAGAGCGTTTGGGAAGAAAACGGACAACAATGGAAAATTGATTTTATCATAAATTAACTTGAATTAGTCATTAATTAGTGCGTTGTTTTGAGATAAAATATTGTTAGCGCGTTAATCAAAAACACGCTAACCGAAATTGCATTATCACACACACACACACACACACACACACACACACACACACACACACACACACACACACAGACTCTCTTTCTCTCTCACCCCTACACACACATACACACATATATAGAGAGAGCGGAGATGTTGAGTGATAAGCTAATTCTATAAACAACAAGCCACCTGCACTAATGCAAAGCTCTTCAGTAAAATGAATAGAGCACTTTGGTTGATTGGCATTTGTTTACATTTGTAAAAATAATACACTAGATTTAGTTGTGTAACTCTACCGAGTGAAGATAGCTCTGGCTGACACCAAATTAGTTGTGTTTCAATCCTGGCTTGAGGCATTCGGAAGTCTAGTCGCACTGAGGAGCTGTGATACAGCGAAACAGTACTGTCTGTGAATGACATAATATATATATATATATATATATATATATATATATATATATATATATATATATATATATATATATATATACTCGTGTTAATGAATATCGATTCTTTTCAAGTATATTTTAGGAAAAAATACAGTATTGCGAGCAAGAAAATGGTATCAGATTCAAAAATGAAATTGCATTAGAAGAAGCCCAGTTTTATATGGTAGAAGCCAACTTAATCAAACTTTCAACTTCAGGCTAATACTCTATCTTAACTCGATCTCATACATGTTCTCGAAAAATATATTCGATCAAGAGAAGCATTTGTGCCTGGAATATTTGATTCTTCTAGAAAATTACGATTAACTTCTTCACGAGAATTCAGGAAAATTACATATTTTTGTTTAAATTTCATTGACACAACTATTATTTGAGATTGATTTTTACACAAGAGCATAGTTTCTGGGTGTCGGGTTACCGCCTGCTAATTTTCGAAATCGCTACTTGGGGACGCTTTCCGGTATTATAAATACTCGGCGATATCTTTTCTCGCCCTCCTTTTCTCATTTTTCGCACAGACGTCAACATGTAAGTTTCACGCGGCTATATCGCGTTCTCTTTTTGGGACACGAATGAACAACACACACACACACACATACTACACCAAACTACACGTACGCAAACAATTCACTCGCTTAAATGTTTTCCTCATTCATGTTCATCGTTCAGTAACACAACAATATTCTATTCTATATAAAATCCTTTATTGTTAATACATTATCGTTTGTTTGTACCCATTTATATTGGTCCTTGTTTCGTTACACTTTTTATTCTGGGTCTGCCATGTTGGTTGTGGGTATTTCAGGAGACACACGTGTTTATCTCCCAAAACGTACACCGGTCCGCAACACTTAGGTACCCGGATTTTTCTGGTGGGTATTCATTCGACCACTTCCATGATGTTGTCCAGGTTCTGGTACATTAGTCAAATTCTGCGGTAAAATCGGACTGATTTATAATCATGGTTGCACAAATATGGGGAATTAACAAACCAGACTTCGCCCATTTTTGTAATGTTAACACCGCTGAACTCCTGAATGACATCCATTCTAACAATTTGTTCCCTACGACCAGAACATCTATATTGATAAGGTTACAATTGTCTATATGGACTTCAATGAGTAAGTCGCTCGCGGAAGGACGCGTTCTCTTTTGGGAAACGCATGCACAGTACACACACACGTAAATGTACATATGCACCTTTCACTTGATTTTTTCTAGGACTTTCTCTCACACCAAACTACACGTACGCAAACAATTCACTAGCTTAAATGTTTTCCTCATTCATGTTCATCGTTCAGTAACATGCAACACTATTCTATTGTTTATATAACCCTTTATTGTTAATACATTATCGTTTGTTTGTACCCATTTATATTGCTCCTTGGTGTTTCTTTACATTTTGGGGGGTGGACTCATACTCCGGATCTGCCATGTTTGTTGTGGGCATTTCTGGAGACACACGTGTTTATATCTCAACACGTACACCGGCCCGAAACACTGGATATAGACTGATAATGATGTATACAAAGTAAACTGTGGCACACAATACGTTGGGAGGCCAATTAGATAGATAAGAGAGACAATTAGATAGATAAGAGAGACAATTAGATAGATGAGAAACAATTAGATAGATAAGAGAGACCATTAGATAGATAAGAGAGACAATTAGATAAGAGAGACAATTAGATGAGTGAGACAATTAGATAGATGAGAGACAATTAGATAGATGAGAGACAATTAGATAGATAAGAGAGACAATTAGATAGATAAGAGAGACAATTAGATAGATGAGTGAGACAATTAGATATATAAGAAAGACAATTAGATAAGAGAGACAATTAGATAGATGAGAGAGATAATTAGATAGATGAGAGACAATTAGATAGATAAGAGAGACCATTAGATAGATAAGAGAGACAATTAGATAAGAGAGACAATTAGATAGATGAGTGAGACAATTAGATATATAAGAGAGACAATTAGATAAGAGAGACAATTAGATAGATGAGTGAGACAATTAGATATATAAGAGAGACAATTAGATAAGAGAGACAATTAGATAGATGAGAGAGACAATTAGATAGATGAGAGACAATTAGATAAGAGAGACAATTAGATAGATGAGAGACAATTAGATAGATAAGAGAGACAATTCGATAAATGAGAGACAATTAGATATATTAGAGAGACAATTAGATAGATAAGAGAGACAATTAGATAGATGAGAGACAATTAGATAGATAAGAGAGACAATTTGATAGATGAGAGAAATTAGATAGATAAGAGAGACAATTAGATAGATGTGAGACCATTAGATAGATGAGAGAGAATTAGATAGATGAGAGACCATTAGATAGATAAGAGAGACAATTAGATAAGAGAGACAATTAGATAAATGAGAGACAATTAGATAAGAGAGACAATTCGATAAATGAGAGACAATTAGATATATTAGAGAGACAATTAGATAGATAAGAGAGACAATTAGATAGATGAGAGACAATTAGATAGATAAGAGAGACAATTTGATAGATGAGAGAAATTAGATAGATAAGAGAGACAATTAGATAGATGAGAGACTATTAGATAGATAAGAGAGACCATTAGATAGATGAGAGAGAATTAGATGGATGAGAGTCAATTAGATATATAAGAGATACCATTAGATAGATAAGAGAGACCATTAGATAGATAAGAGAGACAATTAGATAAGAGAGACAATTAGATAAATGAGAGACAATTAGATAAGAGAGACAATTAGATAGATGAGAGACTATTAGATAGATAAGAGAGACCATTAGATAAATGAGAGACAATTAAATAGATGAGAGACAATTAGATAAATAAGAGAGACAATTAGATAGATGAGAGACAATTAGATAGATAAGAGATACCATTAGATAAATGAGAGACCATTAGATAGATAAGAGAGACAATTAGATAGATGAGAGACAATTAGATAGATAAGAGATACCATTAGATAGATAAGAGAGTCCATTAGGTAGATAAGAGAGACAATTAGATAGATAAGAGAGACAATTAGATAGATAAGAGAGACCTACGTTGGATCAACCTTTCATATTCTTTTGTGACACACAGAAATAAAAATGGCCATAACTTCGATTTTATAAATGCCTCATTAATTAGAAAATAACATAATGTATTACGCCAAAAAATGCCTCGAGGTCAGTCTCAATAAATATTTTGTGATTTATAAACACACGTCACCCACACTTTATTATATCACCAACGTTTACCAAATCCATATTTAAAGAATCTAAGATCTGTATATCTACAACAGCAATCGGTGTTAACTTTAATTCTTTCGCTCTCACACAAAAGGTCCTCCAGTCAACATACAGACAACTATCAGACATAGCGAGAAAAAAAATTATTTAAACTATATAGATAAAGGGTTCATGTGTCATGTAGTTTTTGTTCTGACACTGGCCTGGTCGGATCTATCTATCTATCTATCTATCTATCTATCTATCTATCTATCTATCTATCTATCTATCTATCTATCCCAGTCTATTCATATCTATCTATCTATCTATCTATCTATCTATCTATCTATCTATCTATCTATCTATCTATCCCAGTCTATTCATATCTATCTATCTATCTATCTATCTATCTATCTATCTATCTATCCAAGTCTATTCATATCTATCTATCTATCTATCTATCTATCTATCTATCTATCTATCTATCTATCTATCTATCCCAGTCTATTCATATCTATCTATCTATCTATCTATCTATCTATCTATCTATCTATCTATCTATCTATCTATCCCAGTCTATTCATATCTATCTATCTATCTATATATCTATCTATCTATCTATCTATCTATCTATCTATCTTTGTGCGTGTGTGTATAAAAATGGACACTGTTCAACACCAAATGAAAAGAAAGGAAGTTGTGAAAAAAAAGACATGAAGTTAACTTTGTCTTTTTTCATCAGCTGCTTTTTGCTTCCTTTCTTTTCTTCTTTCTCTCTTTCTTTCTTTTTTCCTTTTTCGTTTTCTTTTTCCTTTTTCTCTTCTTCTGTGTTTATTTTCTTAAATGTTTAAATTTTAAGTTCCTATTTTATTCCTTCAGTTCTGAGCTGACAATGCCAACATGGGACTTGTTGGTTAAAATAGCTATTCGAATGAGGTAAATTTGAATTTCCATTCTATGAAATTTATACGCTCTGTTGATCTCTTTTTGTCGATTAGTTTTAATATTTTATATTATTAGGACTCACTTGGATAATATACCAACGGGTTATTAACTGTGTATATATATATATATATATATATATATATATATATATATATATATATATATATATAGTTTTAAGATATGCTACATTTATTAAAAGTAAAAGTTAAAGTAAACACACATAAACACAAGTAGACATAATATTAACAATCAACAATAATAATAAATGATAAAAAATAATAATGAGTAGTCATGAGTAATAATGAATGCGTAAAAAAGATAACAAACAGTACCATAAAATAGCTACAAATAACCAATTTTCTACTCAATAACATCTCGAATAATTTGAACCATACCCCTTACCGCCCATTAAGATAATACAGTAGTCCAATAATAATTACGATAATACAATAGACCTATAATGCAGCATTACCCAGATTATTTACATTATTTGCATTATTCAGACTGTTATCCACATTTTCATTGCCATATTAACAACGTTTCATCCGTTGTACGCTCCGGCCTCCTTCAGCTGATTGGAATTTCGATCCGAACCCTTTACTTCGTCCACCGGGGAAAGATTGCTCTAGTTCTACGTGTCATGCCTCTCCCGGATGTCTTAGTTATTTCCCTTTAACTCAACTCTTCAAGTTTTGGTTCACCACTGCTGAAGCCTGGTACAGAACTCACAACTCTTTAGGTCTAGCCACTGGATCTAACATTTATCCACTGGGCCATGAATCCTTGAGGATGAACAGTCTGAATAATGTAAATACTATAAGTAATCATAATACCTCCTCTGCGAGATATTGACAGATATTATATATATAGTCCAAAACACACATGTCCAATTTTATATATATATATATATATATATATATATATATATATATATATATATATATATATATATAAAAGTGGACATGGAAGTCAGCACTTAGAGGCGACAGTCTGTTTCATGCTAGTGCAATCGTCTTCCTGACGATTGCACTAGCATGAAACAGACTGTCGCCTCTAAGTGCTGACTTCCATGTCCACTTTTATATATATATATATATATATTAGCGTAAATTAAAATAAATATTATGGCCCAGGTTAGGACCAAGGAAGAACAACACGAACACAAGAGTAGAAATAACGAAGATATATTACACGGAATAATAATACAAGATGTGGAAGGTGTTAGTATGACTGTCAATCTGGTTTGGAGCGAACTACTATCGGCTTGACTCGATTCGTCTCTCTCTCTCTCTCTCTCTCTCTCTCTCTCTCTCTCTCTTGAGAGGCGTAGTATATATAGTGTTAGGAAGAGTTCATTCTGTAGTTATAGGTAAGGACCCATAACAATAAAATTTTCAAAATCTTTTCCCCTGAATTGAATTTTACTCTACTCTTCAAGGGTATGTTATATCAATTGAATTTATTAACAGCTATAATAACTAATTTAAATTATCCTCAATAAAATAATTTTCAGTTAATTCTTTGTGCTTATCTAATCTGAAATCATTACTTACTCAGAAATTACACACACACACACACACACACACACACACACACATATATATATATATATATATATATATTACAAAAGTTTAGGAGATCAACCGATTCGTCTACCTTGGTTTCAATCTTTCGGTATTTTTAGGTGATTTCTGTCAATTGATTTCCTAACACTTTATATTATCATTATTATTATAATTTTTTTAATTTATGGACGCTATATTATTTAAAAATAAATAAATAAGCGCACGACATGAGGTGTGGTAGAAGGTGATGAGCAGGAGGTGGAGGAAGTGGAAGATAGCAAGTGTATTGGAAATGTATCAGTGTGGGGGGTAATTTAAATATACATACTTTCTTTTCATCCCACTTCATGTGAACTCAAAAGGAACTTTTTACCATGTATACACCGCGTCATAATTTCCGATCTCTCATTCAAAAGGTTTTTGGGTCTGGAAATATTAACTTTTCTTATTGGCAAAGGTTGAATATACTACTATGATTTGGTGTCTTTTAAAAATTTTCCAGTTTACAATCTGATCTTTTTTATTTTTGTCCTTTTATACGTTATGTTTATACGTTCTTTTTATAGATACAATTATTTAAGTAAATGCTCTGTTTATAATAAACAGTATTAACGACATTTACCGGCCTGAATGACCGATAAGAATCGAACCTGTATCCTATACGGAACCGTCATATAGCCTGACGTGCTTTTACCGATTTCGCCACAGAGGAGCATTCGGTTAGCAAGGTCGATTTTACTGTTTTTAAACTACAATTCTCCATGATCTTCTCTCGTACATTCATATCTGCTCGATGCGTATCCAAACGTAAACAAATGACGTCACACATTATGAAATGGACAAACCCCGACAATTATTTTAAGACATTTTTTATGTTTATCTATTAATAGAACGTATAAACATATCAATATATATAATATGAAATGGATTAACCAAACTCTTTCTCTGTAGCTAAATGGTATAGCACGTCAGGCAAATATGACGGTTCCGTGTAGGATACAGGTTCGATTCCTGTAGGAGGACACATATTTTCTATGAAGTTTTTCGAACATTCAGGCCAGTAAATGTTGTTAATACTGTTTATTATAAACAGAGCAGTTCTTTAGATATTTGTATCTATAAAAATAACGTATAAACAATATATATATATATATATATATATATATATATATATATATATATATATATATATATGTTTGTGTTCTGTGGTTATTGTAATGGGTGTGTGTTTATGCATGTGTAAAATATACATATGTGTGTGTGCGTGTTCTGTGGTTATTCTAATGGGCGTGTGTTTATGCGTGTGTAAAAATAAGCAAGTCCTCGGGTAGGTAAGTAGGTAATCTTTGAGATGACTCTGATAATGAATTATATGTCGAAGAAAAAGCAGGCATCAAAGGAAACCAGAATATTCCATTTGTTAAAAGAATAGAAGATGAGTGACATTTTCAGTTGTCTCTTTGTTCTTCCATTCCAAACAGCGTTCCATTCCAATTCGTTTTTGTTTCCCTCTCTTTATCTGTCTTACTCTCTCATCACTCATTTACTTCTCTCTCTCTCTATCTCTCTCGTCTTTGAATTTCTCCCTCGCACTCTCTGTCTTTGTCTCCCTCTTTCACTCTCTCTATCTACTCCATCACTTTCTCTTTCTAACATATTCACGTTCATGCCGGCTAAAATGTTCAACTAAAAAGTAAAAAAAGAAAGAAAGTTGAAATCATCAAAACAGAAAGCGAAGCGAAATAGATCAATCTAAAAAAATATTTCTCTGACCCACACGCAACGAAGATTCACAGACAATAATCTGGAGATACCCCCACCCCCGACACACACACACACACTCACACCGACCAACCAGACACGCGTTGACACCCAACGCAAAGTATAACGCTGAAAGTTTGTGGCGGTAAGAGACAGACACAAGAAACTTGTTTTTTCGCTCGTGTTTCACTCCTATCATCTTCCTTTCCTTTTATTATCATAAGAAGGAAATTCATGAAAATGCCCTCATCACATCTTTTCAGATTGCCTTGCAATTGAAACAGAAAAATATAAGAATACTTTTTATTAATTTTTTTTATCTCCCATGTTCTTGATCTGCACAATCTGTTGGCCATGTTCACCATAGTCTATGAATATAGACTACAGCGCAATACGTAATCTGTTCAATGAAACAACGTTAAAGATTAACACTCACGATTCAGACACTCTACTGAATCTGATTATATCGCCAATACCACCACCAGCTATTCCGTAATTCTTCAGTCTTCGATATCAAAGGTTGACAGTGAATATTCCGGAAAAAAACATGGCCGCCTTTATACACGTTAATATTTTGAGCATTCTTATTGGTTAACTCTTCTATTGGTGAACTATAAAATGAGTCAGCTCATTTTGGCTGGCTCACTAGTATACCAAGGTACCCAAAAACTCCAACACAATCCAGTATATTTTCGTTAGACTGAAATAAATTATATATATATATATATATATATATATATATATATATATATATATATATATATATATATATATATATGTGAGTGTGTGTGCGTGTGTGTATAAAGATTACTCAGAATTAACCTGTAGAAAAAGACAATATATATAAAGGAAAAAGATATCCAACCTATCCAACCTAAAAAATATCAAAATAATCACAAACACTCCCCAAACCATTGTGGATATAGTCAGATCCTCAAACACCCATAGCAATAATATTTCTGAAGCAGGCATATATATAAAATAAATTGCCAGTACTGTTCCTCACAATACAGTGGAGAAACATGCAGAAATTTAAAAAACGCATGTCTGACCACAAAAGTGACCCCACAAAAAAATAATTTAACAAATGCACTAGTCACACAGAAATAAATCCAACAACAATTTTGATTTTATAAATGTTACACGCATAAACAGAAAATAAATCACTCAGAAGGAAAATCCTCGAGAGTGCTGCCATTGAATATTATCCAAATATTAATCTACGCCCAGGATTTTTCCCCATATCACCTTTCCTAACAGAATCACTACTCTCCCAAGCCAACGTATATATATAAAGAAATCAAAAGAAAACGCTTGAATCCGTCAATACAACAATACAAACAATATTTCTACATGGGAAAATATTCTCTTCAAACAAAGTAAGTGACGTAATTTCTCAGTTGACCATATAGCGTTTCTAAATTCTTCTAGTTGATAACGACATTTTGTTTGTTGTTTATAGATACATTGTTTAAATAAATTCATTTCGTTTTTTGCCTTGAAAAAGTCCACATTGGACAAATTGAGTTGGCTAATATTACAGTTTTCTTATTGTCTTTTTCCTTTATATATATATATATATATATATATATATATATATATATATATATATATATATACACGCACATACGCTTGCACGTACGTGTAAATAAATTTCTTCCTCAGGTGTTATAAATTCAGTGCTCAATGTTGGGAAACAGAGCTATAACTATAAATTCGAAAATATATATAATATTCAACGTCGATCACACGACTCGGAGTTTCATGCAGTTATTAAAATCTACATGGGCAAATATAATATTTACACCTGAAGATGGCAATAATATATATACGCACGGTGGAGTAATGGATAGCGGCTTGGATTGAGGAATCAGAGAGCCGAGTTCGAATTCCAGTCGAATCCATAACACCCTTGGGAAAGGTGTGAATACTCTTCTTCTCCTTCCAGATATGGGTAAATAGCAGGACAGACTGGGTTCTATAGCCTTGGATGGTAACTGGTCTAGGAGAAAACTCTGAATTCAAAACCTGCGGAGGGTCGTCTGTATATTCGGCCCTTCAAAAAGTGTGGATGGTTCTGCCCAAAACCTTCACCACTATAATCAAATCTCATGTACTGGGCTGTCAGTTTCCTAGGAACTGATCTGCTTGAGAGTCGAGAATATATATATATATATATATATATATATATATATATATATATATATATATATATATAAGTAATTCATCGAGTCTGAAACGTCAACAGAATGCAGAAAGCACTGGACGGCCGTTTCGTCCAATTTTTGGGACTCATCAGCAGTGCTCATCCACCACAAAGAATTGAAACCTGGACAGTTAGGTTATCAAGCAAAGGCTGAGGTTTCAAACTCGATGAATTACTTAATCATAATTATCAAATCCTCCTAATAATTGCTATCATTTATATATCATTGCTTGAACCGGCTTCTAATGCTCAAGTTGGAGCGGCTTGGAGATCGTAGTCGTGGCACCGTCCTATGGTTAGAGAGAATCTCAGTCGCGTTCCACCACGGAATTTGTGAGCGAGCGGCGCTATATTGAGTCTTATTTGCTACCTCTTCGTCACCGAGGCCCGTTGAACAGTTGTTATGACGTTTGCTTGATATTGGTATGGACCGGATATCTTTTGAATCCGTTCCGACGCGTTCTTTACACAAGGGAGACAGACCATGGCAGTTTTTTTTTATTTCCTTCCTCAACACTTCTGTCTTTGCTGATATTATGCTTACTAGTTAGTTGTTACTCTGAAGAGTACATTTCATGGTGTTCATAACCTATTGGTATGTGCCTAGGTTATCACTTACGAATTTTGCACGACGTTTAAATCCGGGATAATCTTCCGAGGCCCCAGACTACTCCTTCATGTGCCTCTGTCTTTGCTTGCTAAACTCTGTTAGTTATCTCTTTTTCCCTTATCACCGCTTCTTCTTAGGACTGCAGTATATTAGATATAATTGCTGACAGTATAGAAAATGCACTTTCCATCCACTCATCTTTGTCTTTAATGCTCACCACAACACGTGGATTAAACATTCTAAAGGTACTGATGTTGCCGGTGTTCAGACATTAAATTTTTCCATTGCCAAATCCCTTACACAAATCGTGAACTTCCTTACTCGTTTCTCTAAGAAAACCGAATAACTTGCTTCTCTACTTGATTTATTTCTTACCTCCTCTTCTTGCTCTCGCCGAGCTTTGCAACACTGTCCTTTTGGTAATTCTGACCACACCGTCGTAGCTATTGATATTTCGTTCCAATCTTCTATTAAACTGGAACACCTATCCGCAAGACCTTTTTCCGTCACCAGCATGCTGATTGGGACTCACTCCGTGATTTCTTCATTCAAACTTGTTCCTTTGTGGCAAATAAAGATGTAAACGACCAAACCAGTGAGTAACGACGACTGCTTCAGATGGTCATTCTACACATGATCGCCTATTATACAGTTTCGATAAAACTACAATGGAAAAACTACTCCGGTAGACTCCGGGGTAGAGTTGAGCGTCATTCTGCCTAGCAAATCACCCGGTAAGCACAGTTTACAAGCCGCTAATGATAGCAAAATGGCTACATTCGGAACAATTCCGTTAAATATGAATGTGAGAAGGAGACGGAATTTTTCCCGGGTATTTATTAGTTGCAGACGTTAAAACCAGGTCATCGGGGAAGATTTATTTGTTTTTCAGATTTTAATTTTTCGATTGATATCAAAAAACGTCGACTGATTGCTTGATCTTGTCACATAATCTGTGGTCATATCCTCTTCTTATGGTCCCTCAAAAATTAAGCGGTGACTGAAGAATGTGTGGTGATTACAGAACATAAATGCATCTACCGTTCCGGATAAATATCCTAACCCAATACATATTTATATCTATATACATACACATTTCACACACACACACACACACACACGCGCACACACACACACACACACACACACACACACACACACACATACATATATATGTGTGTGTGTGTGCGTGTGTGAAATGTGTATGTATATAAATATAAATATATATATTTAAATTGTGTGTATTTAGGCAGCATGCTTTCATTGATGCATGTTTCATTAAATAATATAAAGTGTTTTGTCTATTTATTTTATGCAAATTCTTTTCATATTGTCTGATAAGCTTAATAACATTATCATTGATTATGGTCCCTCAAAAATTAAGCGGTGACTGAAGAATGTGTGGTGATTACAGAGCATAAATGCATCTACCGTTCCGGATAAATATCCTAACCCAATACATATTTATATCTATATACATACACATTTCACACACACACACACACACACACACACACACACACACACACACACACATACATATATATGTGTGTGTGTGTGCGTGTGTGAAATGTGTATGTATATAAATATAAATATATATATTTAAATTGTGTGTATTTAGGCAGCATGTTTTCATTGATGCATGTTTCATTAAATAATATAAAGTGTTTTGTCTATTTATTTTATGTAAATTCTTTTCATATTGTCTGATAAGCTTAATAACATTATCATTGAAAGACGAAAGAAAATCACCATATTGATGCATATTTTTTTAATCCTATCTAAGCTTTCGGCCATTACCAAAGACGATTAAATTACAATATATTAAACAGTACACGGACATAGCAACAATCATATATATATATATATATATATATATATATATATATATATATATATGCAATTTTTTGTATATATAATTCATATATTATATGTGCACGGTACTTATTGGAAAGCGCACAATATCAGTGATAGAGCTAACATATCTAGTTGGATTGATGTGTGTTTGTGACGCTGGGTTTCACGCTATTAGCGATCGTCAGACAATTGTCTGACGATCGCAAATAGCGTGAAACCCAGGGTCTCAAACTGACACCAATTCAACTATATATATATATATATATATATATATATATATATATATATATATACTAGTTGTAATTTTATAAATATAAGAAATTATACTCGTCCGGAAAACCTTCGGTTTCTTGATTTGCAAATAAACAAACCAATACCAAAGGGAAAAAATGTACAAAAACCTGGTAATTACTGGTAATCCCTGACGATCCGCTTAGGTGAAACCGTGGTAGGTTTGTCTGGCTCTTTAGGTTTAACTTTTATATATATATATATATATATATATATATATATATATATATATATATATATATATATATAATTGGTTTATTTGTGCCTATAATCAAATTTCTGTAGCAGAAGAAGTTATATTTAAAAATGTTGTCTGTAGCCCTTTCGGCCTGTTATAATTAGTCCGTATTCCTTTCGGATTGCGAGACGCTGCCCAGGTTTTTAACGCTTTTCCCAGGATTTTTTTATGGATTTGTTTTAACCTTTCTTTTTGCGTATATAGATGATATCTAAGTTGCCAGTAATATCTCTTGAACATTTCGACTATTTATGTTTAAAGATAAACGTTTTAAAATGCATTTTCGGTATTCCTTCTCTAGATTTCCTGGGACATCGCATTGATACAACTGGTCCCACTCCTTTGCCTTCTAAATTAGAAGCAAGCAAAACATTTCCTGTGCTTTTTTCATTAAGACAACTAAGAAGCTTCATTGGTGTGGTTGGCGTTATTACAGACGTTTTATTCCCAAGTTTTCTCATCTGTTTTCTGTATTGACAGATATTCTCAAGTCAATGACTAAAATATCTCTTTTTCTGAAGAACCTCTTAAAGCGTTTAACACGGACAAACAAGCAATTGCAAGCTGAGTTGCATCGACAGTGACCCATCTAGGCAACTATTTTTATCAACAGATGTTTCTGAATCTGCTATTGGTGCCGTTCTTCAACAATCAACAAAACGTTGATTGGCTGGTTGTTTGTTTTATGGCATATCAACATCAGTGGGTCATTTAATGCCAACAAAATTTTTGAATCTGTCTATATTTCTGAGATGAGGTATTATGTACATTATTTACATTATTCGGACTATTGTCCTCATCTTTGTCGACCTATTTATTACGTTTCGGCCGTTGTACGCTCCGGCCTTCTTCAGGTGGTTGGAATGTCGAAGTGAATCCTCAAGGACACATGGCACAGGGGATAAAGGCGTTAGTTAGATCCAGTGACAGGACCCAAAGAGTGTGAGTTCAATACTCGGCTAAGGCAGTGGAGAACTTTCAGGGGGAAAATGACAGAAGATAACTGATAACTGACATCCATTAAACATGGCACGTGGAACTAGAACAGTCTACCCCAGTGAGCGAAATAAAGGGTTCAGTTCGACATTCCAACCACCTGAAGCAGGCCGGAGTAAAAAAAGTATATATTTTAACCATTTTTCAATTACTCACATTTTTTAGAACAATCCAACTTCTTTTAGGAAATTTACAATCTTGGATGGTTTTATTTTCGTAAAAAGGTTTTTTTAAAATTACTCTCTTGGTAATAATTTGTTTGCACTAGATCAAAATCTACACACTCTAACAGTATATGTTTCACTGTAAATTTTAATTATTGCTGATAATAATTTCCCTTTAAAATTATTGCTGGTAATAATTATTTTATTACAAAGTATTTCTGGTATTAGAACCTATTTTTACACAAGTTTGGATGTTAACTATTTGCCCATAGCTGAGACCGTATCAGGTGCTACCACTCCGGGTCAGGGTGGACCTGGGAACACCAGCAATTAAGAGGTGGTTCCACGCTCCTCAAAACCTCCTGATCAGAGTCCTTGCTGTTGGACGTACTTTATCGTCTTACCCAGGACGCGGATGTAGTTTATCGTCATACACAGGACGGTCAACAAAAGGTAAAGTCACACCTACTCAATTTTTCACGGCAAAGTTGCAAGATTCTCAAAAGATATATAGTACTTTTGGTTATGAGCTTTTGACTATCTCTCTGTCAGACATTTTCGCCATCTATTAGAAGATAGAGATTTCATCATGTACACCGATTATAAACATTTGATGTTTTCATTTAATACAAAAAGTGATAACTATTTTCCTAGAGAAATACGTCATTTAGACAATTTCACACTGAAATTCGTCACATTTCCGGCAAAGGGCACATTGTTGCTGACGCACTTTCACGTGTATCAACTATGCAAAGAGATACACTCTTTCGATTACATTTCACAGGAAGAACTTAAAGAGACGGCAATAAAATAAATCCCTGAAAAATCCCTGTTTCATTCACAGAATATAATGTCCCTTCCAGCGTTAAGTTTATTTACTGCGAGAACAGCAAAAACTATCTTTGTCCTTATGTACCAGCTGCATGCCTCAAAAGAATTATCGAGCATTTTTAAAACATTTCACATTCTGGGAAATGTGCATCCTTAAAACTGATTGCCGAGAGAATCTTCTGGCCATTTTTGAACAACGATATTCGCACCTGAACTCAACAATGTATTTCCTGTCAGAAAACCAAAGTCTACAGATATACGAAAAATGATCATAAGTCATTATTCACACCAGACTCCCGTTTTTCACATGTTCATATTGATATTGTCGGTCCTTTAACTCAATCTAAATAAGCATATCGTAACTTTTATCGCCTGATTCATCCGTTGGCCTTCTGCTTATACCATCAAGGTCACTTCTGCCGAGACCATTTCTAATTTTTATAGAGCACTGGGTTGTTAATTTTGGCGTACCAATTACTATTACGATTGACAGAAGTGAGCAATTCCAGTCATCTCTTTTTCGGGAATTTATGCAGAATTTGGAAACTTCCAATATTAGAAAACATACTCACCATTTCTGGGCTAACGGACTGGTGGAAAGATTCCATCGCCAATTAAAAGTCGCGCTTCTTGCTCAACTAGATACAAGCAAATGAAGCAAGGACTTACCAATAGTTCTGCTTGGACTACGGTCCACGAGGACATTAAAAGTACCGTCGCAGAAATGGTATACGGTAAATCTTTCATAAATCAGCAAAATTCTTCTTCATCCACTATGCTTCTCGTTTGAAACAAAACATGGCGAAACTTTCTTTTAGATCTATACGTGTACATTTTTTTTAAGCTTATCACCCCAAGCAAGGCTGGAGGCCACTAGAACGGTTACAGGGTTACAGAAGGTTTGGAGGAAGAGTAGACAGGAGTGGTAAAGGAGAGGATGTGGAGAAAGACAGTGGATCGATCAAGGCAAGGGGGTTACAGAAGATTTGGAGCGAGAGCAGATAGGAATGAAAGGTGAAAGGATGTGGAGAAGGGAAGCGGATAGATCAAGGCCACTGGAGATGTCGATTGACGTTACACTTAAATAGTTGGAGAGTGTATTTGTCAGGGAAACAGGAATAGGGAAGGGAGTTCCACAGGCGAGATGTGCGAGACATGAAGCTATTGGAGTAGAAGATACGTCTACATCTAACAGTTTCAACGGTGAAGGGGTGGGAACGGGATGCCAGCCTCGTAGGACGTTTAAATTCCTGAGGCCTAGGGACCAGCGAAAGCAGCTCATTGGAGCAATTACCGTGAAAGTATTTGTAAAAAAGACAGAGCTAGGCAACGTCGCGTCTGTGAGAGAGCGACTGCAGACGAGATGACAGATCAGGGCCAATTACATTGCATATCCGTCTCTGGATCTTATCAAGCGTTCAACTTATTCCCCTCCCGATCTCAACAGCAATGAATGTTTTTTTTTTTTTTCGACGTGACATTATTTAAAAAAAATCAATCAAGTTACGGCGAACCTTACAAAGTTTTGTAAAGGTCAGAAATATTTTTCACTATCGACAAGAATATTAATAGAAACACTATGTCTATTGATAGGTTCAAGCCAGTTTACATCGAAACATCTACTCAGTGTAACAAAGATGAACCGGTATGAAATATAATAAACAGACGAAAAACTTTCATTTACGAATAAAAAAGAAACTTACAGAAATAAAATCTGGTACGCGAGTTCACTGGCCTGCCAAATTTAAGAACTGTGTCTTTATTGAATTATTGTTAAGTAGTTCTACACATTGTATTAATTGTCATTTAATGAACATTTTCTTTTACGTTTCCATGGTTTCTGTTCGATATAACTATATGGATTTAATTCTGTGCAAAAGTAGAATCGGACAGATACCACCTCATCTCTGTGCAAAAATAGGATAACACGAATGTCAAATACAAATTTTCACGTTAGAATTTGTTGACCAATCAAAGAGATTTGAGACAACAGCTCAAAGACTTTGAAAAAGCTGACAACCATTTCTATGTCATATGCTCAAAAACTCAAAGCACACCTCCAGGAAAATGATTAACAATCTTTTCCCTTGTAAAAATCGATATTAAAAATTGGGAAATATATTTATTAAACAGTAAAACTTCTAAATCTAATAAATCTATTCCTTTAGCTTCTTGTGATCCGAATTTTTCCTATAAATAGCGTAATTTAAATAGATAAACTAGTCTTCAGCATATTTTGACAGAAATTTGATTTTATACTGACCTCGATACTTTCGATTCCTCAAAAGCTTGTTAATTGCTAAAGTTCCTTTTGTAAAATTATTTATCGTTTTAAAAGTATTTTTAGAAACCAGTTTGCACATTTTATTTTACGAAAACACAAAACGACAAATGAACAAACCAAAACATATTTTGGGTTTAATCGCCATTAGCTGTATTTACCCCGATAATTAGTTGATTGCCTGACAGCCCGTTCTTGCTGGTACATTACGTTACGCACACATAACAGAACGTAGATTTTGGATTTTTGCATAACAATCACACATACGCTCCACTGTATACTAACACAGTGCATTTTTTTCTTTTGTGTCGTAAAAAAGACATTATTGCTTTCGTTCATTTTTCTAAACGCCAGACTAACAACCAAACTGAACGAGGAACTTTATAATCTAATTTCATTCATTTATTTTACATTCAACAATAAAATTATTTGAGTTGGTAGAGCTGTGTTTGAATATTACATCCTTGTGCAAATTAATTTGAACCAACCGCTTTAGTTTCCTTTCTTTCGCAATACGATCACTTTTAGACCCACTGGAGTGACAGGGTGTAATCGATTTCTATTTTTACCTCAGATTAGGTCATTTGCAGTGGTGTGCAGTAATATGAATCTATTTTCGAGGTGTATAATGTAATTTGTTTGGCTTTGAAAAATATTGCGTCATCTGTGATTGCATCAGATTTTATCACGCCCAGACACGATTGTCTCGACTGTCGATTAGTTGTCCTACGGCCATTGTCTGCGATGGACGTTACTCCAAGGAAGCGTACTAAAATTGTAACGCTGCACGAACACACTGGCAAGCCTTACCAGTGAGAAAATCAAAGTACTATATATTGGCCCGGAAACTCTCTTGATTTAAATCCAATCAAGGAACGACTTTGTGGAATGGACATATGAAGTACTAACATGTGCACTGGGTCATGTTTCATTGGAAAAATATGAAAAAAGTAAATAATAAGGGAATTATTCGTTTTGTTTCAATTAATTTGCACAAGGGTGTATTTCTTTTGTTCTGTTTTTACACACTTTATCCTCTACAAATTATTTCAAATGAAACTGATTGTACTGCACGAATCCGTTAGTACTTCACGATGTATTACAAAAGCTTTTCTTGACTGTACAATGTCTGAGAGTACGAATGAGTAAAATTGCTATGTTTATATTATTCCAACATCTATCCAGCTTTTCAGTTTCAATTCTACTGTCTGCTTTGTTGGATTTAAGATAAAAAGCAACATCCACTTAGAGATCGTTTTTTATGATGTCCAGGGTTCGGCTCTGAATTGGATAATATGTCTTGAAATCCGACATAATTTTAATTTTACGTATTTCTCACCCATATTCTGTTCTTTTTGTTTGCTTTTTAATCATTTCACCCCAAGCAAGGCAATACAACTACTAAGGCACAAGTGGTTACTGAGCGTGAAAGAATAAAAAAAGAGAAACATTATTAAGGAGCGTGAACAATAAAAGAAGAGTAATCAAGAAGACAGTAGATAAGGATTAACATTGCTTTTAAACTTGGCTGGAAATCAAGAAGCCAGGATAGAGTTCCACAGACGAGAAAATAAACTTATAAAGAACTTACGGTTACATACAGCGAATTCAGCTTTGAAATGGTGAGACCTTGCCGCTAATCTAATACTGCGGTTAAAAAGTCTAAGTACCACAGAAAAATTACCATGAAATTATCTATAGAAAAGGCACAGGGAAGCTATGCTATGGCGGTAGGAAAGTGACTAAAGACGGAATGCCAAGTCAGGACTAATAACACTGAAGATTCTTTTTTGGAATCTGTCAATATATAGCAGGAGCACCAGAACATATCCGACAGTTATATTCGAAGCATGGACGAATGGTAGACTTATAAATATTTAAGATAGATTCTGGAGAGAAAAATTGTCTTTCACGACACAATGAACCAACTTTCCTTGCAACAAAACTAGCAATTGATTTAATATAATCTTTCCACTTCATGTCAGCAGAGAACATTAGCCTTAGAAGGTGTAACGAGTCATTTTCCTAGGGGTTAGTATCAGCCATGTTTATGGAAGGCAGAAAAGGGATCTCCCTGATGATTAATAGAAAGCAGTTTTGTTTTGAGGCGATAAAATTAACAAGCCATTCCTTGCCCCATTTAACAGCAGATTTTAGATCACTTTTGAGAGCAGCTGCTAATTTGAACTTTAAGACAGTAGTAAATAGGCCTGAGAAACACGTGCATTAATGCAGAATTATATACAACTTTCATTTCGCGATTTGATTATTATTGGTAGTAATATTATTATTGTCATTGTTGTTGTTTTTGTTGCTGCTTTTGTTGCTGTTGATTCCTTTTTTTTTCTTTCTTATTTTTTTATCGATATCACCCCATGCAAGAAAGTAAAGCTAAGGGGTTACAGGGTGTGGAAGCTTTAGGAAGAGGAACATTAATAATGAACTGGAAGACGAAAGAGTAATCAGTAGATACCGATTTAAATTTTTGCAGATTAAAGTTGGCTGGAAAGAATGGAGCCAGAAGGGGGTACCACAAGCTAGAAGTGCGAGAAAGAAACTATTAGCATAGAACTTATGGCTACATCTAGTCAGCTCAACTGTAAATTGATGAGATCTCGACGCCAGTCTAGTACTGCGCTTAAATTTAAAAAAAGTCTAGTTACCATATCAAAGAGCGATATTTATTTGTAATTATTTACAAAATGTGGCACAAGGCCAAAGTGGGGAATAGGGAAAAGGTCGGTCTTCATCTGTCTTAAACTTAGCTAGCCCAAAACACTGACCCAAACATACAAACATTATTCCTAACACCAAAACAACGCATTCTTACTTACCTTTCTTACTACATCCCCCATAATACCTCATTGTCTCTATGAAAATCGTAACTAGTCCCCATATGAAAAATTCATTGTCTGTGAAGGGGGGGAGAATAAAACAACAAAGATCTCATCCGAACAATTACTATGAAAGTATTTATAGAAAAGACAGAGAGAGACAACCTTACGGCGGTGTAAATGTGACTGAAGCCTATCGGCCAGATCAGGACCAATTATATTGCTGATTCTTCTTTAGATTTTATCAAGGAGCTCAAAATAAATAACTGGGGCACTAGACAATACGTGGCAGCAATATTCTATGCATGGGCGAATGGTAGACTTATATTTTTATCCTTTTGGTAGAGCTGGTAGTTGTGAACGCTTTAATTGAAGGTTGTGTATATTGTGTACATCGATAAAAGACTGAATCAATAAAATGATTTTTGTCTACATAATTCATTCATTAAGAACTGAACGGATCCAGAAATGAATGCAATATTTGGCACCAAAGTCGAATCAACTTTATAAAACAGAGAATGCGCGTATACGGTCGTTTGAGTTAAACCATTAATATACACCATCCCCAAAATTGGGCGTGGCCTTTAATAGGTAGAAACCTATAATTAATACTATAATAGGTAGAAGCCTATAATTAATTATTAATTATAGGTTTCTACCTATTATAGTATAAATGAAAGGCTTCTATTATAGTATTAATTATTAATACTATAATAGGTAGAAGCCTATAGATAATACTATAATAGGTAGAAACCTATAGTTAATACTATGACAGGTAGAAACCTATAATTATTGCTATAATAGGTAGAAGCCTATAGATAATACTATAATAGGTAGAAACCTATAATTAATATTATAACAGGTAGAAACCTATAATTATTGCTATAATAGGTAGAAGCCTATAGATAATACTATAATAGGTAGAAACCTATAATTAATATTATAACAGGTAGAAACCTATAATTATTGCTATAATAGGTAGAAGCCTATAGATAATACTATAATAGGTAGAAACCTATAATTAATATTATAACAGGTAGAAACCTATAATTATTGCTATAATAGGTAGAAGCCTATAGATAATACTATAATAGGTAAAAACCTATAGTTAATACTATAACAGGTAGAAACCTATAATTATTGCTATAATAGGTAGAAGCCTAAAGATAATACTATAATAGGTAGAAACCTATAATTAATATTATAACAGGAAGAAACCTATAATTATTGCTATAATAGGTAGAAGCCTATAAATAATACTATAATAGGTAGAAACCTATAATTAATACAGGATTTTTAATTTAAATACAAGGTAAAAGAATACTACGCGCTCTTTATTATGATTTATCTTTTTACTAGTTATTAGTAAAAAACTACTTATGATCTTAATGATAACTCATGGGTTACCATGCGTAAATTAATGTTATTTTCGCGATTTTTTTTTGCTAAAAGTAAGCATTACTTTTAGAAAAAAAAACTAGTTTATTGATCCCTAAATATAATAATTTACTTTGAAACATTTTTCTAGAATAAATATTGCAATTTTAAGTGATTTTTAAAGTTGTTGCTTTCGTCTATAATGAAAAAAGATTGAAGATGTCAATGTTTTAAAAATGTGTAAAAACTTTATTCACATACGTAAATTTATTTTTCTGATATTACGAATTAGCTTTGGACTATTATCTTTCTAATAAAACCAAAATTTAACTTCACAGAAGATATTTGTCTATATTTCTGAGAGGACGTATTGTAATTATTTACACTATTTACATTGTTCGAACTGTTGTCCTTATCTTTGTTGCTATATTCACAACGTTTCGGTCATTGTACGCTCCGGCCTTCTTCAGTTGATTGGAATTTCGAACTGAGTTTTTTATTTCGTCCACGGGCTAGATTGTTCTAGTTCCACGTGCCGTGCAGTGTAAAAAAAGGGATCATCCGCTGTTTACAGCATCGAGCAAAATTCATAAGTGGCAACCCAGAGACTTATGAGCAAGAAATGGTCAGTATAATCAGTACCCTACCCTACAACGTAACAACTACCCTGGGTACATGACAGCAGCTCCGGCAAACTTGGATAGAAGGGTGCAGGAAGATAACAACACCCAGAAAACAGCCTTGGTCTGCCTGCCCTATGTGAAGGGATTATCGGAGAAAATACAAAAGATCTGTAGTCCATATAACATCAAGACGACCCTCAAAAGTGGTTCAACAACTCGCAGACACCTCTTCCAGGTAAAACTGCCCATAGAGGAGAACATGATTAAGAATTGTGTGTACGCAATCTCATGCAGCTGTGGTAAGAAATATAAAGGAAAAACAGGCCGTCCCCTTATGTAATACTGTAAGCTATAACACGTGGGGAAATAGAAAAATTAGGCATAGCTGATCACATATAGAGGGAAAGGGGAGATCACCGTCCCCTGTGGGATGAGGTTGAAATAATAGAAATCACTAAAAAACATGAAAACGTCAGGAAATCAGCACATATGCTAGGCCACAAAAATCTCCTAATTCGGCTAAGCATAGAAATGAATACAATATGGGAATACAGAGAAACACAATAATAAATACAAAAAAAATTGCAATATAAGCTCTGGTAAAAAAAACGGAATTTAGACAGTAGGTTTAGAAGTCCCAAAATTTCATGCACTGTTGTCTTCAAGAACACATGGGCCACTGGATAAAACCGTTGGTTGAATCCAGTGACTTGACCCAAAAAGTTGTGAGTTCAGCACCTAGTGACAGGTAAGACTAGAACAATCTACCCTGATGGACGAACCCTTTAGGTTCAGTTAGAAATTCCAATCACCTGAATAGGGTAGGAGCGTACAGCGGCCGAAACGCCGTCCATATAGCTCAAGAAGAGGACAACAGTTCGAATAATGTAAATCTCCACAGAAGAGCTTTAAATTATTTAAAATGCATTTTTGTTTGTTTTGCTGTTGTTGTTTTTTTTATAGGAAGTCCGCAGTGATACCTGTAGATTGTTACACTTTTCGCAGTGTTATTGCACAGCCTTTATTCTTGGTTTCAAATAGAAAGAGAAAGAATCAGGATATGTCACGCGTTGTGTTTTGTCCATGGTCACCATATTCTATGAATATAGAATACAGCGCAGTACGTAATCTGTTCAATGAAACAACGTTAAAGATTAACACTCACGAGTCAGACACTCTACTGGATCTGACTATATCGCCAATAACACCAGCGACTGTTCCGTAATTCTTCAGTCTTCGATATCAACGGCTGGCTGTAATATTTAGCCACCCCCACGAGGGTTACATGTGGCACAAGGCCGGGTTTAAGTTGGAATTTCCGAGCCTGTAGGCTCTGCTCAAAATATTCCCTATTGGAACCCATAAAAACGCGTTCAGGGACAGTCTACCACCCCGAACGAGACTCTGCCCCTCGGCGGAGCCTTGTCCGGGTTCCTCTCTGTCTTCAGGCAGAGAGTTCGATTGCTCAGCCATCAAAGGCTGGCTGTGCATATTCGGAAAAAACATGGCAGCCTTTATACACGTCGGATTGAATATTTTGAGCCTTCTGATTGGTTATTTCTTCTATGAGTCAGTTCATTTTGGCTGGGTCACTAGTATACCAGGGTACCCAAAAACTCCAACATTGTGTTTGAGATGGAAAGAAAGAAAGAACGATAAGGAGACGGAGATGAAAAGCAAAAAAGGGATACATTGTTCTAGCATACCTACAGACCATAATGAGTATGCCCCCATTCCCATAAATACAGTAGTGAATACTGTATGTGTTGGACCTACATACAGACATCATCAGGTATGAAAATATATTTGTTTTTTTTTACATTCAAGTAATAACAGGACAACGAAAGAATAGATGTAATCCGAAATATGTTTTTTTTAGAAATGTGTTATTGTTAATTGTAAGAAATTTTGGAGCTCGTGGTCGCAACGCTGAGGTTGAATTTTTTTAATTTTAAGATTGTACGTTTTTGTACTAATATGGTAATAGGAGAATTCTTTTTTACTGGTAGGTTTTTCAGTCAATGTGGCATGAACTAAATTGTTCAATAAATAGAGGAATGTCACAGTTATTATCCGAAAGTTGCACGTCGGATCAGTTATTTTAATATCAAGTATGTGGTGCAGTTCAATTTGTATTACATGAATCATTCATACAAAAAACAGATATTGAAGTTAATGATATAAATGGCGAGAATACATATTTCGGATTACATCTATTCTTTCGTTGTCCTGTTATTACCTGGATGTAAAAACAAATATATTTTCATATCTGATGATGTCTGTATGCACAGATGAAAGCTTGTAAAAAAAGACCTTATGCAACTGGAATTTATAAACAGGGATCATAACATTCATCTACAGGTTCGGGGTTAATGTCATTTATTAAATTTGTTTGCGAAGATGTTGCCACCCATAGTCCAGTGTACCCTACGATTTAACCCCATATCTGTGTTGGAGGGCCAGATAGGTGAAATCGAGTCATTTCCAAAGCGAAGCCGGAATTTGAACTCGGCTTGCTAATTTCACTTTCCTCGCTGATAACCGTTACACTAAGCGCTCATCACTTTTGGTACAAGTGAAGGGAGAATGAATTTGTCAAGTTGGACAATGCATCAGACTAGTTTAGAGAGGGTTCTATTGAGTCTAAATATACTTGTTACATTTAAATTATCGAAAAATAAATTAGCAAGAAATGCTAAGATCAACGAGAACGTAATAATGGTTGGCGGAATCTTTCTATTACATGTCAGATTGACGGCTGACCCTAGGGATCATATTTAAACTTCAAGACTGAAGTGGAGGTGATTGAGAGGCTACCACAATAAGTCACATCTACTCTTGACTCATAAGGTGGAATTATATGACCGACAATAGTATGATGTTACGGCATCTTTTGTTGAAACGAAACAGAACACATGTGACGTTTCCTTTTAGAAATACTTCAAAGAATAAAGAATGGTTTTCAACTCGACGATTTGTTTCACAGAAGAAAAATTCTGTTGGAAATGAGAGCAGGCGACTTTCTTGTAAATGCGTAGATTTAGTCTGACACCCTTCTCTATTGTGTATAACATATTTCTGGTCAGAAGACAAAGAACTACGTTTTCATAATATCTATCTATCTATCTATCTATCTATCTATCTATCTATATATATGTAATATATTATAATAATATTTTTAGTTTTTAAAAATATGATTCCTCCGCTACATAAGAGTTCTCATGTTTCATATATATATAGAGAGAGATAGATAGATAGATAGATAGATAAAGTCAAATGCCAAAACGCGTCGGCAAGAAATAAATATTATTTTCCGATTGTCTATTTTATTAAATTTGTCTTCTCAACAGATAGATTCTAAGAACTTTATATATATATATATATATATATATATATATATATATATATATATATACATTAAGGTAATAAAGGGTTTGGTAATCCGTGTGGATAATTCAAAAGAGGATGTGATCCAGAGAGCTCAATGTAATACTAGAGCAAATATTAATTAAATAATTAAGAAAGAGACAGTCTTAAGGTTACATGACTATAATTTATTTCCCCAGGAAAAATAACCCGTTCTAATCATGAGCCGTTCTAATGTTCGAATGTTTACTCTAATTTTAATAAATTCTATGTCAAAATAAGAAAATATAATCTTTGACGGTGGATATCTTTGTTTCATGTCTGTATAACCACTCTGAAGATGGCTCATGTGAGTCGAAAGCTTAGGACCAACTTAATAAAAAAATATCCAAATGTTGGACAATTTTTGTCTTTATTTTCACCAGAAATTAAAGCAAACATTCGAAAATTAGAACGGCTCATGATCAGACAGAATAGACATTCATTGTCTGATATATTTAATAATATATGTTTAAATATATACATATAACATTGGTCTGGTTCGGATCGATCTATCTATCTATCTATCTATAATACATATATACATATATAATTATAATTATTTAAAAAAAAAAGATTCCTTCGCTACGTTAGAGTTCTCATGTTTCAAAAACAAGAGCCAAATACCTCAATATAATTATTAAAATTAAATTGAATTAAAGTATCAAGCCCTGTTTCATCCTCAAGCGAAAATTTAGGAATAACCAATCTTGAAATTTACGCATCTTTATAAGCATGTTCATTCGCAAAATTAATTACTATGGAAACGACAGGAGCGACCATTTTGACAAAGGGCAGAAGAGCTAATTTGTATCCATATATCAGTCACCTTCGGAAAGAGGTCAAGCCGAGGCAGGGCCGGGGTGTCCATTTCAAAGCGAATGATGGCATTCATGTACGCACATCGTCTGGTCAGTCACAGCGACAGATAGCTGTTGGCACCATAATACGTTGTTAAGTGTCTAAAGAATCTTATTTTATTTATTTATTTATTTTATTTTGTTTCTATTTCATTTTCTGTGGGGTGCAAAATTTTATTATAGAAATAAATAGGGTAAGACCAATTTTACTTTTCATGATAGAAATAAAATAAATGATAAAAACAAACGCAGCCAACCGGTTTCGCTCTCACTCAACGGAGCTGAAATCGAGGGATTATATATCTCAACACAAGATATAAAACACCAAATGATATGCAATATTAAAGGCGGAAAACAACCTAAATTGAAATTACGTCAAGCCCTAACAGGCACTCCCTCTGTTTACAGAGGGAGGGCTGTCTGGACCGAACGAAAACTGCTCCGAACACCTTCAACTGTTAAAGCGAGCGAACACAACTCAAGATGGTAAAAGATTCCGTGCTGAAGTTAACGGCACAATTTGTGCCATAAGGTGCTCAGTAATGGCGGAAACGTATGTGTTATAAAGAACGTCCCTTAATTATGTGAGTATGTATGTATATATGTATAGAGGCGGTGTTTCACCGGTTTTCTAAAATTATCTACACATATGTTTAGTAGTAGCCATGATTTTATATTGAAAGTTAATAATAAGGACGGAATGTTTTTAAACAAAAAACAAATTAATGAATCTCATGGAATTGTACAAGAATTCAGTTCAAGTGAAGAAATACAGAATTTGATGGATAAATTCGTTTAAATTACGGAGAAATATAAATAACACTGACATCTCATTTTAACCGATATATTTACCATAATTACACAATAATATCTTGAAATGCTAAAAAGTAAAAAGTAAAAGTTGGTGAACACTGCCATAATCATAGCCTTCACTTCATCTTTGGTGTTATAAAGAGGTTTGTTGATTTGTCGCTCAACTGCGCCCTACTGCGGAGCCTGGGGAATTAGGTGGCCAGATGTAGGGGGCGATGTGGTCGCAGAAATTGTTTGGGTTCTCCTGCTTGTGTCGCATGGTGTAGAGTCCTGTTGCCAGACAAAGGGCCTTCCAGCAGATACCCTGTTGACTCAGGGCAGCACTACACTTCACTAGACATAAGTCCCCGTGTTAAGTCTGAGGCCTTGTGGGAAGATGAATGGAGGCATAACGTCGCCATCACTAGTGATCACTATAAACACCTTCATAATCTCCATTAGACTCATCCAACTCTTTCCGAATCCTCTGCACTGTCCTCAGATTGACATTCAAACACTCTGAAATGTTCGTGTTGGAGCTTCCGGCGCGAATGTCAAGCAGTACAGCATGCCATTTCCAAATTTATGTCGGTGTGAATTGCTCTTTTTCTCGTAGACGGTGCCCAACTGACCCTACTATACTGTGCAGTCGACAAAATCAAAAACAAATAACGCGCATGCGCGAAATTTAAAATATAAAATGGCGGCAATTTACCCATCGCACCCTGTACCTACAAAGTCCATGAACTTGGAACTTGTTATGGAACTTTTTGTGGACGTTTAAAAAAAAAGCGTCAGTTCAATACCAAAACAAATGATCTGTTCGAAATTTTATTAGGAAAATGTTTTAACTTTCAGGTAAAAAGTAAATCACATATAAACAAAGAAAATGGGTTTACATGTGTGTGGATTGTTTGCATGTATAAATGTTTGCATGCTAAAATACTGTCTGCATCTGCTACTAACTCTCTCCCGACAAGATTTTTATGGCTGGTAATATTTTTTTCCAAAAATGTATTGCTGGTAATACCTCTTTCCTCAAAAATACATTGCTGGTAATATATTTTCTTCAAAAATGTATTGCTGGTATTATTTATTTTCTTCAAATATTTCTTCAAAAATTGCTGGTAATAATGTATTGCTGGTAATAATTTTTCTTTCAAAAAATTTATTACTGGTATTAAAACCTATTTTTAAACTTTCATAGTGTTTTAAGCGCAGTATGGGGATTAACTATTTGCTCATAGATGGGACACCAACAAGTGCCATCACTCCGAGTCAGGGTGAATCTTTGAACACCAGCAATTATGAGGCGGTTCCACGCTCTTCAAAACTGATCAGAAGCGTTTCTGTTCGGCGTAGTTTATCGTCTTACCAAGGACGAGGAAAATGTTTATGTAAATTGATATTGTTTTCTTTATACTACAGTTACAATTTTTTATGCTATAAGTAGGTTTTAGGTTTATCACAATAAAATTTATTGTTTTTTGATATCTTTCTGAAAAACAAGCGAAACTAGATGACTGCACCTCTAACATGCTGATTTTATAAGCATAATGTAGATGTGGCACAAGGCCAAACGTAGGGAGCACCCAGTGAGTGATGAACTAACTACTCAGTTTAATTGTTCTAGCGAGAGATCCTTGCTAAGCAGTACACTGTATCGAGGTACCCAAAAATAATTTTCCAAGCGTAGCTTAGATGTGGCACAAGGCCAAACGTAGGGGGCACCCAGTGAGTGACGAACTAACTACTCAGTTTAATTGTTCTAACGAGAGAAGCTTGCTAAGCAGTAAACTGTATCGAGGTGCCCAAAAATGATTTTCCAAGCGTAGCTTAGATGTGACACAAGGCCAAACGTAGGGGGCACCCAGTGAGTGATGAACTAACTACTCAGTTTAATTGTTCTAGCGAGAGATCCTTGCTAAGCAGTAAACTGTATCGAGGTGCCCAAAAATAATTTTCCAAGCGTAGCTTAGATGTGGCACAAGGCCAAACGTAGGGGGCACCCAGTGAGTGACGAACTAACTACTCAGTTTAATTGTTCTAGCGAGAGAAGCTTGCTAACCAATTCACCGTATCGAGGTGCCTAAAAATGATTGTCCAAACGTAGCTTCGATGTGACACAACCCGAAAGTAGAGGGCACCCTGTGAGGATCGAACTCACTACTCAGTCGTAATTGATCAGATGAGACTAGCTCGTTCGCCATTACACCACGTCGAAGTGTCCTAGTGCTTCTATAACATGACGGCCATCCCTTGTAAGATACACATAACTTTTTAAAAAAACTGTTTCCAATACTATGTTAAAGTGTATCTTTGAATCGGATGATTGTCCATTAAGAAGATGAACCGAAATGGAAACAACTTTTTATTAACCCTTTGAGCCCTGCCTTCCGGAACAATTTTAACCCTTCCCCATGAGCTCCTGAGTCAAAATTCACAAATAATTGGTATATAATATTTCATGGTAGATATAAAAATAGTTACAAGTGTTTACCCCTGTTGAACCGGTGGCTGGACATTAAGTCATTTTTCTCTCCCACCGGTAAAGCGGTTGTCAAGACCGAAAGGGTTAACAAATCAACAATCCTTTCTTTCTCATAATATCACTGTCTTCTATTTAATTTTTTCTTTTTTCTCTCATTCTTTTCTATTCCTTTTTATATTTTATTGTTTCTTTCTTTCTTTCATCCTTCCAATCTTTTTAACCCTTTGAGCACTGCATTCCTGAACAATTTTAACCCTTCCCCATGAGCGCCTGAGTCAAAATTCACAAATAATTGGTATATAATATTTCATGGTAGATATAAAAATAGTTACAAGTGTTTACCACCGTTCAACCGGTGACTGGGTATTAAGTCATTTTTTCTCTCCCACCGGTAAAGCGGTTGTCAAGACCGAAAGGGTTAACCAATCAACAATCCTTTCTTCCTTATAATATCACTGTCTTCTATTTAATTATTTTCTTTACTCTTAACTTTTTCTCACACTCATTTCTTATTCTCTTTTGTTTTCCCTCTCTCCTTCTTTCTTTCTTTTTCTCTTCTGTCTTTCTCTCTTTCTTTTCTATTCCTTCTTTTTATGCTTTATTGTTTCTTTCTTTTGTCCTTCCACTCTTTTTAACCCTTTGAGCCCTGCCTTCCTGAACAATTTTAACCCTTCCCCATGAGCTCCTGAGTCAAAATTCACAAATAATTGGTATGTAATGTTTTATGGTAGATATAAAAATAGTTACAAATGTTTACCCACCGTTTAACCGGTAGCTGGGCATTGTTATTTTTCTCTACCACTGTTCAACCGGTGGCTAAGCATTACGTCGTTTTTCTCTGCCACCGGTAAAGCGGTGGTCAGGGCTCAAAGGGTTAAGTGTCCAATTTTTGAAAGAATTTAGGTTCTCAAACAGGCACACATATTTATCAGCTGAATTTTACAACACAAAATTCACTTGTCTGTATAATTTACTTATGACAACATGCGCAATTCCATGCAAATACTTATCTAGATAGATATACATATATATACGAATAAAACTTGTGCGATTACAAGGAAGTAAATCTGAAAATTAAATTTTCGTCTATTTAGTTGTTCGTATTTTAAAATATTTGCCAGTCTTCATTCATTTATTCCCGTGGTTTTTACCAGTAGAAATTCCAGCCGTACAAAACCGGCATGTCATTCTCTCCTGCTTTCCATCTCTCTTTTCCTCTGTCTCTGACTGCTTCTTTCCTTCTATATATATATATATATATATATATATATATATATATATATATAGAGAGAGAGAGAGAGAGAGAGAGAGAGAGAGAGAGAGAGTGAGAGACAAAGAGGGAGTCACCAATTTGGGGGACGGAGCCAGCGGGATAAAAAGTGTTGCGTGATAGTCACCATATTGCAGTGTTCTTTATGTCCAATATTCAGTACACTTACCCCACCCAAAATAATACATTTTAAACAAGAAACGCACACACGCATGCGCGCATATATATATATATATATATATATATATATATATATATATATATATATATATATATATATATATATATATATATATCAACTATGAACATAGACACAATATCTTGACCGTGTTTTGAAAAATGAAAACATTATATAACTACATGCATGCAACAAACTATTTCTTATTTAACAGTGTTGAAATATTTAATCCTTGAAAATGGCTAAATGTATAGCCGAAAGCGCTCGGATTAAAAGAACATTCGGACAGTTTTTATATAATTTATCCTCCGAAAAGAAAAATATTATTAGATCGCATGAGAAATTGTATAAAAAACTAAATAAAATCACCTTGTCAGTCGTTTTTAATGAAATGTACATGAAAGAAGGATTGCTACCTAAACACACACACACACACACACACACACACACACACACACAGACACACACACACACATATATATATATATATATATATATATATATATATATATATAGTACAGGTAATAAATCCGTTGGTATATAATCCAAGTGGATCCTAATCAAATAGTAACACTGACCCACAAAAAGAGTTCAATGTATTTATTATAACAGATCATATAAATTACACAACAAAATCCAAAATTACCTCATATGGCGGGGGGGGGGGATAGATCTATTTCAGCCAACACGAAGTACGTCGGACTTATTCAACCCCTGTCCGTCCACATGGGTTGAATAAGACCGAAGTACTTCGCGTTGTCTGAAATAGATCTATCCCTTCATATGAGGTAATTTTGGATTTTGTTGTGTAATATATATATATATATATATATATATATATATATATATATATATATAGTGTATTTAGGCATCAATCACTCTTTTATACATGTTTCGTTAAATATGACTGATAAGGTATTACTATTAGGCTTTTTATTTATTTTTTCTTGTGTACAAGTGTTTTCTTTTCTGGACACAAAGTGTGTAAAAACTATGTATTTCTGAGATGAGGTATTGCATTTATTTACGTTCTTTCCACTGTTCACACTGTTGTCCTCATCTTTATTGCCATGTTCAGGGCGTTTCGCCCATTGTACGCTCCGGTCTTCTTCAGGTGATTGTAATTTCGAAGTGAACCCTTTATTTCACCCACATGTCATGCCTCTTCCGGGTGTCTCAGTTATCTCCCTTTAACTCAACACTCCAAGTTTTTGCTGACCACCGTAGCCAGGTATTAAACTAACAACTATTTGGATCAAGTCACTGGATTCAACGCTTTTATCCACTTTATGAGGACCTCATTGTATGAATTTTTGTAGAAACTGTCCATAAATTCTTCATGTCTGAGCGGTTTCGACTATTCTTTTAGCCATTACCAAAGACGATTTTTATTACATATATATATATATATATATATATATATATATGTATGTATATATATATATATATATATATATATATATATATATATATATATATATTCTTAATTTTATTTTTAATTTTTAATAGAATATGTGGATTTTTATGTATAAGTTTAAAGTTATAGGAATGTTTTATTTTGCGAACACAGTCAGCTCATTGTGGCCGTGTTCGTAGTTAATATTATTGAGTGTTGGCTTTTCCTTTTTTATCATTAGGGATTTCTTTATCTTTAATCGTTTTTACATGTGGATGAGGTTATTCTCCATGTATTTTCTGCTAGTATGTTTCAGTTGGAGTCTAGTAGGATTTTGCGTGTTCAAATGTCCTAATTTAGCTATGGTCGAGTAGGTGTAACGTAAGTCCTCTCGATAGGCATGTGGTGGTATGACCAGTGTAATTATTTATGAGTTTGGTTTGATCAGGAACACAGTTCCTTAAGGGGCATTTGAACTCGTAATGTTATTTCTTTATAGTTTTGATTTTGCGGGTGTGCTGTTATTTTTATAAGGTTAGCTGTTTTAATTTTTTTGTAACAGATCATTTAATTTTCTTGGTCTGTTCGATTGGTGTTGTGTATTTCTTTATGATATTTCTAAGAGAATATTCGTCTTGCTTATAGTTGACATGTATTTGGCTTTTGTAGATTTTAATGTTATTGTTTTTATCTGCATGTTCAGTATTGTTATTAGTTACTTGAGAAAGAAATAGTCTAATCTTGTGGTCGATGAAGTAGTTAGCAAAACCATTGTTAACGAGTGTCTGTTTTACCTTATTGAGTTCTTTAAGGAAAGGGAACGAAAGGCAATTTATTTTCATTTATCACACGTGTATTGAGCACTTTTTAATACTACTGTTTCCTGGTCTGATTCAACTGTGACCATTAACCTTTTATGTATTCTAGTGATTTTCCAAGAGTAGCTTAGATGTGGCACAAGGCCGAAAGTATGAAACACAGAGTGAGGCTCCAACTCACTACTCAGTTGTAATTGTTCTAGCGAGACAAGCTTGCTAAGCCCTGATTTTCCAAATATATATATATATATATATATATATATATATATATATATATATATATATATATATATATATACGTTTGACCAGTGTGTGACTGGAAGGGATTATTCTGAGGAGGACATAAATCCAGGGAGAGCTCAATGTAGATTACAGAGCATTAAAATGATAATAAGAAAACGTTAACTAACAAAATTGATAATTAAAGCCCCTGTCTTCTTATGATCACACACACACACACACACACACACACACACACACACACACACACACACACATATATATATATATATATATATATATATATATAACTATTATCATAATAATTTAAAATAGTTAAAAATTAGTAAAAAAAATGATATTTAAAAATGCAATAATGAAAATATTGCTTATTGTGCTAATCATAAAAACAATGAAATTGAGTGCGTGTGAAAATGCATAAATGAGTGCGGTAAACACACACACACACACACACACACACACACACACACACACACACACACACACACACACACACACACAGACAGACTCCTAGAGAGTTCCGAACGTAGAAATGCTCCAACAGTTTTTGGCTGCTTTTTGAGCGACCAGAAAAAGAAACGTGAAACTTTTGCGTGTGTATTTTTGTGTGTAACATCTTTTGGGTGCCTTTATATCAGTTACAACGAAATTCCCTTGGTGGACAGGGTAGCCACATTAGGCTGTCGACTTGGCCGTTTGATGTAAGTTCGTGTTCGTCGGCTACTTTGTCGAATTGTGGAAGTGTTTTTTGAGGACCAAAACCAAGTGTAAATCGGCGCGCGCGCGCAAAAAAAAGAAAACCAAAAAGCGGAAGGTAATCGCCGCCTGAAATTCGAAAAATATTCTAGGAAATTTATCACCATTGCATGACAAGATCATCATTAACTGCATGTTTTATGCACGTGTTGCATATGCATGGGACTGTATCCAAACAGACGTGATGTGTGTGTGTCTCAAAGAGGTAGACGTGATGCGCGTGCGTCTCAAAGAGATAGACGTGATGTGTGTGTGTCTTAAAGAGGTAGACGTGATCTGTCTTTGTCTCAAAGATATAGACGTGATGTGTGTGCGTCTCAAAGAGATAGACGTGATGTGTGTGCGTCTCAAAGAGGTAGACGTGATGTGTGTGCGTCTCAAAGAGGTAGACGTGATGTGTGTGCGTCTCAAAGAGGTAGACGTGTTGTGTGTGCGTCTCAAAGAGATAGACGTGATGTGTGTGCGTCTCATCATATGCACCCCTTGTTTGGTAATCAAACCATATAAATTGTACCTCTCCAATTTCATTACGGCCAGCGTTTCCTATTCTTATTAAAAATGGTTTTAAACATAGAATAACATTATTCTAATTTAGTTTTATGATAATTCTTATTTTATTTTACATTTGGAAGTATTGTTAAGTATATGTGATTGTATTTGACATCCTTATGGGGTCGCAATCGCCGAATGTTAATGTCAAATTGTTGTATGTTTGTGGTGAGTAGGTATTTCGCAACTGAAATCGACCTATGAAAAGGCAATATTTTAAATATATTTTGCAGCTGTGTATAATACGCACCCCTAATTTTGCTTATTATTTTTTTAGAAAAAAATCCTATTATACATGGGGAATTACGGTACTAGAAATATTAGTTCGATGAATGGCGGAAAGAATAACGTGCCAGAGAAGAGTCATAATGGAGAAAGAATTACTGAAACAACAAAAGAAAGAAAATATGGCGAACCACGATTGCAAGTATCAAGAGAAATGTCACAGCGGGAAAGTGAGAGGTTGACAATTCTTTAAGAATTCAGAATGATTTACAAAATAAAGAAGGAACGATTATTATAGCTAAGTACATTTGGGAGAGTTTTCAGTTTTAGAGAAATACAAAATCTCTTCTTTGCATTTTATTGAAGATCAAAATCTAGTATCAAAAATTTCCTTTTCAAATTATTAACAGGATTTTTGTTTTTACTCAGCCGAGATATGTCTTATTTTATTTCATAACATAAGGATTAAGTAAATATTCTCTAAGTTTTGAATATTTATAGAGGAATTTCCGTATAGATAAACGTGTGTATGGACGTGGAAATAAGAATTTATGGTGTCCGAAAGGAAGAGGAGGATTGAAATAGAGAAAGAGGAAGAGGAGGATTGAAATAGAGAAAGAGGAGGATTGAAATAGAGAAAGAGGAAGAGGAGGATTGAAATAGAGAAAGAGGAAGAGGAGGATTGAAATAGAGGAAGAGGTGGATTGAAATAGAGAAAGAGGAAGAGGAGGATTGAAATAGAGAAAGAGGAAGAGGAGGATTGAAATAGAGGAAGAGGTGGATTGAAATAGAGGAAGAGGTGGATTGAAATAGAGAAAGAGGAAGAGGAGGATTGAAATAGAGAAAGAGGAAGAGGAGGATTGAAATAGAGGAAGAGGTGGATTGAAATAGAGAAAGAGGAAGAGGAGGATTGAAATAGAGAAAGCAAGATCGAGGTAGTGTTCTTTTACGAACAGACACTGGACGCAAGTATGATTCCCTCTGTTTTGCATATATTTCTATATACCTACAGCTGAGACACTTGAATTTCTATTTTATCACTCCAAATTTATTGTACATGTATTTGTGTATACGCGCATCCCCGCACTCTCTCTCTCTCTCTCTCACTATATATATATATATATATATATATATATATATATATATATATTATAATTCATTGTACATGTATTTGTGTATACGCGCATCCCGCACTCTCTCTCTCTCTCACTATATATATATATATATATATATATATATATATATATATTATAATTTATTGTACATGTATTTGTGTATACGCACATCCCCGCACTCTCTCTTTCAATACATATATATATATATATATATTTGTATATATATATATATATATATATATATATATATATATATATATATATATATATATATATATATATATATATTTATATATATATATATATATTTATATATATATATACATATAGACTAATAAAGGAGAAAGAACTGACAGATTTTTTAAATAGAAATATTATTATAATATATATATGTGTGTGTGTGTGTGTGTGTGTGAGTGTGTGAGTGTGTGTGTGTGTGTGTATGGAGGGAGAGAGGGATGCATGGAAATGGAAATGCACCAACGCCCCCTACACATATATGGATATATGAATTTATTAGCACACACACGCACACACACACACGCCTATACAAATACACACTTAAGTTCGCACACATACGTATGCCCGGCTTGACACATACATTCTGTTCCCGCCCATAGTCACACCCTCTCACCGATTTTCTTTCTTACTTTTGCTTCTGTTTTTAGTCTATATATGCCTTTTATACATACATACATACATACATACATACATATATATATATATATATATATATATATATATATATATAATGTTCTATCGTTATTTTTACCGGTTGACGACTTTTTCAAGTCCATATGGATCGCTGCCTTTCACCCTTTATTTTTTTTCTCTCAGTGCAGAGCCAACTTTTTTTTCTTTTCCTTTCTCGCATCTTTTTTCCCCATTTTGTTTCCTTTTTATGTTCCTCTCTGCCTTTTCCTTTTTCACTCCGTTCTTTTACTTTTTTTTTTATTTTATTTATCTGCAATGTTTCATTTAATGTTTCCCGCCTTTGCCTCCTCCTCTGTTTCGCTTTGATCTCTCTGTTTCTCTTTCTTTATATTTTTATATTTATTTTCCCACCTTTTATTTCTTCTTTTCACTAGAAAATAATAATAATAATAATAATAATAATAATAATAATAATAATAATAATAATAATAATAATAATCGACCCAAAGCCAACGAAAACTGAGTTTGCAGGTGCCCGGAAGGGACTGGTGAAACACTTGCATACTTTCTACGTGATTCTTCTCGTTCGACACACAGAACGACTGACACAGAGGCAGAGGCTATTATAATTTTGTTTCAGTTCGTTGCTTAAAATCATTCACCAAAAAAGTTTCAATTTCACCAACAATACAAACGTAACATAGAGGATTAGGAAAAAATGAATTGATTATATGTCACGCTTGCAAGTATGACTCCAATTCTCTTCGGGGACCATGCTAGTTCGTGCCAAAAGCTGGATTAGAGTGAAGGAGACCTGTACAAAATATCGTTTCCATCATGCCGTTTGTATGACGTCAAAACAACTGGCATTTGAACAAGCAGGCGGTGGGTCGGGGGAGTTTGGGTTCTTGCCATTTCCAATAGAATTAAAATAGAGACGAATGGTCGGCAGTTATATTCTGGTTTTCGGTTTCCACCTTCGCAACCACCAAGATAAAATATTCCAACCACATTACAACCATATAACTAAGAGGCGCATTGTCTTAAAAGGCTGTCCAACAAATTTGCTTCTGACTAGCGTAAATTTTGATTTTGGATTTTTGCAGTCAGTTCGGATTGAGGAATCGGAGAGCAGAGTTCGAATTCCAGTCGAATCCATTACATAAACTTATGTGCTAAAACCTTTGGGAAAAGTATGAATCCTTTTCTTCTCCACCCAGCTATGGGTAAATAGCAGGACATCCCGGGTTCTATAGCCTTGGATAGCAACTGGTCTATTGCAGAAAGAAATGACAACCTACTGCGGGAAAAAGGAGTAATGGATAGCGGCTCGGATTGAGGTATCGGAGAGTCGAGTTCGAATTCCAGTCGAATCCATTACATTCACTTACGTGCTAATACCCTTGAGAAAGGTATTAATCCTCTTCTTCTCTCCCCACCCCACAAAACTATAGGTTAATAACAGGACAGACCGGGTTCTCTAGCCGTGGATGGCAAGTAGTCTACCGCAGAAAGAAATGGCAACCTACTGCGGGAAAAATCTGCCTCGAAAGATACATGATCGCCCTAGCGTGAATCACGCATGACACATAACTGACTGAATCCAAAGGAGAGCTATTTTAACTAAATTTGGTTATCAATCAAGAACTAAAGAATTTAAATTTATTTTCCTTCAACTTCATAATCACTGCAACCAATAAATAGAGAAAGATACAAAAACGTCTCTAACATTATTTAATTTGTTTTCATCTATCGACATATAAATGGGTCATATAGTCAAGCAGCAGCATTTTCAACTGGATAGAGTTTGACTCATTAACAGTATGTAACAATAAAAGTCAGGAAATAATTTGTATTTTAAAGTGAGCTGTTCTTTTATTTCTTCTGTGATTTCGGATTGAGGAATCGGAGAGCCGAGTTCGAATTCCAGTCAAATCCATTACATTCACTTACGTACGTTTTTCAGCTTTTAAGATTAACATTTTGTCGGATGGAGAGAATAATTATTCTTTGTCGATCAAGTAGTTATTATTATAGAATAATCCTGTGTTTTTTTTTCAAGGGAGTGGTATCGTGTATAAAAGAATTATGCGATCGCGTCGCAAAAAGCAAAGGAATCTCTTGGAAAATCTTTCGATGTTTCATAATTTAAATATTACAATTTTATATTTATCAAATTCATAATAAACTGTGAGTTTTCGCGCGTGCGTGTGTGTGCGTAATATATATATATATATATATATATATATATATATATATATATATATATATATATATAGATAGATTGATAGATATGAATGAATGAACAGACTGAGACATGAACATAGATAGATAGATAGATAGATAGATAGATAGATAGATAGATAGATATGAATGAACAGACTGAGACATGAACATAGATAGATAGATAGATAGATAGATAGATATGAATGAACAGACTGAGACATGAACATAGATAGATAGATAGATAGGTAGATAGATAGATAGATAGATAGATAGATAGATAGATAGGAAGAAAGAAAGAAAGAAAGAAAGGGACTGATAACTTATTCCATATCTGGCAAGAAAGAATACTTTTCATATTTCAGCATATCAAACACGAAAAACATTTTGTAGTGAAATTAAACAGTTTTATAACTACAGCATTAAGATGTTTTGATCCTGAGATGAAGGAATCTTTATTGATGGTCCTTACCAATTTGATGAGGTTATCTGGGCCTCACATAATCGGCTTCCACGAGCGCCTGCATTCCCTAACCACTGAAGTATTTATCAGGTTTTAGATCTTTGAAAATTCTTGCAGGCAAGGAAGTGTCCATTTTTACTGAATCTTGATCTCTTTTTTTGACGATTTTATGGATTTTCGTAAACTTGCAAGAAGACCGTGTTAATCAAATAAAGTGTTGCTGTTTACTCAGTTTAGCTTAATTTGGTACAGAGTCACAATTACAAGATCCCCAGTGAGGATCGAACTCACCACGAAGTAGTAATGGTCAACCTGACAAGTTCACTAACAACAATTATCGCTACCGAGGCACCAAAATCAAATAAAGCGTCGCTGTTTACTCCGGATAGCATAGTTTGGTACAGGGTCGCAATTACGAGATCCCCAGTGAGGATCGAACTCACCACGAAATAGTAACGGTAAACCTGACAAGTTCACTAACAATAATTATCGCTACCGAGGCACCCAAATCAAATAAAGCGTTGCTGTTTAATCCGTTTAGCTTTATTTGGTACAGCGTCACAATTACGAGATCCCCAGTGAGGATCGAACTCACCACAAAGTAGTAATGGTCAACCTGACAAGTTCACTAACAATAATTATCGCCACCGAGGCACCCAAATCAAATAAAGCGTTACGTACAATGGATTATAGTTAATAGAATTTGTAGAATAAATAGCATTCTTTGTATAATTTAATTTTACCATAAATAATTGATTTATTTATATATACGAACGGGAAGAGACACCAATGGTACGTATGTAAATTGGTTGGATTTGATAGACGCATAGGAGACATGCACCAATCGATGTGAGCACCTCGAGGCGATGTAATGGTTAGCAAGCTTGTCTTGCTAGAACAATTACGACTGTGCCACATCTAAGCTACCCTTGGAAAATCCCCATACACCAATCGAGGATGACAAGGAAACGTTTTTTTATTCTGCTGTATTCTGTCAGCCGGCAGACGATATTTAATTTTTAGGAGATTTATTTATTTATTTTCATAAGCAGCAGTTAATATTGACGGATTAAAAAAAATCTACACTGTAACAAACTGTTTTCGTACGCAAGATTTATTTGAACAAATATATATATATTGTCATCCACAGACACACTGTTTCGCTGTATCACAGTTCATCAGTATGGTTAGACGTGCGGTTTCCTCTAGCTAGGATCGAAACCCGACTGAATTGGCGTCAGTCGGATTCTACCACTAAGCCGTTGGCGCACGGCAGTGATGAAGGTGAATTTAAGCGTATTTATTTTTAGATAAACACACAGTGACTGAGAGAACTCGATTCGATTTACGGAAGAGTTTTGCATTATTAGCCGTAATAGACAGTTTACAAACTCACACTTCCTCCCATTGTATGTATTTAGGCAGCATTTTTCATTGATGCATGTTTCATTAAACAATATAGACAAGTTTTGTCTATTTAATTTAAGCAAATTCCTTTAATATCGTCTGATAAGCTTAATAACATTATCATTGAAAAACAAAAGAAAATCACCATATTGATACATGTTTTTTAATCCTATCTAAACTTTCGGCTTACATAAGCCATCATCAAAGATGACAATTACATTACAATAAATTAAACAATACACGGACATACCAACAATGATAGTCTGTTTTTTTTTGCATGGAAGATTTCCAAGCAACGACAAAATTCGTGCATACGAGACGCTGGAAGCGAAAATAGCACCGCAGCCCATGACCATATATATATATATATATATATATATATATATATATATATATATATATATATAGGTGGTCACTCGTATTCGAGGGTACCCGTCTACCAGGGCAGGTAGCCAATCCCTGTTGCAGACGCTCGCTCAGGCACATTTGTGTTTGCTCATGAACCACAGAGCCAACCTGTGCTTTCAACTGCAACTATGTTGAGCAGACCTTGGTTACAGTTTCTGGGAGATAGCTTGTCATCTAGCGTGATCAACAATTTGAACAACGCCAGCACGCTCAAGCACTCGGCCACAATGACTTGTGGCTTTGTGCTAGCACAGCTATCGACGACCCTCAAGAGTTCCGTCTAACCAATTTCACTCACAAGGTTTGGGTCAACCAGTGATGTGGCATTCAGGCACTTTTCAAGGAAAAGTGCCGCACGCTGGGATCGACCTCGATCCATTCCGATAACATCAGGAAGTATATATATATATATATATATATATATATATATATATATATATATATATATATATATTCTAATGACAGATGAACAATGTGTTTGCCACAACCTTGATGCATTCACTCCGCTGTGTCTCTTGATTCTTGTGCACCACCATCATGTGCATTTTCAGTCCGGTGCTGGTTTTGCATTTCTTGTCACACAGCGTGCAGGCTGTGACACTCTGGAATGTCAAAGGTCATCGCCGCTTCAGCTTATTTTGTTTTAGTGTTCCAGACGACATTCTTCGAAGAATACACACACACACGCGCGCGCGCAATAATCTTTATTTCATGAACCCTATGAAAAAAGCCTTCAATCTTTCAGACCAGCCAACCAAATATTATATATATATATATATATATATATATATATATATATATACATATGTATATATATATATATATATATATATATATATATATATATATATATATACATATATATATATATATATATATATATATACATATATATATATATATATATATATATATATATATATATATATATATATATATATATATATATATACAAGGTAACCCAAAAAGTTCTGTCCGTTTTTAAAGGAAAAAAAGAAAACGCTTCACAGTATGTGTAACTTATATTTAGTCTTAGAAATAATCGCCATCGGCATCCAGCACCTTCTGCCAACGTATCTCCAGCTGTTCCATGCGCTTGCGGTAGAACTCAGGGGATTTTGACGCAAAGAAGTCCGTGAGGGGTTTGCGCAAGTCTGCTTCATTGGTGAAGGATTTTCCACGAAGATGATTATCCAGGGAGTGGAAGAGGTGGTAACTGGATGGCGCAAGGTAAAGTGAATAAGGTGGATGGCACAAAGTCTCCCACCCAAGTTGCTGTATGGTATCCCTGACCACTCGCGCGACAGGCGGCCTGGCGTTGTCATGGAGGAAAAGTACACCTTTGAGATTCACCAGTGCTGGCGCCTTCTGGCGCAATGCCTGTTGCACACGTTTCAATTGCTGCGAGTATAGGTCTCCAGTGACCGTTTGGCCCGTTGGTAGGAGTTCATAATGAACCACTTGACGACCTGTCCACCAGATACAAAGCATAATCTTGCGTGGGTGCATAGGCGGTCTTGCGGTGTGAGGGACAGCATCCTGAGGAGACAACCAATGTCTGGAACGCTTGGGACTTTCGTACAGAACCCACTTTTCATCACTGGTAAGTACTCGATTGAATAAGGATGCGGTACGGTGGCGAGAAACCAGCGATACGCAGGCTGCCACGCGTTGACCTTTGTGGACCTCCAACAGTGTTTGCGGCAGCCACTTGCTCAGTTTGTACGTCTTACCTAGGCGGTGCAGGTGAAGTCTAACTGTTTCATCGGAAACATTGAACTGTCTTGCAAGTTCACCACACGTTAGACTATTGTCCTCTTCAATTTCCGCCTTCAGGGCTCCGTCATTCAAGACCTGTGGTCGTCCACTGCGAGGCTCATCATGGAGAGACAAATCTCCAGACTTGAATTTTCGAAACCAACGCCTTGCAGTACGTTCATCCACAGCACTATCCCCAAACGCTTGACAGATGCAGCTGCTGATAAGCCCACTTTGAAGTCGTAAAGCAAACAGCTCCGAACGAGATCTCTAGACACTTCCATCCTTCTCACAGATGTCCGGCTTATAACTGACGGCCGGGCACGGTGCGCGTGTTTTATTCTAACGTCTGATGTTCCTACTTCCGGCTGTCCGAATTTGAAAACAATTGCTACACGCATTTCGTATATATTTCAACTTCATTCACTGACTAATCAAAAAACGGACAGAACTTTTTTGGTTACCTTGTATATATATATATATGAAAAATTTCTCAGAGTTAACCTGTAGATTTTGATGTCGCTGAATTTTTGTGTTTAGGATATGTTGCGACGATTTGATGAGCTTGTGTGAGAAAAAGTTATTCCTTATATATATATATATATATATATATATATATATATATGTATATATATATATATATATATATATATATATATATGATAAAAAAAGAAAAAGGTATTCCTCATTGGTCACACAAGCTCATCAAATCGTCGCAACATATCCTAAACACTAAAAATTCAGCGACATCAAAATCTACAGGTTAACTCTGAGAAACTTTTCATATATATATAAATTTATAAATATATATATATATATATATATATATATATATATGAATCAAGAGAAAAGGAAAGATTTTTATAATGTTCTATCAAAGATATATTTTCAGTTATATCTGAAATTTTACGCACACACAGAAGACAATCACACACACACACACACACATACATACACACACACACATATATATATATGTATATATCAATAATAGAAAATATTTTTCCTCGCCGATGGCACAACTTTGAGTTTTATGCCCGACGCATTCATGAGCTGCAAATTGAATATTCGCACATTATGTTAAAATGTCTGACATGTTTCGATACTGTGACATTGAGTTGTAGAAAAACAGGACAGACTCACGTTTAGGAAAGGAGCCGACACAACGTGAACTGGCTTTTCTTTAAGTACGAGAAGGCAAGGTTAGTTTTCTATGATCACCTGACGATTGCATCATGCATGAAACTCAGAGTTGTGTTACCGTTGAGGAAACAGTGTATTTCTGTTATTAATATAAATTATAGCTCTGTTATTATGCATAGAACAATATTTTGTTAGCACCGGCACTCAATGTGAAATACTTTATATTCACACACACATACACACACACACACACACACACACACATATATATATATATATATATATATATATATATATATATAGATAGATGGATAGATATGACGGTGGTACGGAAAAGTTTTAGACTCAATCAAGAAACTCACTCATGAAATCGGATTATTTGGTCAGAATTTGAGAAGTGGGTTGGACCGGAATCTTTTCAACACTCTCTCGTATGCAAACACACACACACACACACACACACACACACACACACACACACACACACACACACACACACATATATATATATATATATATATATATATATATATATAAAAGATTAGAAGAAATTCAAGTGTACCGCTATACCCGGGTTTCAACCTTACGGTATCTCGTCAGGATAGTTACTTGTGAATAGTCAATCCGTAGTCTAATTAAGTACATTTTTAAAAATATCGGCATGACTCCTGTCTAGCCTACCATTTTTCTTTTTACTCTGTCGTCTCTAAGTGTTGACTTCTATGTTCACTTTTATATATATATATATATATATATATATATATATATATATATATATATATATATATATATATATAGTTATGCATTTTTATTAGCTAAAGTATTTATGTCGCCTCTAAATGATGACTTCAATATTCACTCTTATATATATATATATATATAGTTATGCATTTTTATTAGCTAAAGTATTTATGTATTTTTCATCGTCACCAACAACGCCTGATGATTTTAATCAAGTTTAAAGAACAGGTTAATATATTTAAAAAAAACATTACCACTTTTCCAAAATTGGGCATAACATCTTCCTTACCTAAACTCCGTGTGCGCCTGATGTAATACAAGAAAACTTAATACGCACACACACACACACACACACACACACACACACACACACACACACACATATATATATATATATATATATATATATATATATATATATATATATCTTCGACAGAATTGAGTCACTCTCAGTCACTGTGTGTTTATCTGAATCTAAAAATAAACACGCTAAAATTCACCCTCATCCCGTACCGTACGCTGACGGCTTAATGGGAGAAGTTCGGACTAACGCAAATTCAGTCGGGTTTCGATCGTAGCTAGAGGCAACCGGACGTCTAGCCACCCTGATGAGCTGTGAAACAGCGAAACAGTCTGTCTGTGGATGACAAAAATATATATATATATATATTTAAGTTACTAAAATCTTGGTAATCCGCATGGGTAGTCCCAATGAGGATGAAATCCTGAGAGCTCAATGTAAATTCAGAGCTAATATTTTAAAGAAAAACAGACCACTTTAAGACTCCATGTAATAATTTATTTCACCATAGCCCTTTTAAAGGGCGCTGGGTCATCAGACTACACTTCCAAAAGGGGAAACGAATTTTCATTTCATTTTTCGTTTCCCCTTTTGGAAGTGATGTCTGATGATCCAGCGTCCTTTAAAAGGGCTATGGTAAAATAAATTATTACATGGAGTCTTAAAGTGGTCTGTTTTTATATATATATATATATATATATATATATATATATATATATATATATATATATATGTATGTGTGTGTGTGTGTGTGTGTGTGTGTGTCATTTCTGCCGGTATTTTAGATTTGCCGATTTATGGTTTTGTTTTCATCCATCTGTCGAGACGATGATGCGTGTATAATGTTAGTGGATGTGTGTACACGTGCAAATACATCTTTCAGGGGTGATGAGTGTTCATGTATCTGTGTCTCTTCACACGAACTTTTTCAAGTTGGTGTTTATTCAATTAGTGCGAACGTCTCTCATGGTTGCGTGGTGAGGGGTGGTGCGTGAAGGAAGTGGGCGTTTGCTAGATTCTAACTAGAATTGGCACATTTAGATATCTATGTAGCTAGGGATAATAAGACGTGTATCTCCGGGCACACTCGTATTTACTTGGCTATGTTGAGTACCTATAACATAATTATCTCTATCTATAAAAGGCAGGATGTGTGTGTATGTATGTAACGAATGAACGGCCGCAATTTTCGACGGATTTGCGCCAAAATTTACATGTACATGCTCCAAGTTAGTGACAAGGCCAAGACCGACTTTGCATTTCCCAACTCCCATCGATAGTGGAAATAATCGACTTTTTCATGTTTCTACGGCAATTTTCATGTAGTTTGAGGCCATTTTCTACTGGCCAGTGTGAGAGCCTATAGCTGGCTTCCACGAATAGGCAGGAAGATTCTACTGGCCAGCGTGAGAGCCAACAGCTGACTGACACGAATGTTAACTAGCATGCTAGCATGCAAAAAACTTCGATATCTGCATTCGTCACAAGTGGAAAAAATTTTAATCTGCATGGCACTTTACTCCAATTGGCTCATTCGCTTGCTTAAACTCAACGTTGATTCTGATTCCGCAGAACTGGGTTGGGTGTGAAAAAGTATTTGTTGTTAACATTCTTTTTTCATTCGGTTTTTCCAGTTACGAGTCCTTTTTTAAAGCTGATCGTTTTGTGTTCATTTTCTTTAGTTCTTTTTTCGTAACAGATTTAATGTTTAGTATAGAGCTTAGAAAAAATTCGAAGTGTGAGATAGGCAAGAAGTAAGGCATGTAGCAACATCAGCACGGCAAAGGGCACTCCTTTAGAGGCAAGGAAGGGCAAAAATATTTTAAGTCAAGTGATAGCGATTGCTGTATGTGTCGTGCAAATTTTGAATCAAGCACGGGCAAAGACGGGCCATGCTGCTAGTATACCAATAAGTCTCCGATCGACACATGAGAATCTCAGTAACGTACGAAAGCCAACTGTTTTCTAACTGGACATGACATTCTTGCTAATCCTTTCTATTAATCCTTTAATCCTTAATTATACGTACGGATAATCTTTATCTAAATTGTATGCGTGCAGAATTCTGTAAAAAATTATGAAAAACAAAACTTTTGCTTAACAAAATTATTATATTGGATTGTTTTAGGTGATAAAATATTATTATTATCATTATTATTATTATTATTATTATTATTTCTTGTATTTCCAAGACTATAAAACTTCCTAGAGCCGAGCCACAAGCTTAAACATGCTCTGTTTACTAGCAGCGACAGGAGCCTTTCTGCTCTTGACTAGTATCTCAATGTCATGCAAACAAAATCGAACGAGTGTTTAGTGTAAACAATACATGGTGTCAGTATGCGAGCGACGCATGGTAAATGTATTGTCGTATGAGTATGACTTTTTTCTTTCCAAGATTAGGGTGCGTCTTCAATGCCGCAGCGTCTAGTAAGCCGGAAAATACGTTATATCGAGAGAATTAACATGGCGATTTCTAATCTGACACGGAAAAATGAAATGCAGACAGTGTTTGTGCGAATCGGAAACAGCCCTTTAAAAAAAATGGCTAGATGAACAGGGAAAACAAGTGGCTCTGAGGCCCAGAGGCACCCATGGTGATATGCAAGGATCGTTTGGTTGGCAAGGTCGAATTTACTGCTTATAAATTTCAATCTTCTATGAATCTTTCACGTATATTCATATCTGCTCATGGCGTATCAAATGTAAGCAAATGACGTCACACATTATGACCTTGCCAACCGAACGATCCTCTGTGGCCGAATCGGTTAAAAGGCACGTCAGGCTATATGACGGTTCCGCACAGGATACAGGTTCCAATCCTGTCTTAGGACGAATATTTTCTATGAAAATTTCTCGGACATTCAGGTCGGTAAATGTTGTTTAATACTGTTTATTATAAACAGAGCATTTACTTAAATATTTGTATCTATAAAAAGAATGTTAAACATAAAAATGTCTTATATATATATATATATATATACATACATACACTTTTTTAGGATATTACATGAAAAACATGTAAAACGCTACACAAATGCAATCATGTTTCGATGTGTATTACAAAGATTACATGTCACTAATAAGAAACCGTCCTGGGTATGACGATAAACTACGTCCAGCAGCAAGGCCTCTGATCAGGAAGTTTTGAGGAGCGTGGAACCACCTCTTAATTGCTGGTGTTCCCAGGTCCACCTTGATCTGGAGTGGTAGCACCTGTTAGACTTGCAGCTATGGGCAAATAGTTAACCGCGAAACTGGGGTAAAAATGGGTTTTAATACCAGGAATACTTTGTAAAAAAAATTATTATCAGCAATAAATTTTTCAAGAAAAAAACTCTTACCAGCGACACATTTTTGGGGAAAAAAATATCACCAGCAATACTTTCTTGGAAAAAAAAGAATTATTATCAGAAATACATTTTTGAAGAAAAAAAAATATTACCAGAAATAGATTTTTGACAAAACAAGATATTACCGGCAATAAAAACTTTGTCGGCATTAAATAACCCATTGAGGTGTTGATATGCCGTAAATCATAACAAACTAAGCTAAACTAATAAGAAACCATTTAAGAAGTACAAGAAGTTAGACATTAACAATTTTAATTGTGTTTTCCAGAAGTATTGCTGATAAACTAAGAAAAGAATATACATTGAAACGTGATTGCATTTTTGTAGCGTTTTTACTTGTTTCTGATTAAATATCATAAAAAAAAGAATATAGATAGCTCTACTTTTGTACTGAGACCTCTTTTAAATTAAATGTTACGAACGTCAGAATTGGACTATTCGTTCTCATTTTAAACACACACGCACACACACGCACACACACGCACACACACACACGCGCGGGCTCATACACACATAAACACACACACACACACATACACACACACACACACACACACACACACATATATATATATATATATATATATATATATATATATATATATATATATATATATATATATAGGGGAAACTCTCCGGTCGTATTCGACGTATGAGAGTCAAGCAGCTTAGTTCCTAGAAACCGACACCCAGACAGCAGTACTTATGATATGATTATAGAGGTGAAGGCTTTCTGCAGAACTAACCACACATTTTGAAGGGCCGAATACAGAGAATTACGTGTCGCAAGGTCTCCAAACGACCCTCCGCAGATGTTGAATTCAGAGTTGTCCTTTTCCTGGGCCAGTTGCCATCAAAAGGCTATAGAATCTATTCTATCCTGCTATTTACCCATAGCTGGAGGGAGAAGAAGAGTATTAATACCTTTCCCAATATATATATATATATATATATATATATATATATATATATATATATATATATATATATGTTTATATGAAGAAATATAGTTTTAAGGTGTGCTATATTTATGGGATAGAGTGCTCAATATCAGAGATAGAGCGTATGTAAATATAAATATAAAAGTGAACATTGAAATCAACACTCAAAGGCGACGACAGGCTGTTTCTTGCTGGACGCAATCGCCAGGCCGTCTGCTATATATATATATATATATATATATATATATATATATATATATATATATATGCGGATCTCAAAGCACACGTAAGCTGTTTCAGCTGCACCCATCAGAAAGGCGAGAAGGCCACATGGAAAAGATTTCGCATACCGAATAGCGTTAATACGGGTGGGCGGGCCAACAACGATGAAAAAGGGTTAAAAATTCGGGGATATCTAATCCGGGTGGTAGTACAAAGTAGAAGACGCTTCAGGGTAGATATTCCTGTTTACTGTTAACATATCTCGTTGGTTTGGTTCCGATATTCTTGATCTGTGTCCTTTTCAGAGTACGAGGCCTGGCCTTATCGACGCCTTCGTCATCTAGTCCTCTCAAATTGCGAAACGAGATATGATGAAGACCTCTTGATTGTCTTTATTTAATTTTTACATGCTTAAAAAAAAGATGTTTGAAGAAAACTGTTCAAGTAACGGACGAAAATCTTTTTCTGTAGATCTTTCTGTCAGGGAGACACACACGCACACATCACGATCGTAATCATGATCACGATAAAAAAAATGCCTAGAAGTGCAAAAACACGGAGGAATATTAAAAGCATTAAACGTTCTCAGAAATCATATATTTTAAAAAGTAATTAAAGATGATAAACCTAAACCCTCTTATGGGAATTTAATTGATGAATGATAATGAAAATTGGTTCCCTCCTTCCGTGTAGATAGCAACACCCGACAGACACCTGTATGAAAAGTACCGAATATTGAAATGTCAAATTATTTGCTACACCCCTGTGCAAATTAATTGAAACAAAACGAATAATTCCCTTATTATTTACTTTCTTCGTGTTTTTCAAATGAAACATGACCCAGTGCACATGTTACTACTTCTTATATCCATTCCACGAAGTCGTTCCTTGCAGATTGACCAGATTCTCGATTGGATTTAAATCGTGAGAGTTTCCGGGCCAGTCTATATTAACTTTGATTTGTTCACTGGTAAGGCTTGCCAGTGTGTTCGTGCAGTGTTACAATTTTCTTATGTTTCCTTGGAGTAACGTCCATCGCATACAATCGCCATAGGACAACTAATTGACAGTCGAGACAATAGTGTCTGGGCGTGATGAAAATCTGATGCAATCATGGATGATGCAATATTTTTCAAGGCCAAACAAATTTCATCATACATCCCGAAAATAGATTCATATTACTGCACACCACTGCAAATGACCTAATCTGAGGAAAAAATAGAAATCGATTATACCCTGTCACTCCAGTGGGTCTAAAAGTGATCGTATTGCGAAAGAAAGGAAACTAAAGCGGTTGTTTCAATTAATTTATGTAAGGGTGTACGTTGTGAGTTTAATGCTTTAAAATGGTTGATAATGGGAATTTGATGGATAATGAATGTGTTTAATAACTTCACCATTTTATATTTAGATAGGAGCACCAGACCAGATGTGACAGCAATATACAATGTGGAGACGAATGGTAGACTTATAAACATGCAAGATGAATTCTGTCGGGAAAAATTGTCCAGCACGACACGGTGAACCGTCTTTCCTACCAGCAACCAAAGCAATTGACTCTATATAATAGTTCCACTTCATATCAGTGAAAAATGTGAGACAAATAATGAATTGTTCTGCTGGAGGTTGGCATCCCGCCATGCTGATAAAGGACAAAAATGGTTCTCGAAGATGACTAAAAGATGACTAAAGTTTTGGTTTAGAGGTGTTCCATTTTACAAACCATTTCTTGCCATTTTCAAATAAATATGATTTTCATAACTTTATCAACATTACAATAAATGTTTTCACATCTTTGAAAAATTGCAATTAAAATTTTTCAATTATATGGTAATGTTTCCTGGAGATTCAATAATCTGGTGAATAGTCTGGTAAAGTTTTTTTTTAAATGCTGTTGAGTGATGTGTACAAATAGTGCAAATATGTAAATTTCGAAAAAAATAAATGAAAACATAAAACGAAATGAAAAGTGGCTGTTCTAAAATCATACATATATGATTCAAGGTATGATTGACTCTTTGTAATGTAAATATATGCGGCCTATTTTATTATGTTTATAAAAAACAATTGATCCATCAGTAAAGAATTCCCGAAGAAAAAAAAAACTACAAAGACATATCACTCTGTTACTTGAACTATCTACTTAGTTCATATCATATTAACTGAAAAACACTTATAAAAGAAAATACATAAAAATTCTCACTTTAAATATTTAAAATTTAGCGTTGCGATTTGCATGCTCCAACACCATATAACAGTTAACAAATAGCTCATACTTAAAAACATCTTTCGGTCGGATAAACACATATAAATCGTCTCCCAGTTTTGGATAAAGCCTGATGATGAATGACGTGAAGCATTCGAAAGTACTAGCAGAAATAAAAAATACACCATATCCATTTTATTTAATTATGAGGATCTCATCATTCGGAGGATTATCAGTAGTGGAATGCTTATGTTTATGTCTACTAGCGAAGTGATTTCGCCAATAATCGCATACACATTGCTGATTGATTCAAGGTATGATTGACTCTTTGTAATATATATATATATATATATATATATATATATATATATATGAAAGTAGACATCGAGGTCAACACCGAGCAACGGCAGTCTGCTTTATGCTTACACGCAATGTTCAGGCTAGAAGAATGCGTTTAAGCATGAACAGACACTCGCTGAGTATTGACCCCAATGTCAACTTTTATATTTGCATACGCTCTATCCTGATAATGAGCACTTTAACCCATAAGCATAGCATACCTTAAAATTATATGTTTATCGTAATATATATATCAGAGTCCTTCTTGGACGATGAGATCAATTTTGTCAAGGATACCCTATGTGGTTTAGGTTATCCACCTAATACTGTTCATTCGGTTATCCGTGACAAAATTGAGGAGTTCAGAAGTGCCACACTCTGTATCGTTAAAAAGTGCCCGGTTTATCTAAGATTGCCTTGGGTTGGAACCAAATGTGAAAGTATGGTTAGACAAATTTCATCAAAGGTTCGTCGCTGTTTTTTCTCTGCTGAGGTCCGGATAGTTTTTCAAACCCGGCCCATGGTTCGTCCAGTGTGTAAAGACGTCCTCCCTCTTCATCAAATTAACTCTATAATTTATAAATATGGTTGTAGTTGCGGGGCTGACTACATAGGAAGGACGACACAACGCTTGGACATAAGAATTAAACAGCACGTTCCTACCAAAATCAGGAACCACACTTTGCCGTTGAATGGACTCGTCCCAAACACCTACGGGTCCGCCATTTGTGAGCACTTATTAAATAGCAGATTGTGTGCAGTTAATTTTTAGCGTTGACCGGTTCACAGTGTTGTCCCGGTCACACTCGTTATTTCACCTGAAGGTGCTGGAGGCACTTTACATCAGGTCCCGCAAGCCTTCCTTGTGTAAACAACGTGAGTGTTTGTTGGGGCTCGCTGTCATTTGCCTCTAGCTCCTTTTGCTCATATTTTTTTATCCCCCTCCACATTTCCTTTTATTGTACATTTTCTGTCTTTTAAATTTAAATCTCCCGTTGTAAGCCTGATGAGCGGGAGCGAAACCGGTTGCTTCGCGCGTTTTTTAATATGTCTAGTAATATTAAGTTTAATACTTTTATTGCTATGATATATATATATATATATATATATATATATATATATATATATAGAGAGAGAGAGAGAGAGAGAGAGAGAGAGAATGAGAGAGAGATAGAGAGAGAGACTGAGAGCGAGAGCGAGAGAGAGATTGAGAGAGAGAGATAGAGAGAGAGAGATTGACAGAGAGAGATTGACAGAGAGAGAGATTGACAGAGAGAGAGAGTTATACCTTACCCTACGTCGTTAATTGTTTTCAGAGGTCACGGCTTAGGTCAAAAACTGACTTAAGTCGAAATAACCACAATATTAACCGCAAATAAGCACTCCCCATTGCCTATTACAGCGTTTATGATATGTACGTACAGTATTCTGAATAAAATAATTCATTTTCACCCTATCTTCCAGCAATATAACTTTACGCTTAGTATTAGCACTTGCACTGGAACTTTTCTTCGGAGGTATGAGCAAAAATCACAATTCAAATATAACTGAAAGAACGTCAACAGCAGAGCACAGATGTAAACAAGTCTGAATTCGAAATCGGTTTGGGGTGGCAAACAGGAAATTTGAAATATGGCAGGAATTTGAAATAAGAACATTCGCTGAACATACTTTATTATGATATTTTTTGTTTATGATGATTTTATGATATATATATATATATGTGTGTGTGTGTGTGTGTATTTATATATATATATATATATATATATATATAGAGAGAGAGAGAGAGAGAGAGAGAGAGAGAGAGTGAGTATACATAATATTATTTTTAAATTTATTTAAATATAAGTTTATTTTTATTTTAGCGTTTTAACGTTTCTAATATATTAGCGGCTCACGTGATCTTAAGTAAAACGACCCAAGGTGAGTTTTATTTTTCCATATAATATTCAAAAAAAAAAAAATTACTTCACACGAAACGACGTAAGCCGAGTATATATATATATATATATATATATATATATATATATATATATATATATATATATATATATATATATATAAGTGAACATAGAAGTCAACACTTAGAGGCGACAGTCTGTTTCATGCTAGATGCAATCGTCAGGCCACGAGTGCTGTTTTTTTACTAGGGTATTTATATATACGGGTCAGTGGTTCATTGTGGGTAGTCTATTTTGGTGATTATTTTACCGGAAGCCGTCTATTTGTTTATTTATTTGTGTCAAATTATTTTGCTTGTTTTTATTTATTTTTACTTTTTATCTTATATATATATTCATTTTTTTATTTTACGTAGTAAAAATTTGTTTATATAGCTTATTGTGGGTAGACTATTTTGGTGGTTATTTTACCGGAAGTCGTTTATTTGTTTATTTATTTATTTGGGTCAAATTATTTGTTTGTATTTATTTTGATTTTTATGTTATGTTTATTATGTTTTTAAACAAAACTATTAAATAAGTTATATAAACATATTTTTATTACGTTAATAAAAACACCGATCAAAATAAAAATTAAAAAAATACATATATATAAGATAAAAAATAAAAATAAAAACAAATAATTAGACACAAATAAATAAACAAATAAACGACTTCCGGTAAAATAAAGAAGTGTTGACTTCTATGTTTACTTTTATATTTACACACGCTCTATCTCTGATATTGAGCACTTTATCCCATAAATATACGATAAATTTACGACTATATTTCTTCATATATATATATATATATATATATATATATATATATATATATATATATATATATATATATATATATAGTTTTATTGCAGTGCAACATCTGCCAATTATTTTTTATTTATTTGTGTTACAATAATTCATAATTTAAAATGTATACTTGTAAGAATTTGATTGCTAAAAAAGTTTCTCTATTTGTTAATTCTTACAATATAAGTGCTCATGTAATGAAGCGGTTGTGCATAGCTTATAATTATAGGTAACTCGTCTGTCACCCATCAACTGAGGCGTGAAATTTGCTCTTCACCGAACACATTCATGTCGTGTAGGGAGTATTTCGAACTTTGTTCATTCAATCGAAAACCACTCATATTCATATCAAATCGGATTACGATGAAGTAAACGTAACCAACTCAAAGGAATTCATGAGAGACAATGGGAAACAACGTATAATCATCTCGCGAGCTTGAGTAAATGGATGTCGGAACGGTGTTTAGGAGAAATAAAAAAAAAAGACAAAATTAATTATTAAGAGCTACAAAGAAAAGGAAATTTTGGAGAGCTATGATCGGCTACGTCCTGATGGGACACGGAACATAAAGAAGAAGAAACGTATCCCCAATGAGAGTAGGAAGTATTGACATGCACCAAAAGTTTACTCTGTTAGATTTGATGGCATGGCCGGACATTTGGCCGAGAGACGTTTGACCGAACGGGCATTTGGCCGACAGACATTTGACCAAGAGACATTTGGCCGAACAGGCATTTGGCCGATAGAGATTTGGCCGACAGAGATTTGACAGACAGACATTTGACCGAGAGACATTTGGCCGCACAAGCATTTGGCCGACAGACATTTGGGCGACAGAGATTTGACCGACAGACATTTGGCAGAGAGACATTTGGCCGAACGGGCATTTGCCCGACAGACATTTGGCCGACAGATATTTGACCGACAGACATTTGGCCGCACAAGCATTTGGCCGACAGACATTTGGCCGACAGAGATTTGACAGACAGACATTAGACCGAGAGACATTTGGCCGAACAGTCATTTGACCGACAGACATTTGGCCGACAGAGATTTGACGGACAGACATTTGACCGAGAGACATTTGGCCGAACGGGCATTAGGCCGACAGACATTTGGCCGACAGAGATTTGACCGACAGACATTTGACCGAGAGACATTTGGTCGACAGAGATTTGACCGACAGACATTTGACCGAGAGACATTTCGCCACACAAGCCTTTGGCCGACAGACATTTGGCCGACAGAGATTTGACCGACAGACATTTGACCGAGAGACATTTCGCCGCACAAGCATTTGGTCGACAGACATTTGGCCGACAGAGATTTGACCGAGAGACATTTGGCCGACAGAGATTTGACTGACAGACATTTGGCAGAGTGACATTTGGCCGAACGGGCATTTGGCCGACAGACATTTGGCCGGCAGAGATTTGACAGACAGACCTTTGACCGAGAGACATTTGGCCGACAGAGATTTGACCGACAGACATCTGACCGAGAGACATTTGGCCGCACAAGCATTTGGCCGACAGACATTTGGCCGACAGAGATTTGACCGACAGACATTTGACCGAGAGACATTTGGCCGCACAAGCATTTGGCCGACAGACATTTGGCAGAGAGACATTTGGCCGGACGGGCATTTGGCCGACAGACATTTGGCCGACAGACATTTGGCCGACAGAGATTTGACCGACAGACATTTGGCAGAGAGACATTTGGCCGCACAAGCATTTGGGCGACAGACATTTGGCCGACAGACATTTGGCAGAGAGACATTTGGCCGAACGGGCATTTGGCCGACAGAAATTGGCCGAACGGCTATTTGGCTGACGGACATTTAACAAAGAGACATTGGGCCTAACGGACATTGGCTGACGGACATTTCACGGAAAAAGTACAAGTAAAAATAGTAACGAGCAATACTTCAAGTATTTTAATTAGTAGTATTATAAGGCAAAATCGGACTAATAATTACCACTGATTGTCAAGTGATTAAATTACTAAATCTAAATTTAAAGTTAAAAGTTTTCTTATTTTTTATTTGTTTATTGAAATTAGTATTTTAAAAAATATTTGAGTGTATTTGGGTAAAAAGTTGCACCTAATTATTTAAATTCGTATTTAACAGTAAGATAAAAGCTAGTTTATTCCTTTAAGATAATGATCATTAAAAACAAAATTGAATGATCTTTCATATCGTAAAAGTTTAAGATTTTTGCTGTAATAAAATGTGCTTTTTTTCTCAAAATACTTATCATCAATATCAGTAATATTTGAAGTAAAATATAATATATACAAAACAGATTTTTTTTTTTAAAATCCTTTAAAAAAATTTAAAAAAACGAAAAATTATAAATTAAACAGTAAATAAATAAAAATATATGTAGCACATTACGATAAAGAGTGTGACAGACACATGTAAGTACGCCACTACATTTTCGGCTAAATGTCCATTCGGTTAAATGTCCTTCGACCAAATGTCCGTTCGGCGAAATGTCCCTCGGTTAAATGTTCGTCGGCCAAATGTCCCTCGGTTAAATGTTCGTCGGCCAAATGTCCCTCGGTTAAATGTTCGTCGGCCAAATGTCCCTCGGTCAAATGTTCGTCGGCCAAATATCCCCCAAGAATAACAGATCTGGTAGCTGCGTATTTCACACTGTCGCAATTCGTTAGTGTTTCACAATCAGATTTGCTAGGCAAGGCAACTGTGAACCATTTAGGAAATTTGCGCAACACAATCTTACCTTTCATTTGACCCTCTGATAGACTAAGCTAAGTGTTGTGAATATGGATTATCTCCCCTTTGATAATCCAAGCTATAAAAGCTGTACATTTTCGCTTGTCAAGTAGACGAGTAGTAAGATTCTTAATTGAATAAAAGATTACTAGACAGAATCTCTTGTCCTGTTTTCATTACAATTTATTCAATTAAGAATCTTACTACTCGTCTACTTGACAAGCGGAAATGTACAGCTTTTATAGCTTGGATTATCAAAGGGGAGATAATCCATATTCACAACACTAAGTTTAGCAAATATCATTTGACTAAAGCTAAGAATTTGATGATAAATAGTCGGTGATGGGATTTGAAACTGCATCCGATTTAACCAGGTTCATTGCTTGCATATAAAGGTCTAAATGTGATATCTATGCGGCTGTCACAGATATTTATTTATCATTTATTTTTGTTTTTGCTTAGAACGATGAATCGATTTTACTGTTTAACAATAGGATACTACTATTTTTCTTTCCTTTCTTTTTTTTTTTGGGGGGGGTCTTTCCTCCCCCACCTTTTTGTCCGCCTCTCTCTCTCCGTACCTCTCTCTTTCTCTCAGCACGTGCTTGCTCCGGAATAGTCTTCTTTTATTCAGATCAACCGCAGAATCATCTGAATAGTCGGGGAGTGCATATTTAGATAAGGTGTTCCCGCTTATACGTGTCAATGTTACTTTTGTGCTTTTCATCCGAGACCGTTCATTTGTCACCACCAGAGACAAGCTCAGATCCAGTCACCAGTGGCCAGCCAAAGGCAAAGCACCTGACTCCTGCGTTCTGTGCCACGGATTCTGTGTGTGGATAACTTCCTGCAAGACGCCGGCGGCTTGCTTTCAAACGTTTCATCTTACCGTGCGACCGGAAGTAGCAGTAGCAGCCGCCACCTGATGTGATGGGGAGGTTCAGTACCAATGACATAGACAGGCCCAGTGCCTTTTGATCTGAGGAAAGCAGAGGAACAGGCGTAGGGGAAATAGGAAAGAGACGAGGGTGAGCGAGGAAAGGAAAAATACCGGACAGAAAGAGAGCGGAAGAAAGCAACAGAAAATAGATTTGAAGAGGAAAAGAAAAAAAGACAAAAAGAAGAAAAGTTGAACGAAAATGACAGAAAGAGAGTGAAAATTAAAATAAAATTAAATATGTGATGAGAATGACGAGACGAGATAGAAATGTGACAACTATGTGATGGTGAACGATGAAAAGAGACGAGAAAATGAGAATGAGAAGAAAAAAAGACAAGGAAAAGGAAGAGGAGGAGGAGATAAAAGGATTCAAATAAAGAAGAAGTGAAGAAATTAAAGAACTAGAGGAAGGGAGATAAAAAAAAAAACTAAGGGAAAGTGAATAAGCAAAACAACAAACAAGAAAAGTCAGGGATCATTTGCTTCACTCATTACCAAACGGCTGACGGTTAATTTGCAGTATAAGCACCATAAGCCCACGGTAATAAAAATGTTCCATTATGGTGTGAAATTGCCTGATTATTTCGAAAATGGTATTAAAAAGTTTGTGCTCCATTACCGTTCAGGATTTATCGAAAGTGTAAGCTCGATCTCTTTCGCGTTGTCCGACCGCCATTACTGGCGTTGTTTACTTACATTTGCCTCGAGTATTAATGCGCGGAAGCTTACTTAGTTAACGGCCTTTTTACTGCTTTTCGTATCTTCTGACTCGTCTTGATTACTGCGTAGTTTTCGCGAAAGTTATTTTAAAATGCGTTTTCTTTTTTTAAATGAAGCTTTAAATGGATAGTTTTTATTTAATTGGTATAAATTCTTTTTTTTTCAAACGTATATAAACAAAGCCAGTAATGGCAGTCGTTCTGTCGACGTGACGCGAAAGAAGTCGAACTCACATTGTCCATAACTCCTAAACGGTCATCGAGCGCAAACCTCTAAAGTCATTTTCGAAATAATCAGGCAATTTCACACCATAATGGAACATTTTCATTATCGTGGGCTTTTGGTGTTTATACTGCAAATTAACATGGCTGACAGTTTTAGAATGAAAAGAATGAAAAGCTCAATTTATTAAATTTGTGCAAAAGTTTCCAGCGAAGAACAGGTTTTCAACAGTACATTCGGAGTCTGTTTTTCAAAAAAGAACGTTGAAAACTTATACACACGTTATAAAACATCTCGTGATTGTTGAAGTTTTAATTGTAAAATCTATAATAATCTTCGTCGTAAGAGATAAATTTCAAAAATTTTGAGCCTTGTGGACTGTTACCCTCATCTTCATTGCCATATTCGGCCTCTATATCGCTGAGATTAGGTATTATGATTACTTGCATTATTTACATTATTCGGACTGTCATCCCCATCTTCAAAGCTATATTCACAATGTTCTGCCTCTATATCTCTGAGACAAGTTATTATGATTACTTGCATTATTTACATTATTCGGACTGTTATGCTCATCTTCAAAGCCATATTCAATATGTTTCAGCCTATATATATATATATATATATATATATATATATATATATATATATATAGATATATGTGTGTGTGTGTGTGTGTGTGTGTGTGTGTGTGTGTGTGTGTGTGTTTGTGTGTGTGTGTGTTTGCCAGACGAGGTATTATGATTACTTGCATTAAATACATTATTCGGACTGTTATCCTCATTTTCAAAGCCATATTCACAACGTTTCAGCCTCTATATCTCTGAGACGAGGTATTATGATTACTTGCATTAAATACATTATTCGGACTGTTATCCTCATTTTCAAAGCCATATTCACAATGTTTCAGCCTCTATATCTCTGAGACGAGGTATTATGATTACTTGCATTAAATACATTATTCGGACTGTTATCCTCATTTTCAAAGCCATATTCACAACGTTTCAGCATATACATATATATGAGACGAGGTATTATGATTACTTGCATTAAATACATTATTCGGACTGTCATCCTCATCTTCAAAGCCATATTCACAACGTTTCAGCATATACATATATATGAGACGAGGTATTATGATTACTTGCATTATTTACATTATTCGGACTGTTGTCCTCATCTTCATTGCCATATTCACAACGTTTCGGTCGTTTTAAGCTCCGGCCTTCTTCAGGTGATTGGAATTTCGAACTGAACCCTTTATTTCCCCCACTGGGGTAGATTGTTCTAGTTCCACGTGCCATGCTTCCTCCGGATGTCCCAGTTATTTCCATTTAAAACTATTCACTCTAATTCGAATACTACGTGCGATGGTGTACCAACAACTGTGTTTTTGATACGCCATCGAACGCAGTATTCGCAGTTAACAGCAAAAAATAGGCTCCCAAGTTCGTGTCATAATGTATATCTGTTGACACATTGTACATTTGAATGCTGGCAAAATATGCGATATTCAAATAACTAGCAACAATATTGAATGTGCACGTAAGAGATTTACTTTAGTGAAATAAAATAATATAGTCACTTCTTCAAAGATTCCTAACTAAATCAGTTTCCAACTGAATTAATTTTGTAACAATAATCAGTATTTCATTAACTGATTTTGTTAACTTTTCTCCATTAACATTATTTACAGCAGTTTTTTATTACTTTTAAGAGATCATCCTTGATAAAATGCTGTTTTCCATTCTCTTTTTTACAAGTTGGTTTACAAGGTTATTTTTAGTAAGGTGGGCAATACATATGAAAGAAGATTGCTTTATGAATATATACATATTAGCTTAAAGCATCTTGTGCAAGAACTTAAAATAATTGTTTGCATTTATATAGACACCATCACCATTTTAACGGAATCTATAATTTCCTGTCTACATTAATCACCCAAAACATTTCGCCAGCGCCAACCTCCTATCTTCTAAATCGACTTTATTTTTTTTAATCGACTAAACTTTTTCCATGCGGGACGTCAACTCGTCCATCCAATGTAGCTCTTAATTCATCATTAAAAATTACTCTTGAGAAATCAGTTTTATTTACTTCTTAGTCAAATTACACATTTCTGTTTGTTATATCTTTATCTATAAAAGGCAGGATGTGTGTGTGTGTGTGTGCGTGTGTGTGTGTGTGTGTGTGTGTGTGTGTGTGTGTGTGTGTGTGTGTGTAACGAATGCACGGCCGCAATTTTCGACGGATTTGCACCAAAATTTACATGCACATGCTCTAAGCTAGTAAATAGGCTAAGACCGACTTTGCATTTCCCAACTCCCATCAATAGTGGAAATAATCGATTTTACATGTTTCTACGGCAGTTTTCATGTAGTTTGCGGCGATTTTCTACTGGCCAGAGTGAGAGCCTATAGCTGGCTGCCACGAATAGGCAGGAAGATTCTATTGGCAAGCGTGAGAGCCAACAGCTGACTGACACGAATGTTAACTAGCATGCTAGAATGCAAAAGAAAATAGATAGCTGCATTCGTCACAAGTGGGAAAAATTTAAATCTGCATAGCACTTTACTCCAATTGGCTCATTCGCTTGCTTAAACTCAACGTTGATTCTGATTCCGCAGAACTGGGTTGGGTGTGAAAAAGTATTTGTTGTTAACATTATTTTTTCATTCGGTTTTTCCAGTTACGAGTCATTTTTTTAAAGCTGATCGTTTTGTGTTCATTTTCTTTAGTTCTTTTTTCGTAACAGATTTAATGTTTAGTATAGAGCTTAGAAAAAATTCGCAGTGTGAGATAGGCAAGAAGTAAGGCATGTAGCAACATCAACACTGCAAAGGGCACTCCTTTAAAGGCAAAGAATGGCAAAAATATTTTAAGTCAAGTGATAACGATTGCTGTATGAATCGTACGATTTTTGAATCAAGCACGGGCAACGCCGGGCCATGCTGCTAGTTTTCTTATAGTTAGTAGTTTGGTAGCTATATTATGCATCTTTTCTTATTATTCATTTGTAACGTCAGCTTTTTCAAACATTTTCCACTTTTCTTCTTTATTACCCTTTTCTCAAATCACTTTCTGTGACATTCTTAAAGCGAGATTCAAATTATTTTAAGCATCAACAAATTTCATAAACTTCAAAAGAACACAAGAAAACGACAAAACACCTTTAAAACATATAAATAAAAATATTAATGCAAATAATTCTATGAAAAGTTCAACAAAACTAAAAATCTCGCCATATCTTATAAACCTAGATACAAGTAGTGAAAATTAAAAACCAATAATCACTTCAGTGCTATCGTTTTTCAAATTACTGCATTAAGTCTATCACATATTCAAAAAATGAATCACACCATACTCTCAATGAAATGCAATATAAACTCCACCGATGAATTTCTAGAAATCATACACACCATTCTAAATTTCAGAGAAACTTATAGCAAAGATGGAAACTTATAGTCGTTTTAGCAATGATAGAAACTTATAGTCGTTTGAGCAATGATAGAAACTTATAGTCGTTTTAGCAATAATAGATAATGATAGTCCTTTTAGCAAAGATAGAAACTTATTGTCGTTTTAGCAATGATAGAAACTTATAGTCGTTTTAGCAATGATAGAAACTGATAGTTGTTTTAGCAATGATAGAAAATTATAGTTGCTTTAGCAATGATATATATACTTACAGTCGTTTTAGCAATGATAGATAATGATAGTCCTTTTAGCAAAGATAGAAACTTATTGTCGTTTTAGCAATGATAGAAACTTATAGTCGTTTTAGCAATGATAGAAACTGATAGTTGTTTTAGCAATGAAGAAAATTATAGTTGCTTTAGCAATGATATATATACTTACAGTCGTTTTATCAATGATAGATAATGATAGTCCTTTTAGCAAAGATAGAAACTTATTGTCGTTTTAGCAATGATAAAAACTTATTGTCGTTTTAGCAATGATAGAAACTTATAGTCGTTTTAGCAAAGATAGAAACTTATAGTCGTTTTAGCAAAGATAGAAACTTATAGTCGTTTTATCAATGATAGAAACTGATAGTCGTTTTAGCAAAGATAGAAACTTATAGTCGTTTTAGCAATGATAGAAACTGATAGTCGTTTTATCAATGTTAGAAACTTATAGTCGTTTTAGATAGAAACTTATAGTCGTTTTAGCAATGATAGAAACTTATAGTCGTTTTAGCAAAGATAGAAACTTATAGTCGTTTTAGCAATGATAGAAACTTATAGTCGTTTTAGCAATGATAGAAACTGATAGTCGCTTTAGCAATGATATATATACTTATAGTCGTTTTAGCAAAGATAAAAACTTATAGTTGTTTTAGCAAAGATAGAAACTTATAGTCGTTTTAGCAAAGATAGAAACTTATTGTCGTTTTAGCAATGATAGAAACTTATAGTCGTTTTAGCAATGATAGAAAATTATAGTCGTTTTAGCCATGATAGAAACTTATAGTCGTTTTAGCAATAATAGAAACTGATAGTCGTTTTCTGTAAAAGAATCTATTGACATACTATTAAAAATGTATATAATCGTTCTTTTCTTTTCTTTATTCTCCTGGCATAAAACCTTCAACCCATCGTAAACTTCATGCATGCAGTATTAAAAATTTCTTCTATGACCATTAGGTAAAATTCAATTTACAGGGTAGCTACAGGGGTCATATCTATATCTTCTGAATATTATGTGTCTCAGATCGTTAAATGTTTTTAACTACAACACACACACACATATACAAAACCTTGAATTAGCAACTTCATAAAACTGTCCCAAAATCAAAAAAATTAAATATGACGTCACAACACGAGACATGATGAATAATTCAAATATAAAATATATTGAACATAATAACATTTTAACATAGCATAAATAAAACTAATAAGATGACAGAGAAAGCAATGACTTACCCTGATTGAAAACAAACTTAACCTGAAGATGGGTAAAGTGTCTGAAAGTAATTGAAGTAATAATGTAAGGAAATATATTTAAAGTTTTGAACCACCAACCAAAATAATGCAAGAAAAAAATTAATAAAAATTCCTTAAAATTTTTTCAGAGATCTTTAGTAAGATATAGAAACAAGAAAATATGTTGCCAAAAAAAACATTTTATATTTATACACACACACACACATATATATATATATATATATATATATATATATATATATATATATGCGTGTGTGTGTCAGTGTGTGTGTCAGTGTGTGTGTCAGTGTGTGTGTTTGCGTGGCGTGTAAGCAAAAACACATTGCAATAATATTAAACAAATATAATATTTTTTATTTAATATATGAATAAATAGTAAAAAAAAACTTATCATCATGCCTTAGCATTCTAAGCAGAATTCAATTGAATACGTTTTGGCTTACAAGCAAAATGATCAGTGACATTGATGTGGGAAACGTGTTTTAACCGAATTATCAGAAGTTGCTACGGACTGTTGGACACGTACTGCCTGACATTAGTATTTCACTTTTTCCCTTTCTCGCATTGTCTCTTATCATTTTAAATTATTGAAAATTGAATTTTGCATGTTAGAAATACTGATACACTAAAGTGCAGTATGATGCAACTATGTAAGAGCAAATATTTCTTTATTTTTCCAAATGCATAGTATATCCTAAGTATATCCTATATTCATTGCATATCCTCAGTTTAACCTATATTCATAGCATATCCTAAGTATTTACTATATTCATAGTATATCCTAAGTATTTAGCATATTCATAGTATATCCTAAGTATTTACTATATTCATAGTATATCCTATTTACTATATCCATTGTATATCTTAAGTATTTACTATATTCATAGTATATCCTAAGTATTTAGCATATTCATAGTATATCCTAAGTATTTACTATATTCATAGTATATCCTATTTACTATATCCATTGTATATCTTAAGTATTTACTATATTCATAGTATATGCTAAGTATTTACTATATTCATTGTAAATCTTAAGTATTTAATATTTTCATTGTATATACTAAGTATTTACTATCTTCACCTTAAGTTCTAGTTAAGTATCAATAACAAAGTTGATTTCCTTAAAAACTCATGTGTTCGATCAATACTATACATATATATATATATATATATATATATATATATATATATATATATATATATATATATATATATATGTATGTATGTGTAAAGGGTGTTTCATTAAGACGGATGAATGTTAGCAATAAATAAATCAGTGTCATTGGTGAAAATTTATTTATTTTTCTATTGGATCATGTTATTTAAGTCATGGAAATTATGTGTGAAAAATAATATCACCCAAATGTCCACCAAATCTGAAAGAAAAAGAAAAAAATATCATTAGACGCATAAAATTAATTCACATTTAAAATTGCTCCAAATTATTTGAACACCCTTATATATATATATATATATATATATATATATATATATATATATATATATATATATATATATATGTGTGTGTGTGTGTGTGTGTGTGTGTGTGTGTGTGTGTGTGTGTGTGTGTGTGTGTGTGTGTGCCTGTGTATTTGCTCAGAACTCTTTTCTTTATATAAGTTTGGTTTAAAACAACGAAAATATTTTGTTAAATTTTTTATATTTATTTTTCTGTTTCGGACATTTTTCGTTGTCTGTGGTGAACATTTGAATATAAATTTACCGCTGTTTGTGTATATTCGTCTTTTGAAAGCCATTTCCAAAAAGATTTTGTTGATAATGCTGGTGACTATATTTAATTAGTTTTTTTTAATCTTATATAAGTTTAATCATTCTTTAAATATCGCGTCTTCATGCTTCATGAGCATTTTTTTTAAAGTATCAATTTGAATTGTCGCATGGTTTAGTTGATTTTTGAAAGATATTATATTATATTAATTCCTTAATTGGATTTGTTTTTATGTTTAATTCTTCTAGTATTTGTAGTTGTTTTTTTCGGTGAAATAGCATATTTGTGCTACTGACAAGGATTAATCAGACTACTTGTTATGTTGGTTGGTGATGCATGATTTAACGGAGCAATAATCGGATAAATGGCAACTTAACAGCTGAGATAATATGTTATTTGTATCATTATTATTATTATTAGAGAACCTTCCAGCAAGTGGGAAAGCGAATTCATAGAATATGTTGTTAGAATTATTATTATTAGAGAACATTCCTCCAAGTGGAAAAGCGAATTAATAGAATATAGGGTTTGAATTATTATTATTAGAGAACCTTCCTCCAAGTGGGAAAGCGAATTCATAGAATATGTTGTTTGAAATATTATTAGAGAACCTTCTTCCAAGAGGGAAAGCGAATTCATAGAATATGTTGTTTGAATAATTATTATTATAGAACCTTCCTCCAAGTGGGGAAGCGAATTCATAGAATATAGGGTTTGAATTATTATTATTAGAGAACCTCCCTCCAAGTGGGAAAGCGAATTCATAGAATATGTTGTTTGAATTATTGTTATTAGAGAACCTACCTCCAAGTGGGAAAGCGAATTCATAGAATATAGGGTTTGAATTATTATTATTAGAGAACCTTCCTCCAAGTGGGAAAGCGAATTCATAGAATATGTTGTTTGAAATATTATAATTAGAGAACCTTCCTCCAAGTGGGAAATTGAATTCGTTGTATATGTTGTTTGAAATATTATTATTAGAGAACCTTCCTCCAAGTGGGAAAGCGAATTCATAGAATATGTTGTTTGAATTATTATTATTAGAGAACCTTCCTCTAAGTGGGAAAGCGAATTCATAGAAAATGTTGTTTGAATTATTATTATTAGAGAACCTTCTTACAAGTGGGAAAGCGAAATCATAGAATATGTTGTTTTAATTATTATTATTAGAGAAGATTTCCTCCAAGAGGGAAAGTGAATTCATAGAATATGTTATTTGTATCATTATTATTAGAGAACCTTCCTCCAAGTGGGAAAGCGAATTCATAGAATATAGGGTTTGAATTATTATTATTAGAGAACCTTCCTCCAAGTGGGAAAGCGAATTCATAGAATATGTTGTTTGAATTATTGTTATTAGAGAACCTACCTCCAAGTGGGAAAGCGAATTCATAGAATATAGGGTTTGAATTATTATTATTAGAGAACCTTCCTCCAAGTGGGAAAGCGAATTCATAGAATATGTTGTTTGAATTATTATTATTAGAGAACCTTCCTCCAAGTGGGAAAGCGAATTCATAGAATATGTTGTTTGAAATATTATTAGAGAACCTTCCCCCAAGTGGGAAAGAGAATTGATAGAATATGGGGTTTGAATTATTATTAATATTATTAGAGAACCTTCCTCCAAGTGGGAAAGCGAATTCATAGAATATGTTGTTTGAATTATTATTATTAGAGAACCTTCTTCCAAGTGGGAAAGTGAATTCACAGAATTATTTAATATAGCAGCCTACGATAAAACAAAAGAAAAAATCGAGCGAAAAAATAGCTATAACTCTTATATAACGATAACATAAATGAATAATAAATACAAAATAAAATACTACGTTACTTAAAAATCGAAAACTAAAAAGTGAACATATACAGTATAACAAATAAATAATAACAAGTAAATTAAATTGATCTAAATACATCCAAATATATAAATAAACTAACAACCGATACCGATAAACCAGCCGTTAGAAAAAACAAATAAAGATAATCAATCCAAATAAATACATGAAGTAATAAACAAATTAAAAACTGTTCCCGCCAAAATAATAATTAGAACAAACTACAACAATCAACCACAAAATTGAACAAATAGCTTTAATTATCTCCCCAAACAAAAACAAAACCATTAAATAAGCTATATAAACAAATTTGTACTAGGTTAATAAAAACATCGATCAAAATAAAAAATAATAAATAAACAAATATATAAGATAATAAATAAAAAAAAAAAATAAGCAAAATAATTTAACCCAAATAAATATATAAACAAATGAACGACTTCCGGTAAAATAACCGTCAAAATAGACTACCCACAATGCACCACTGACCGTATATATAAATAGCCGAGAAAAATAACAGCAATCGTGGCCTGACGATTGCATCTAGCATGAAACAGTCTGTCGCCTCTATATGTTGACTTCTGTGTTCACTTTTATATTTACACACGCTCTATCTCTGATACTGAGCACTTTATCCCATAAATATAGCACATTTTAAGACTATATTTCTTCATATATATATATATATATATATATATATATATATATATATATATATACACACACACACAGACACCTTATAAATATATATATATATATATATACACACACACACACACACACACACATATATATATATATATATATATATATATATATATATATATATATATATTACCTTATATATTACCTTATATATATATATATATATATATATATATATATATATATATATATATACGCACATATATACGGCACGGTGGAGTAATGGATAGTGGCTTGGATTGAGGAATCGGAAAGCTGTGTTCTAATTCCAGTTGAATCCATTTCATTCACTTACGTGCTAATACCCTTGGGAAAGGTGTGAATCCTCTTCTTCTCCCTCCAACTATGGCTAAACAGACTGAGTTGTTTAGCCTTGGATGGCAACTGGTCTAGGAGAAGGATAACTCTGAATTCAAAACCTGCTGAGATCGTTTGGGGATCATGTGGCACCAAGTTTCTGTATCGTCAGCCCTTCAAAAAGTGTGGATGGTTCTGCACAGAACGTTCACCACTATAATCAATTCTCACGTGGTGGGGTCGGGCTGTCAGTTTCCTAGGAACTGATCTGCTTGACTCTCATACGTCGAATTCGACGGGAGAGTTGAGAGTATATATATATATATATATATATATATATATATATATATATATATATATATTACTTGAGTGCCATATTTAATATTTTTCTACATCTGTATTTTTCTGTCACTTTTTGTACTTAACCCTCTGTGTTTCTCACCATTGTATAATTTCTTACCAATTTGTAGTTAATTATTACCACAAATTTATTTAATTATATATTCATCAATTAACATTAATATTTGGTCATAAGATGTAATTTTATTAAACTGAACCCTCTTTAAAGCAAAATATTTTGAATACATTTATCAAATAATTTAATAAATTTTGTTACGTTGGGAGGGTTAAATTGATCAATATGATGCCAAGTTCATCAGGAGTTACGCCCTTGAGGCACACGAGGGCACAATCAACATCGGAGATCGCCACATCAAAAACCTTCGCTTTGCAGACGACATGGGAGGTCTAGATAGCAAAGAAATGGAACCCGTCAGATCTGTTTAGGAACTTGGATGAAACATCCTCCAGATATGGCATGAAGATTAATGCCGAGAAAAGAATTCATGACGAATAACGAGAAAGATCTTTCAAGGAAGAAAAAATTTGATGGTCAAGAATTTAAAGTAGTGAGACAATTCAAATATCTTGGTGGGATTATCAGCGAACAGGACCTTAGAATAGAAATATTTAAAAAAAAAAAAAAATAAAATAAAATAGCAACTGTCGGGAAACTAAGAAGCATCTTGAAAGACAAGAATATTTGCCTTAAATCAAAGTTGCATGCATTGGCCTTCTCGGTTTTTTTTTGTACGTCTGCGAATCTTTGACATCAACAACAGAATTACAATGAAGAATTCAAGCATTTAAAATGAGATGCTTCAGTACCATCTTAGGCATCTTCCACATAGATCGTCTGACACACGATGCAGTGCGAGACAACATCAAACTTGAAACTGGCCCATTCGAAGATCTTCTAACCACCGTCAACTCGAAAAAGTTGGAATGACATGGATATGTCATAAAAGCCAACAATCTTTCCCCTACTATCTTATAAGATGAAAAAGAAATGAGAGAGAGAGAGAGAGAGAGAAAGAGAGATAGAGAAAGAGAGAGAGAGAGAAAGAAAGAGAGAGAGATAGAATGTTCTGACAACGTCACCGAGTAGACAAGAAGATCAATCACCAATAGTTAGGCATTGGCACGCAACCGAGCAACAAGGAGGGAACTGATCAGCTACTCAGCTGCACAGTAACAATGTGAACACACCGGGTCATGTGAGTGATGATGATGATGAGGAGGAGGAAGAGGAGGAGGAGGAGGATGGGGAGTATAATGGTGATGATCTTTCGATCCAGTCACACCAAAATTAAAAATTATTTCTTGATATTTCAAATGTTTTATGCAAACAGTTTAAGTTAATAAAAATGATAATATTTTCTTTCATGTGGGTATCGAATATATTAAAAAATAAAAGTATATTTGCGTGAGTGAAAAGGGCTGTGCAAAATAATTATTCTCAGGTAAGAAGAATCAAACTAAAGTGACAAGTAAGATGATAAGCCTGTAATGGAAGTGTTTGATGAACTGCTAATAAAAACGGATGACCTCACCATTGAGGAATTGAAGAATGTCATCAAATTACTAAAAAAAAACAAGAAAGTAGCAAGTTTGGATGAAATTTCAGTATCTGTGTATATTTCTGAGATGAGGTATTATGTACACTATTTACATTATTCGGATTATTGTCCTCATCTTTATCGCCATATTTATCACAAAGTTTCGGCCCTTCAGTATCTGTCTATATTTCTGAGATAAGGTATTATGTAGACTATTTACACTACTCGGCCTATTGTCCTCATCTTTGTTGCCATATTTATCACAACGTTTCGGCTTTTGTACGCTCCGGCCTTCTTCAGGTTGTTGGAATGTCGAACTGAACTCTTTATTTCGCTCACTGGGGTAGCCTGTTCTAGTTACTCAAGGACACATGGCACAGTGGATAAAGGCGTTAGTTAGATCCAGGGACAGGACCCAAAGAGTGTGAGTTCAATACCTGGTTAAGTCGATGGAGAATTTGGAGAGGGAAATTAACAGGTGATAACTGATAACTGACATCCATTAGACATGGCACGTGGAACTAGAACAGTCTACCCGAATAATGTAAATAGTATTGCAGTAGAAGTAGGGAAAAATCGGCTGCTTTTATGATGCACTGTTTACAGTGTGCAGCAAAGCACGCAACGATCAGGTGTCAGATGTTTGGGAAAAAAAACGGTGGCATTCTACCACTTCCGAAGAAAATTAGACGTAAATCTCACCAAAACCTATAATAACATAACATTAACAGCTGTTGCAGCGAAGATTTATAACAAGATGCACCTGAATATAATACACCCACTTGACCCATTTTTGAGAAATAACCAGAACTGATTTAGAAAAGGTCAATCTACCGTTGAACATATACTACTATTGCTTCGCTTAGTCGAGGGTATAAAATCTAAAACGCTTACAGTGGTACTGAGATTTGTTGATTTTACGAAAGTTTTTGATTCCACAGAGGAGAGCTTATTGAAATACTCAAGATTATGGAATACCAACTAAAACAGTTTCAGCTATCAAAATGCTATATACAGATACATTAGCATTCTGTATCTACATATAGACATACAGAATGTTTTGAAATATCATCTGGAGCCTTACAAGGAAACACACGGCCCCATTTCCCAAAGAAGTATTGGAGTCATCTTTTAAAAAAAGCAATGGTTAATCGATATCCGGAAATCACCAACACTAAGATCGATTTTGAAGATGATCTCGTTCATGCATTCAACATATGTCAACACACACCGCTATTTCTTTTCACATGTTATATCACAACTTGAACTCCATATAAATGAAACAGAATCCATATCTTTTGTTCAAACAAATAACATCATCATCCTCATCAGGTCGAGAATTCTTCTCGGATTCCCCTGACTCCTTCCTTCCAACCATCTTCCAACCATCGGTGTCGGCAGGTCCTCAACATGGCATCCAAAGTCATCTACAAGTTGGTAAATGTAGGTGTGATGAGGTCTTCCAATCGATCTTTTGCTGCGAAATGGGTTCCATAGGAACAAGTTCTGATTTGCTTCTCCAGCTGTTCGAAGGCTTCTCTCTCTTAGCGAAACTGAGACAGGAGGAAGGTGTCTATACAGGCGTTTCTTTGTTGTGTGTTTCTTCCAGCTGATGTCCAATGCAACTCGTGACATCCTTGTGTATGTTCCCTCAAGTGATGCTTCTTGGTGTTTCGACAGTGTCCATGTTATTGAACCGTAGAGCAAGACAAATTCTACCGTGGCTTTAAAAAAAAGTCACTCTTGTCGCTTGCAACCAAGAAGGAGAAACTGAACTGAAAAACGGCAAAAACATGAAGTCCGTCCAGGAATTTGTTTCCCTCGACAGCAACATCCAGTCAACGGCGAGAGACATCAAAATCCGCAAAGGCAAGGAGGCCTGGGGTGTCCTTGATGGTTTGAGCAGCATCTGGAAGTCCTTCCTCTACGAGCATAATTGAAATACTTAGAGAATTATATAGATGTTAGATTTGTAATGGACAACGCTACTAAAATGAATAGCATCCGGAAGTCCAAAATAATAAAAAAAAATTGTCTCAAAATGTAACTCTTTAGGTCAACAGTTGAAAGAGTCCTATTAAACAAGTCAAGCAGTTGGACATTAACAAAATGACTGGCAAAAAATCTTGATGATACGCATACTCGACTATTGAGAGCAGCGCGAAATGTCAGTTGGAAACAACATATGTCTAATGAAAAATTATATAGGAACATACCACAGATTACGGGCACAATCTGTGAAAGGCTCGTGTGGTTTAATAGCCATTGTCGGAGAAGGAAACAAAAATGTACAATAGAAATCTTTGTTAAAAAAGCAATGACATGTGTTAATTTGAGAAAGATCACACACACACACACACACACACACACACACACAGATACATACATACATAAACACACATACACATACATACATACACACACATACACATATACGCATACAGGGGTTGGATAAAATAATTGGAACAGGTGCAAATTCCACTACTATATTTCAAAGACCTATTATATTAAGAAATTTAACTAAAACTTTGTAATTGCAGGTTATATCTATTGTAAATACGTTTATTTATCTAATTTACTCTCTTTGCCTTATTTGTTTTTAGAATTTAGTAAAATTTAAGCTAAATGCTTAACTTGCCTGAGTTCGAAAAAGGGCAAATTGTTGGAGCCGGGCTTGCAAACGTACTGAGAGGGAGCGACGTGCATTGAAACGCAATGTGGCAAAAAATCATCGGACTACTCCGGCCAAAGTGACTGCTGAGTTGACTAATCATCTGAATAGTCCAGTTTCTACTAAAACTGTTCATCGTGAGCTCCATAAGGCTGCATATCGTGGAAGAGCCGCCGTAAGGAAACCTCTTCTCTCCACTCGCAACATTCAAAAGAGGTTGAAGTGGTGCAGAGATCACAATGCCTGGCCTGCAGACCAATGGAAGCAAGTCATATTCTCAGCCGAGTCCAGGTTTTCTCTTTTCTCAACTTCAGGGTGAGTTTATGTGTGGAGGCAGCCCAAAGAAGTTTACAACCCTGACTGCCTTCTTCCAACAGTGAAGCATGGAGGTGGATCAGTGATAGTTTGGGCCAGCATATCATGGAAATGCCTCGGTCCAATAGTTGCCCTTCATGGTAGAATCAACAGCAAAGATTACCTGAACATTTTGGGAAATCATATTCATCCAATGGCCCAGACTTTATTCCCTGATAGTGACTGCATCTTCCAAGACGATAATGCTCCAATACATACCGCTCGAGTGGTTAAGAATTGGTATGAAGAGCATGAAAGTGAGCTAGAACACATGGAGTGGCCTCCCCAATCTCCAGATATCAATATTATTGAACATTTTTGGTGCATTTTGGAGTAACAAGTTAGGAGCCGCTATCCTCCACCGCCGTGTCTTAAAGAGCTGGTGCAGGTGTTAATGGAAGAATGGCTGAAAATTCCTCTGGATGAAGTCAGGAAGCTGTATGATTCCATTCCTAGACGTATTAAAGCTGTATGTGAGGCTAAAGAAGGACCAACTCCATATTAAATCATTTTTCTTTGAATTTAACAAGTGTTCCAATTATTTTGTCCAACCCCTGTATATATACATATATATATATATATAATTATAATATCTGGTAATTCGTATGGTAATTCCAAAAGGGGTATATATCCAGATAGCTCAATGTCAAAAACAGAGCAAATATTAATTATAATAATGAAAATAAACACTTAAATTACCATAGTGATATTTATTTCGTTAGAAACGAAGATTCAATCCCAATTCTTCAGACTGACCCTTACACAGTAATATCTATTACATATTTGTGTGTAAGAGTCAGTTTGAACAGTTGGGATCGAATCTTCGATTCTAACGAAATAAATATCACTATGGTATTTTAAGTGTTCGTTTTCATTATTATTATATATATATATATGTAAAGACATTTTATGTCTAACATTGTTTTTATAGATACAAGTATTTAAGTAAATGATCTGTTTATAACAAAAAGTATTAAATAACATTTACCGGCCTGAATGTCCGAGAAATTTTCATAGAAAATATTCGTCATAGCCTGACGTGCCTCAACCGATTCGGCCACTGGGGATCGTTCGGTTGGCAAGGTCGAATTTACTGTTTATAAACTTTAATCTTGCATGAATGTCTCACGTACATTCATAACTGCTCATGGCGTATCAAATATAAACAGAGCATTTACTTAAATACTTATATCTATAAAAAGAATGTTAAACATAAAAATGTCTTTAAATAATTGTCGGACTTTGTCCATTTCATAATGTGTGACGTCATTTGTTTACATTTGAAACGCCATGAGCAGTTATGAATGTACGTGAGAGATTCATGGAAGATTGAAGTTTATAAGCAGTAAATTCGAGAAAATCCTGTCGAGGACGAATATTTTCTATGAAAATTTCTCGGACATTCAGGCCGGTAAATGTTATTTAATACTGTTTATTATAAATAGAGCATTTACTTAAATACTTGTACCTATAAAAACAATGTTAAACATAAAAATGTCTTTCAATAATTGTCGGACTTTGTCCATTTCATAATATATATAATATTTTTATTATAATATATTACTATAAAAACATTTTTACATCGCTATACAAAAACTTTCATATTTCAGAACTTTAATGTTTCCTCATCGGGCGATAGTATTTGTGAAATTTTAAAACAAAACTAAGCAGTACTTATTGATTGGAAAGCGCTCAATATCAGTGACTGAGCTAATATATTTAGTTGGATTGATAAGTTAACACCGCCACTAGGAAACAAATTCGCTACACAATTCCAACATTGAATACAGCGACCAATTGCGTACGTATGCATGCAACGACGCACGGATGCGTATATACGCCCAGTCCCACACTGTTCATATATGTTTATGTTTGTGTGAGCTGCAATGCGTGGACGTGCGCGTGTGTGTGTGTCTGCGTACGTATGAGCAGCGTTCCGACGACGATTTTTCCTCCCACTACCATAAACACACCGATATACGCAACCATAAATACATACAAAATTTCAAATATATATATATATATATATATATATATATATATATAAGTGAACATCGAAGTCAACATTCAGAGGCGACAGACTGTTTCATGCGTCTAGCATGAAACAGCCTGTCGCCTCTGAATTTTGACTTCAATGTTCACTTTTATATTTATATTTACATACGCTGTATCTCTGATATTGAGCACTTTATCTCATAAATAGAGCACAACCTAAAACTATATTTCTTCATATATATATATATATATATATATATATATATATATATATATATATATGCCTAAATATATTATGTTATGTATATATAATATATATTTAGGCATATATATATATATATATATATATATATATATACATAACATAATATATTTAGGCATATATATATATATATATATATACATAACATAATATATTTAGGCATATATATATATATATATATATATATATATATATGCCTAAATATATTATGTTATGTATATATATATATATATATATATATATGCCTAAATATATTATGTTATGTATATATATATATATATATATATATATATATATGCCTAAATATATTATGTTATGTATATATATATATATATATATATATATATATATATATATATATAACATAATATATTTAGGCAGCAAGCCTTCGTTTAAAGGTTTTATTAACTTGAGTACACAAGGAATATCAATTAAGGTAAATGGCTCAATGTTTTCACAATAAAATTTATATTAATCAACCGATACTGGCAGCATTTTCATGGTAATGGCCTATTTATATGAGTAATATACAATGTGAAGTTCATCTTGTAATATCTATTCCAATTAAAAATATTCATAATAACTTGTTTTGGGATTATTAGATATTATTATGCAAAGAAAATAAGTACAACATATTTTATTTATTTATAAATAAATAAAGATGTTATAATCTAGAGAAAGAATTATTGAATTAAATATTATCTCATATCGATTAGTTCTTTTGATACATAACTGACGAGGCCAATTTTTTTCCCGCAGTAGGTTGCCATTTCTTTCTGCGGTAGACCAGTTACCATCCAAGGCTAAAGAACCTGGTCTGTCCTGCTATTTAACCATAGCTGGTGGGAGAAGAAGAAGATTCATACCTTTCCCCAGTAAGTGAATGTAATGGATTCATCTGGAATTCGAACTCGGCTCTCGAATTTCTCAATCCGAGCTGCTATCCATTATCTTATATACCTGAATAAATTATTATTTTACATATTAATATGGCCTTTTGGAGATCCTATATTATGCACTACTCTTTAATTTACTGATTTTGTTAACTTTTCTACCGTTTCGAGTTTGCTGAAATTTTCATTGCTTCCCAGAGATCTATGCTAAATTAAATTTTTAGTACAGTGATGTTCGATAAAGTGACTCACCCGATTTTTTTTTGCTTAAAAAATGTTTCGCCTATTGTTTTTTGGGGTCAAACTAATGCTTAATCTTACTAATATAAAGACCCCTTTGCCGACCACCTATTAAAAAGGTTTACTCACCCTAAGGTATTCTATTAATACATGAGATTTAGGGAAAAACTCTGTGCAAAAAAGTGACTCACTTATTTCCTGCAACTAGCAATCAATAGAAACATAACCGAACAGCTTTAAATAAAGAATAATAGAGGTATAATTTATTTATAATAGGTAATATAGTTCAAAATATTTAATAATCTATGGGTCCTCCTTTATTTTGAATAACCTTTTCAACCCTTTTTGGCATTGACTTGATTAGGTTCTGGCAAATCTCATCTCCAAGCATTGAATTCCATTCGGATATGAAATTCACAATCAAATCCTCTTTCTTGCTCAACGAGAGCTTGTACGTTATAATGCTCCATAAGTTTTCTATGGGGTTGAGGTCAGGAGATTGGGGCGGCCATGTCATAACACTCACCTGCTTCTCATCACATTCCTTCATCAATTTTGATTTGTGACAGGGAGCATTATCCTGCATAAAAATGAGCTTGGTGGGGTCGATTTGCACCCTTTCAGCAGAAGGGAGCAGACAAGACTCTAAAATTCTCTTGTACTGGTCGCTCCTGAGTGTCTTTTCAATAGGTTTTAAGAAACCAGTTCCATGAAAAGAAAAGCATCCCCAGAACATTATACAGTGTAACCCGGATATAAGAAACCCGGATAGAAGAGAAACCCGGATATAAGATAGATTTTCTCTGGTCCCAAATTAGAGCCTGTGTTAATGTATATATAATAGACCAAACCCCGGATATAAGAGAAACCCGGATATAAGATACTTCTTCTCCGGTCCCGACAACTCTCCTATATCCGGGTTACACTGTACTGAACGGATGCTTGACAGTACTTACTGCTAAATTCAAAGAGCTTTCAAAGCCTCTTCGGATTTTAGATTTTTTATCCTTTGAATTTAGCTCAAACTTTCGTTTCATCGGAGAAGAGAACATTTAGTAAAAAAATCAGGTGAGTCACTTTTATCGAACAGCACTGTACATTGTTGCATATAGGCAAATATTTCGATAACACTCATTACTCGGCGTCATACATTTAATGTTTTCAAAATTAAAGATGTTATTGCAGTATAATTAAATATACTGTTACTCATTGCAGTTTATATGCGAATTCTACAAATACTCGAAGTTCTTTTACCATGAGGTGCAGGAAGATTTTTCAGTTCATCAAGTACATGAGTTCAAAACCACTTCTTGCGATTATATTAGCTTTTCTCTACAGTAGAACTGTAATAATGTTTATATGACGATTTTGTTTCTTTTACAAACACAGACTGATCCCATTTGGGGAGGGACTCTTTGATATCTCATGTGGAAATTTGGGACTTGATTGTTGAAATGCAGTAATAATTGTCCTTGCTCTTTTTCTTTCTTTTTTTTTCTTTTTTTTTAGAAATATAGCTGTCTGTATAGAATAGAGCCAAGTAAACTGACCGCTGAAAATAAAGTGTTTCTCATCAAATTATATTTTCTTCTCCATTACCTCAAAGTCATGTGATTTACCAAAATAAGAACGTCTCTCTCTCTCTCTCTCTCTCTCTCTCTCTCTCTCTCTCTCTCTCTCTCTCTCTCTCTCTACAGACAACATCTCGATAATCTAACGCTTTATTTTATTCAAGTAGCGTATTATTTTATAAGCTTTTATCATGTTAGGGCATCAGTGGATTTTTTTTGACAGGAGAGTCCCAGACACCATAATTGTATCTGGTCTCACGACTACAATCATGCAAGATTATCATATTTGTAGAGAATATGACTAGCGATGGGACTCTGCACCAAGTAAATGTATTCTTAAGAAGATTGGCACTAAAATGATTTCAGCAGTCGCGACCAGATCTTGAACTCGTAAAGCAGATTAATTTACCGAATCGCTAACTGCACCAGTTCGTGTCTCCCTTGACTGATTTTGTTGCCAGATTCACCAACCTACGCTTCCGAATAAACTACAGGGAAGTGGATGCACTCTTCAATTTACCAAATAACTGGAGTAGATGCTTGGGTACTTCACTCTGACTCATCGTGCTTGAGTGGTCGAAGAGGGATTTGTCAAACGTCAGTGGTTCGTTCTACCCTTATGGCTGTGGGTGGCATTTCGCCCGACTTTTCTTGTCTTCTTCACTTACACACTTTGAGATAAGTATCAAGTTGTCATGAAATAATCATACGGATGTTGTTTTTTGGTTTGTTTTTTTTCCTTTTTATCGGGAAAATTTGGCAAAAACTTGAATCAAATCCCTGGAAATTAAGAACATCAATGTTCAATAGTCAAGGGCGCGCGCGTATGAGTTGCTTCTCGTTTTTTTCATTACTGTCCTTTTGTGAAGATATCCTTACATATTTTTTTTTTCGTTAGTTCATCTGTTGCTTTTTTTTCTTCATTAATTTTGTCTTAGCCTCATTTATACGTGTTTTATTATCATTCTTTACTTTCTGTGATCATTATTTCCCTGGCTTCTTCTTTCTCCTTCTTCACATCCTCTTCTTCCATTTTTCTCCCCCTCCACCTTCTTTTTTCCCGTTCCTTTCCCCTTAAACCGTTTATTTCTCCTCCTCCTTCTCCTCTTATTTCTTTCGTATTTTTCTCTCTTCCTCGTCTTTCATTTCTTATCTTTCTTCGTGTTTTTTTCTTATTTCTCCTCCTCCTTCTCTTATTTCGTTCGTTTTTTTCTCTCTTTCTCGTCTTTCATTTCTCATCTTTCTTCTTGTTTTTTTCTCATTTCTCCTCCTCCTTCTCCTCTTATTTCTTTCGTTTTTTTCTCTCTTCCTCGTCTTTCATTTCTTATCTTTCTTCGTGTTTTTTCTTATTTCTCCTCCTCCTTCTCTTATTTCGTTCGTTTTTTTCTCTCTTTCTCGTCTTTCATTTCTCATCTTTCTTCTTGTTTTTTTCTCATTTCTCCTCCTCCTTCTCCTCTTATTTCTTTCGTTTTTTTCTCTCTTCCTCGTCTTTCATTTCTTATCTTTCTTCGTGTTTTTTCTTATTTCTCCTCCTCCTTCTCTTATTTCGTTCGTTTTTTTCTCTCTTTCTCGTCTTTCATTTCTCATCTTTCTTCTTGTTTTTTCTCATTTCTCCTCCTCCTTCTCCTCTTATTTCTTTCGTATTTTTCTCTCTTTCTCGTCTTTCATTTCTTATCTTTCTTCGTGTTTTTTCTTATTTCTCCTCCCCCTTCTTTTATTTCGTTCGTTTTTTTCTCTCTTTCTCGTCTTTCATTTCTCATCTTTCTTCTTGTTTTTTCTCATTTCTCCTCCTCCTTCTCCTCTTATTTCTTTCGTTTTTTTTTTCTCTCTTTCTCGTCTTTCGTTTCTTATCTTTCTTCTTCTCCTCTTTACTCAACATTTTGTTCCTTTTCCTCTCCTTCTCCACATTTGAATATTCTATCATCATAATTAGAATTCCTTGGTGAGTGGGGGTGGAGGTGTGGGTCTGTGGTGCCGGTTCTGAACGAGAGAGTGGGTGCGGTGAGGGGAGCAAGCAAAGATTAAAAAAGTCTTTTTTTATAAGACGAAACGAACTTTTTCTTCTTTCAACTTGGCCGACGTAAGACTTACCATTTTCCTTTGATGTGTGCTGCGTTGTATCATAAAAGACATTTTCCACATTTCTTATATGTGTGCGCGGATATGCATATATTTGTGTGTGTGCGTACATACGTACACACACATACACGCATACGCACGCGCACATACTTATTCGTCGCTTCCATTCCATATTTATTTTCGGGTGGAGGGTAGTAGCGAGTAAGCAGGGAGTAGGGTTTGTGGTGGTCCGGGGTAGACCAGCTTCCTTCTAACCCTGTCCGAAAGACTTTTACTGAACGTAAGAAAAAGTGTATGGCGGTGGTGGGGAATCCTTCTTATTCCAAAATTTTTAATTGCATCTTTGACGCCTTCACAATTTGCTTCTCAAAAACTTGGATTGTGATGCAGATTTTACGACCTTTTCAATTGGCTTTTGATATTTTCTCTCTCTCTCTCTCTCTTTGTGTGTCTCTTTATCTCTCCCTGTCTTTCTCTTTCCCTCTCTCTCTCTCTCTCTCTCTCACACACACACACACACGCATACTTGCACAAACACACAAATACACGTGCACATAGACACGCACACATTATTTACTATTACTTTATTTTCGAATAAAGTTGAAAGAATAAAAACTGGTTTCAATTTTTTTACATCGTAAAAAGAATTTTATCAGTTTCCCTTTCATCAATTAAGCATTTAGTAAGATTTCCCGAACATCAGTCTGTCGGCAGTGAAAATAAATATAAATGCTTATCGTTTCCTTTGATTTCTGTTGTATACACATTTCCTTCCGGGTCCCAGTCAGAGACCTAAGCTCAGAAATGGCATCATGACATTTTGCACTGATCATTTTTATTAAAAAAAAAAATTAAAAAGATCACACAAATTTCACATAGATAAAGTACTTCGTAATGTGTGAGCTGTACTTGTGAGTACAATGTTTTTGAATTTAGGAGCAGGTAGGCTTTCCTACCGCCCGGTCTACACTCCTCCCCCCTCTATTGGACACGATTAGAGGCTCAAACCTTGTTTCGTGTTTAGGAAGGTGTTCCCGGATCTCTCTCTCTCTATCTGGCCTCTGTACTGGTGCCGCTGTGTTTCTCCCGTGATGCGTGTAGTCTGTGGCATTGCCTATCTATCCACTTCCCTTCTCCACATCCTTTCACCTTTCATTCCTATCTGCTCTCGCTCCAAATCTTCTGTAACCCCCTTGCCTTGATCGACCCACTGTCTTTCTCTTTCTCCACACCCTCTCCTTTACCACTCCTATCTGCTCTTCCTCCAAACCTTCTGTAACCCCTTGCGTGATAGTGGCCTCCAGCCTTGCTTGGGGTGATACGCTTAAAAAAAAAAAAAAAAATTTCTTTAAGGCATGGGCTACCAGGAATCCCTTCAAGGAGTCTATCAAAACCTTTTTTATAATCAACCCTAGAGGTTCAACTACAACTGGAGTTATTGATATCTTCATGTGCCACACTTCTTAGATTTCCACTTCAAGATCCGTGTATTTTGATATTTTTTGAAGATCTTCAAAGATACATTACAATCTACAGGGACTGTCATGTTAATAAGAAAGCCCAATCTGCTTTTGTGAACTTTGATCACAATGTCTGGGTGATTAATTTGATTGTTCTGTGTGTCTTGTAAAGTCTCATAAAATTGTTACAGGTCCCATAAAATTATTATTATTATTATTATTATTATTATTATTAGTTATTTCCTTTTATATCTGCCGTTTACACATTTCTTTCCGGGTCCCGCCCAGGGACCTAAGGTTAGAAATGTTATCATGACACTTTCCACTGCAAAATATATATATATATATATATATTACATCGATAAAGCCTTTCGTAAAGTGTGGGCTGTACTTGTCAGAATAATTTTTTGTATCTCTTTGAGGCATGGATTTCCAGAGATCTCTTCAATTAGTCCACTGGAATCTTTTCCAACCAATCCTAAGGCTCCAACTACAACAGGGATTGTTGATGCTCCCATGTGCCACATTTTTGAGATTTCAATTTCAAGGTCCTTGTATTTTGACAGCTTTTCGAATATCTTCAAAGATACATTGCAGTCTGCAGGGACTGCCATATCAATAAGAAGGCATTTTTTTAAAATTTATTATTTGATATCCTCTCCTACAATTAGGTGTGATGATCGTATCTCAGCTCCAATTCGGAGATTAGAGTTAATTTTCGAAGCTTTTCGAAGCAGTGCTGCCATTTGAGTACTCCCAATGATTTCAGAAAGCTTTTTGGGAATAGTCCCGACTGCGCCAATCACAAAAGAGGCAACATAAGGTGCTACTTGTTACACTCCTTCGATTTGCTTGTCAGGTCTTAGTACTTGTGTATTTTCGCATGCTCAGCCCTCACGATGGTCTTTACCCAAAAGGTATTGTAACGCCTGTCGGGATCTATTCATGAAAGCTCGTGTGCACAGGTGTGATATCAGGGCGATTGTTTACCAAGCGCTTGTCAGTCAAGAATCCGACAGGATGGTGAATATATAAAACAATTTGGAATTTTTTTCCTTTGACATATTACGCTGAGGATCCGGCATCATAAGAAAAAGGAATTTTAATTCACAAGAAAGTAATCTAAAAAAAAAGTCAGACAAAGAAAGGTGAAAAGTTTATTGTTATAATAATTAAAATTTTTAACTAATTTCAATTTTGTTTTATTCATTTAATATTTTTAAATTTATTATTTGCGTTTTAAGTGTCTGACATTATCTCACATAGCAAACAATTAATAAATTTAAAAGCTAATCTAGTATAAAAATTATTTTAAAAAGTTGTTATTTCAAAAACGGTTAAATATTTAATCAACGTAAAACATAAAGTTGATTTTACATTTGCCTCTTTATTATTAAAGATATTATTATAAAATAAAATTCATTTTCTGATGGCGTTGAATCAACGGTGGAATTTGTCAAAGTAAAGATTTTCCAAATTGTCTTTATATATATATATATATATATATATATATATATATATATATATATATACAGTATAACCCGTATATAAGAGACCCGGATATAAGATAAACCCGGATACAAGAGAGATTTTCTCTGGTCCCAAATTAGAGCCTGTGTTAATGTATATATAATAGACCAAACCAGGATATAAGAGAAACCCGGATATAAGAGACTTCTTCTCCGGTCCCGACAACTCTCTTATATCCGGGTTACACTGTATATATATAAAGATGCATGTTTCATTAAATAATATAGACAAGTTTTGTCTATTTTATGTAAGTTCTTTTCATATCGTCTGATAAGCTTACTAACATTATCATTAAAAGAAGAAAGAAAATCACAATATTGATACAAATTTTTTAATCCTATCTAAGCTTTCGGCTTACATAAGCCATTATCAAAGATGACAATTACATTACAATATATTAGTTATAATTTTTAGATGTCCTGTTTGTTGCTGTTAAGGGTGTTCAATTTTTCTTTGGCTATTTCAATTTGCCTTTTCACAAGGCTACATTTATAATTCCAGGTGTTGATAGTGTGGTGGGCTGCTGGAGCATGTAATTTAAATTGTGTTTATTTAGGCAGCATTTTTCATTGATGCATATATTGTAATGCAATTGTCATCGTTGATAATGACTTATGTAAGCTTAGATAAGATTGAAAAACATGTATCAATATTGTGATTTTCTTTCTTCTTTTAATGATAATGTTATTAAGCTTATCAGACAATATGAAAAGAATTTACATAAAATAAATAGACAACACTTGTCTATATTATTTAATGAAACATGCATCAATGAAAAAATGCTGCCTAAATACACACAATATATAAAAATTTATAGAGCATAGCTCTTTAGTTATGAATTAAACGCTACCGGCTACTGTCGTTTGTATACATCACATACATAATACATTAAAAGTTTGCCTTTCTCTGGCGTGCGCCGATAGCTTAAGGGTAGAATCTCTGACTGATGCCAAATCGGTCGAGTTTCTATCCCGGCGTCAATCAATCTGATGTCTAATCACACTGATGAGTTGTGATGCAGTGAAACAGGCTTATATGTGGCAAACTATAAATATATATGTATATACATTTATATATATATATATATATATATATATATATATATGTGTGTGTGTGTGTGTGTGTATATGTCTGTGTGTGTATCTATGTATGCAAACAAAATGGCTTTTTGTGTAGTGATCTTCTAATATATTTATGTTGTAATTTTCGAATAAATTATATTTGCTCTACTCTGTATTGAGCACTCTTTTAAGAATAGTATTTTTTGGTTACTGGAATTTATTCCGTATACACTAATCCTATACTTATATATATATATATATATATATATATATATATATATATATATATATATATATATGTATATATATATATATCAAACTTCTGAAAACAGCGATTTCTGATGAAAGATCGGGGCCGATCTGAAATATCAAATATATATATATATAAAAATTTAAAAAAATACTTTCACAAAAACATTCAATTTTTTTAATTTTTTTAATGTTATATATATATATATATATATATATATATATATATATATATATATATATATATATATATAATAGCTGTCCACTTGTATTTGAGGATACCGGTCTACTGGGGTGGCTAGCCAATCCCTACTGTAGACGCTCACTCAGGCACATTTGTGTTTGTTCAACACCCAAAGAGCTAGGGTGTGGTTTATACTGCAACTATCCTGTGCAGACCTTAGTTCGTGTTATCTAGCATGATCAATAATCTGAACAACGCCAGAACACTCAAACATATCGTCACGATGACTTCTGATTTCCTACTAGCACAGCTATCGACGGCTGTCAAGTGTTCCGTCTACCCAATTTCACTCACAAGCCTTGGGTCAGCCTGTGGTATGGTTTTCAGGCAATTTCCAATGTTGCCGCACGCTGGGATCATCCCCCTTCCAGACCGATAACGTCAGAAAGCCTCCTTCCTGACAAATTAACCGTGGTGAGATTCGACATGTATATATATATATATATATATATATATATATATATATATATATATATATATACACATATATATATATATACACACATATATATATATATATACACATATATAAATATATATATACACACACATATATATATATATTTATTTAAAGACATTTATATTATGTTTAACGTTCTTTTTATAGATACAAGTATTTAAGCAAATGCTCTGTTTCATAATAAACAGACGCTGCTCTGTGGCCGAAAGGTTAAGGCACATCACGCGAAATGATGGTTCCGTATAGGATACAGGTTCGATTCCTGTCGGAGAGCGAAAATTTTCTAAAAATTTCTCGGACATTCAGGCCGGTAAATGTTATTTAATACTGTTTATTATAAAACAGAGCATTTGCTTAAATACTTGTATCTATAAAAAGAACGTTAAACATAATATAAATGTCTTTAAATAAATTGTCGGACTATGTCCAATTCTAAAATATATATATATATATATATACACACACACACATATATATATATTGGTGTCTATTTTAAAGCAATGGTAAATAAGCATGTCTCGTAGGCAAATTAACTCGTTTAGAGTATCACAATATGCCATTTTTATTTTGCCAGATTGGAAGATAACGTTTAAAAATAATTAATAAATATGTTTATGTTTGTATTTGCCCGTCTATGCCTATGAGAGTATTTAAATTATTTGTAATTGAAATATATATGGACATGTGTGGGTTGCTGAAAAGCTTTCGATTCGACCGACTTACCAAAATTAGTATATTGATGTTTTTTATACTGAAATATTACTTTTGAGAACTAGGCTGAGCTGTGTTTTCTGTTCCACTTCATATACATATATATATATATATATATATATATATATATATATATATATATATATACATATGGGGGTCTCTGTGTGTGCGTACAGAGAGGGTGAGAGAGAAGCCGAAGAAAGAAAAAGAGAAGGGGGAAGGAGGAAAACATACTATTTGAGATAATAGTCACCCCCAAAATATTCATTTACTGTCACAGAATCATTAATACAAAATTGTTTTATTCCCGAGTTCCTTAGCCAAGGGCTGGTAAGAACTCTTGAATCTTCGGCCCGGACCACCCAAGCGAACATCATTCATAAAATCCCGACCCCTGCATCTCTAAAGCTGATTTTCAATAATTAGTTAATTCTTCTTCTTCTTCTTCTTCTTCTTCTTCTTCTTCTTCTTCTTCTTCTTCTTGAATAGTGTTTCCTTCTCTTGTCTAATGTCGGAAATAACTTCGAAAGTTCGTTTTCAAGCATTTGAATTTCACACATATTTCAGCACTGACACGCTCACAAATAAGCATAAAAATATAACTATTTACACACACACACACACACACACACACACACACACATATATATATATATATATATATATATGTATACACAGAAGAAAGTATATATATATATATATACATATATAGTGTGTGTGTGTGTGTACGTACATACATACATACATATATATATATATTTGTGCTGGGCACCTCCGCGTGGTGTAATGGTTAGCAAGCTTGTCTCGCTAAAAACAGTTACGACTGAATAGTTAGTTCAATCCTCATTGGGTGCCCTATACTTTCGGCCTTGTGTCACATCTAAGCTTAGAAAATCATTGGACACCTCGAGGTGGTGTAATAGTTAGCAAGCTTGTCTCGCTAGAACAATTACGACTGAGTAGTGAGTTCGATCCTCACTGGGTGCCCCCTACTTTCGGCCTTGTGTCGCATTTAAGCTACGCTTGGAAAATCACTATGTGTGTGTGTGTGTGTGTGTGTGTGTATCCACCGCAAGGAAAGTTGGCTCCCTGTGCCGGGCCAGGAAATGTTTCTCCCCGGAATCGATCCTTCAAATCTACAAATCAACCATTCGCCCTTGAATGGAGTATTGCTGCCATATATGGCCTGGAGTCCCTTCTGTTTGTCTGGGGATTCTTGATAAGATCCACAGACGGATTAGCAACGTGGTTGGCCCTGCAGTCGCTTTCTCAGAGACGCTCCGTCGCCTCTCTCTGTCTTTTTTACAAATACTTTCACGGTAATTGCTCCGATGATCTGCTTTCGCTGGTTCCCAGGCTTCATGAACTCAAGCGTCCTACGAGGCTGGCATCCCGCTCTCACCCTTTCACTGTTGAAACTGTTAAATGCAGCCGTCTCTTCTACTCCAATAGCTTCATATCTTGCCCCTCTCGCCTGTGGAACTCCCTTCCTTATTCCTGTTTCCTTGACGACTATAATCTCCAACTATTCAAATGTAACGTCAATCGACATCTCCAGTTGCCTTGATCTATCCACTATCCTTCTCCACTTCCCTTCCTCTATCACTCCTATCTGCTCTCGCTCCAAATGATTAATATATATATATATATATATATATATATATATATATATATATGTGCGTGTTTGTGTGTGTGTGCGTGTGTGTGTAAGGAAAGTGACAGACAGATAAATAAATAAATGGTGTAAAACTGTATGATAAAAAATGAAGCGCTCATCAGATTACGTACTTCTCTTGTCTGTGTAGGTGCATGTGGATGGAATATTACGTTATTCCGGAACTACTTCTATAGTTACCTTGTGGTTGTCTAAAACCTATCAGCATTTTCTGGGATCAATTCTTTGGTTCTCCATAGGGAAATTAATACAGGACTCTTTTTCCGCTCCTAACACAACTTCTTATTTTATTTATTTATTTACTTTGGATTAAGAGCGGTGTTTTGTATGCTCAGCTGAGTCTCATTTCGTTTGTCCCAAGATCTCTGATGTTTCAAATTGTGGTAAAGTATCCACTTTTCATTGTTCGATAATTTCCCATAGAAGAGAACACTTTTTATCACATTTGAGTAGCAAATTATGTTGCCTTTTTTTTTCTGTTGTGAGGAAGGCAAACATCAAAATGGCTAACATAACCAGACTGGGGCAAATAATATTCATTGCGTGATTTGGATATTTTAATTATGATAGCCATCTATCGAAATCGTCTAATTTTGATTACTTTCAAGAATTGATTTGATCATTTTCAGTATCAGTTGGTATGCTTAACAGTGGAGTATTCATCAGTGAGAAATCTCTAACACAAAATTTTATAATCTATTTTAAACATAAAGGCATGGAATCGCTTTTCTACCCTTTCTAACGTAAAAGATATAATATGCAATAATGTTATTCATTTTATTCTATCTTCAGTGTTAGAATTAATAAAGAAGAATTATCAATATTATCGAAAGCGATGATTTAGAATGCTATTAAATGTAGATGCACTTAAACCCTTAGTGCGAATTATTTGAAACGACCCAATTTCTTTTCTTTTATCATGCAGGCAGTTTTAGATCCACTGGACTGATAAAGTGTAATTGATTTCTATTTTGACTCAAATTACGTCATTTGCAGTGGTGTGCAGCAATATGAATTTGTTTTCGGGGTCTATGATGAAATTGGTTTGGCCTTGAAAAATATTGCGTCATCCGTGACTGCATTAGATTTTTATCACGCCCAGACACTATTGTCTCGACTGTTGATTAGTTGTCTTACAGCCATTGTCTGCGATGTACATTAAACCAAGGAAGCACGCGAAAATTGTAGCTCTGCATGAACACACTGGCAAGCCTTACTAGTGAGTATATCAAAGTACTAAACTGTCCCGGAAACTCTTTCTAGTCAATCTGCTAGGAACGATTTTGTGGAATGGACATACGAAGTACTAACATGTGCACTGGGTCATGTTTCATTGGAAAAATATGAAAAAATGTAAATAATAACGGAATTATTCGTTTTGCTTCAATTAATTTGCACAAGAGCTTGTATATATATATATATATATATATATATATATATATATATATATATATATATATATATATATATATATATATATCAATTATGTAGTGCGTGTTCAATTTATATAACGTATATCATTCATACGAAAAACAAATAATGAAGTTAATTATATTGATTGCCATATAATTAACTTCATTATTTGTTTTTCGTATGAATGATTTACGCTATATATATATATATATATATATATATATATATATATATATATATATATATATATATATGTATATATATGTATATATATATATATATATATATATATATATATATATATATATATATACCAAGGAAGCGTACGAAAATTGTAACGCTGCAAGAAGATACTGGCAAGCCTTACCATTGAGCAAATCAAAGTACTATTGACTGGCTCACAAATTCTCCTGATTTAAATTCAATCGAGAATCTGTGATCAGTCTGCAAGGAACGATTTCGTGGAATGGATATGAGAAGTACTAAGATGTGCACTGGGTCATGCTTCATTTGAAAAATACGAAAAAAGTATATAATAACGGAATTATTCGTTTTGTTTTAATTAATTTACACAAGGGTATTTTTTCATACAAAACAAAATATTTTGGTCAACTAAATATGTATATATGAATCTATTCAACTGAATATGCATATATGAATCTATTCAACTGAATATGCATATATGAATCTATTCAACTGAATATGCATATATGAATCTATTCAACTGAATATATATATATAAATCTATTCAACTGAATATGCATATATGAATCTATTCAACTAAATATGTATATATGAATCTATTCAACTAAATATGTATATATGAATCTATTCAACTGAATATGCATATATTCAAACAAATAGGTGTATATGTATGCATGTCAACGTGACCGAGGGTTTGAACGTAATGACCTTGTCCAAAGTGTTGTTCAAGCCAGATAATGCGTTATCTCCCAGAAACTGTAATCCAGACCCACTCAGCATAGTTGCAATATATACCATTGGTCGGCTCAGTGTTTGTTAAACAAATACCAATATGTCGGAGAAGGCGTAAAAAACAACGATCAGCAAGTCACCGTAATGGTCGGGTGTCATCGGAAGCGAGTAGCCGACCATTATATATGTATACATCTAGGTGTGAGAAGGTAGAAATACCTACGTTGGGTTCCATGCTCAGTAAGCTCCCTGCGTTGGGAAGCGTTGGAGTCCTTAGTTTTCCAAGTAGGAGAAGGAAAACTCTACACAGCATCTAATGATGTGGACTTCTCCTATTTGGGGACATGTTGTTCTTCATAAGAGTGGGACTTTCTCCGTTTTAAAAATGTCAGCCATATCGTAAGTCACAATTGAGTCTTGCAAGGATATCTTGTGCTGGGCATATTCAGCAACGTGGTAACTACAATCTTCTACATATGACAAAAGCCGTTGATAATGAAATCTCCCAGCGAATCAAGAAGGCGAGTAATGCATTTGGTGGATGTCTGTCTCAGTATGGAATTTCAATTGAGACGAAGTTGAAGCTTTACAATACACGTGTTTTGTCGTCATTGATCAATGCATGTAAATCCTGGGTTAATTACTGGATATACCTGTTTGCGTCTGTCTCTGTATGGAATTTCAATTGAGACGAAGTTGAAGCTTTACAATACACGTGTTTTGTCGTCATTGATCTATGCATGTAAATCCTGGGTTAATTACTGGATATACCTGTTGGCGTCTGTTTCAGTATGGAATTTCAATTGAGACGAAGTTGAAGCTTTACAATACACGTGTTTTGTCGTCATTGATCTATGCATGTAAATCCTGGGTTAATTACTGGATATACCTGTTGGCGTCTGTCTCTGTATGGAATTTCAATTGAGACGAAGTTGAAGCTTTACAATACACGTGTTTTGTCGTCATTGATCTATGCATGTAAATCCTGGGTTAATTACTGGATATACCTGTTGGCGTCTCTCTCAGTATAGAATTTCAATTGAGACGAAATTGAAGCTTTACAATACACGTGTTTGTCGTCATTGGTCTATGCATGTAAATCCTGGGTTAATTACTGGATATACCTGTTGGCGTCTGTCTCAGTATGGAATTTCAATTGAGACGAAGTTGAAGCTTTACAATACACGTGTTTGTCGTCATTGGTCTATGCATGTAAATCCTGGGTTAATTACTGGATATACCTGTTGGCGTCTGTTTCAGTATGGAATTTCAATTGAGACGAAGTTGAAGCTTTACAATACACGTGTTTTGTCGTCATTGATCTATGCATGTAAATCCTGGGTTAATTACTGGATATACCTGTTGGCGTCTGTCTCTGTATGGAATTTCAATTGAGACGAAGTTGAAGCTTTACAATACACGTGTTTTGTCGTCATTGATCTATGCATGTAAATCCTGGGTTAATTACTGGATATACCTGTTGGCGTCTCTCTCAGTATAGAATTTCAATTGAGACGAAATTGAAGCTTTACAATACACGTGTTTGTCGTCATTGGTCTATGCATGTAAATCCTGGGTTAATTACTGGATATACCTGTTGGCGTCTGTCTCAGTATGGAATTTCAATTGAGACGAAATTGAAGCTTTACAATACACGTGTTTGTCGTCATTGGTCTATGCATGTAAATCCTGGTTTAATTACTGGATATACCTGTTGGCGTCTGTTTCAGTATGGAATTTCAATTGAGACGAAGTTGAAGCTTTACAATACACGTGTTTGTCGTCATTGATCTATGCATGTAAATCCTGGGTTAATTACTGGATATACCTGTTGGCGTCTGTCTCAGTATAGAATTTCAATTGAGACGAAGTTGAAGCTTACCAATACACGTGTTTGTCGTCATTGATCTATGCATGTAAATCCTGGATTAATTACTGAATATACCTGTTGGCGTTTGTCTCAGTATGGAATTTCAATTGAGACGAAGTTGAAGCTTTACAATACACGTGTTTGTCGTCATTGATCTATGCATGTAAATCCTGGATTAATTACTGAATATACCTGTTGGCGTCTGTCTCAGTATGGAATTTCAATTGAGACGAAGTTGAAGCTTTACAATACACGTGTTTGTCGTCATTGATCTATGCATGTAAATCCTGGGTTAATTACTGGATATACCTGTTGGCGTCTGTCTCAGTATGGAATTTCAATTGAGACGAAGTTGAAGCTTTACAATACACGTGTTTGTCGTCATTGGTCTATGCATGTAAATCCTGGGTTAATTACTGGATATACCTGTTGGCGTCTGTTTCAGTATGGAATTTCAATTGAGACGAAGTTGAAGCTTTACAATACACGTGTTTGTCGTCATTGGTCTATGCATGTAAATCCTGGGTTAATTACTGGATATACCTGTTGGCGTCTGTTTCAGTATGGAATTTCAATTGAGACGAAGTTGAAGCTTTACAATACACGTGTTTGTCGTCATTGGTCTATGCATGTAAATCCTGGGTTAATTACTGGATATACCTGTTGGCGTCTGTTTCAGTATGGAATTTCAATTGAGACGAAGTTGAAGCTTTACAATACACGTGTTTGTCGTCATTGGTCTATGCATGTAAATCCTGGGTTAATTACTGGATATACCTGTTGGCGTCTGTCTCAGTATGGAATTTCAATTGAGACGAAGTTGAAGCTTTACAATACACGTGTTTGTCGTCATTGATCTATGCATGTAAATCCTGGATTAATTACTGAATATACCTGTTGGCGTCTGTCTCAGTATGGAATTTCAATTGAGACGAAGTTGAAGCTTTACAATACACGTGTTTGTCGTCATTGATCTATGCATGTAAATCCTGGGTTAATTACTGGATATACCTGTTGGCGTCTGTCTCAGTATGGAATTTCAATTGAGACGAAGTTGAAGCTTTACAATACACGTGTTTGTCGTCATTGGTCTATGCATGTAAATCCTGGGTTAATTACTGGATATACCTGTTGGCGTCTGTTTCAGTATGGAATTTCAATTGAGACGAAGTTGAAGCTTTACAATACACGTGTTTGTCGTCATTGGTCTATGCATGTAAATCCTGGGTTAATTACTGGATATACCTGTTGGCGTCTGTTTCAGTATGGAATTTCAATTGAGACGAAGTTGAAGCTTTACAATACACGTGTTTGTCGTCATTGGTCTATGCATGTAAATCCTGGGTTAATTACTGGATATACCTGTTGGCGTCTGTTTCAGTATGGAATTTCAATTGAGACGAAGTTGAAGCTTTACAATACACGTGTTTGTCGTCATTGGTCTATGCATGTAAATCCTGGGTTAATTACTGGATATACCTGTTGGCGTCTGTCTCAGTATGGAATTTCAATTGAGACGAAGTTGAAGCTTTACAATACACGTGTTTGTCGTCATTGGTCTATGCATGTAAATCCTGGGTTAATTACTGGATATACCTGTTGGCGTCTGTTTCAGTATGGAATTTCAATTGAGACGAAGTTGAAGCTTTCCAATACACGTGTTTGTCGTCATTGGTCTATGCATGTAAATCCTGGTTTAATTACTGGATATACCTGTTGGCGTCTGTTTCAGTATGGAATTTCAATTGAGACGAAGTTGAAGCTTTACAATACACGTGTTTGTCGTCATTGGTCTATGCATGTAAATCCTGGGTTAATTACTGGATATACCTGTTGGCGTCTGTCTGAGTATAGAATTTCAATTGAGACGAAGTTGAAGCTTTACAATACACGTGTTTGTCGTCATTGGTCTATGCATGTAAATCCTGGGTTAATTACTGGATATACCTGTTGGCGTCTGTCTCAGTATGGAATTTCAATTGAGACGAAGTTGAAGCTTTACAATACACGTGTTTGTCGTCATTGGTCTATGCATGTAAATCCTGGGTTAATTACTGGATATACCTGTTGGCGTCTGTCTCAGTATGGAATTTCAATTGAGACGAAATTGAAGCTTTACAATACACGTGTTTGTCGTCATTGGTCTATGCATGTAAATCCTGGGTTAATTACTGGATATACCTGTTGGCGTCTGTCTCAGTATGGAATTTCAATTGAGACGAAGTTGAAGCTTTACAATACACGTGTTTGTCGTCATTGGTCTATGCATGTAAATCCTGGGTTAATTACTGGATATACCTGTTGGCGTCTGTCTCAGTATGGAATTTCAATTGAGACGAAGTTGAAGCTTTACAATACACGTGTTTGTCGTCATTGGTCTATGCATGTAAATCCTGGGTTAATTACTGGATATACCTGTTGGCGTCTTTCTCAGTATAGAATTTCAATTGAGACGAAGTTGAAGCTTTACAATACACGTGTTTGTCGTCATTGGTCTATGCATGTAAATCCTGGGTTAATTACTGGATATACCTGTTGGCGTCTGTCTCAGTATGGAATTTCAATTGAGACGAAGTTGAAGCTTTACAATACACGTGTTTGTCGTCATTGGTCTATGCATGTAAATCCTGGGTTAATTACTGGATATACCTGTTGGCGTCTGTCTCAGTATAGAATTTCAATTGAGACGAAGTTGAAGCTTTACAATACATGTGTTTGTCGTCATTGGTCTATGCATGTAAATCCTGGGTTAATTACTGGATATACCTGTTGGCGTCTGTCTCAGTATGGAATTTCAATTGAGACGAAGTTGAAGCTTTACAATACACGTGTTTGTCGTCATTGGTCTATGCATGTAAATCCTGGGTTAATTACTGAATATACCTGTTGGCGTCTGTCTCAGTATAGAATTTCAATTGAGACGAAGTTGAAGCTTTACAATACACGTGTTTGTCGTCATTGGTCTATGCATGTAAATCCTGGGTTAATTACTGGATATACCTGTTGGCGTCTGTCTCAGTATGGAATTTCAATTGAGACGAAGTTGAAGCTTTACAATACACGTGTTTGTCGTCATTGGTCTATGCATGTAAACCCTGGGTTAATTACTGGATATACCTGTTGGCGTCTGTCTCAGTATGGAATTTCAATTGAGACGAAATTGAAGCTTTACAATACACGTGTTTGTCGTCATTGGTCTATGCATGTAAATCCTGGGTTAATTACTGGATATACCTGTTGGCGTCTGTCTCAGTATGGAATTTCAATTGAGACGAAATTGAAGCTTTACAATACACGTGTTTGTCGTCATTGGTCTATGCATGTAAATCCTGGGTTAATTACTGGATATACCTGTTGGCGTCTGTTTCAGTATGGAATTTCAATTGAGACGAAGTTGAAGCTTTACAATACACGTGTTTGTCGTCATTGGTCTATGCATGTAAATCCTGGGTTAATTACTGGATATACCTGTTGGCGTCTGTTTCAGTATGGAATTTCAATTGAGACGAAGTTGAAGCTTTACAATACACGTGTTTGTCGTCATTGGTCTATGCATGTAAATCCTGGGTTAATTACTGGATATACCTGTTGGCGTCTGTCTCAGTATGGAATTTCAATTGAGACGAAGTTGAAGCTTTACAATACACGTGTTTGTCGTCATTGGTCTATGCATGTAAATCCTGGGTTAATTACTGGATATACCTGTTGGCGTCTGTCTCAGTATAGAATTTCAATTGAGACGAAGTTGAAGCTTTACAATACACGTGTTTGTCGTCATTGGTCTATGCATGTAAATCCTGGGTTAATTACTGGATATACCTGTTGGCGTCTGTCTCAGTATGGAATTTCAATTGAGACGAAGTTGAAGCTTTACAATACACGTGTTTGTCGTCATTGGTCTATGCATGTAAATCCTGGGTTAATTACTGGATATACCTGTTGGCGTCTGTCTCAGTATGGAATTTCAATTGAGACGAAATTGAAGCTTTACAATACACGTGTTTGTCGTCATTGGTCTATGCATGTAAATCCTGGGTTAATTACTGGATATACCTGTTGGCGTCTGTTTCAGTATGGAATTTCAATTGAGACGAAGTTGAAGCTTTACAATACACGTGTTTGTCGTCATTGGTCTATGCATGTAAATCCTGGGTTAATTACTGGATATACCTGTTGGCGTCTGTTTCAGTATGGAATTTCAATTGAGACGAAGTTGAAGCTTTACAATACACGTGTTTGTCGTCATTGGTCTATGCATGTAAATCCTGGGTTAATTACTGGATATACCTGTTGGCGTCTGTCTCAGTATGGAATTTCAATTGAGACGAAATTGAATCTTTACAATACACGTGTTTGTCGTCATTGGTCTATGCATGTAAATCCTGGGTTAATTACTGGATATACCTGTTGGCGTCTGTCTCAGTATGGAATTTCAATTGAGACGAAATTGAAGCTTTACAATACACGTGTTTGTCGTCATTGGTCTATGCATGTAAATCCTGGGTTAATTACTGGATATACCTGTTGGCGTCTGTTTCAGTATGGAATTTCAATTGAGACGAAGTTGAAGCTTTACAATACACGTGTTTGTCGTCATTGGTCTATGCATGTAAATCCTGGGTTAATTACTGGATATACCTGTTGGCGTCTGTCTCAGTATGGAATTTCAATTGAGACGAAATTGAAGCTTTACAATACACGTGTTTGTCGTCATTGGTCTATGCATGTAAATCCTGGGTTAATTACTGGATATACCTGTTGGCGTCTGTCTCAGTATGGAATTTCAATTGAGACGAAATTGAAGCTTTACAATACACGTGTTTGTCGTCATTGGTCTATGCATGTAAATCCTGGGTTAATTACTGGATATACCTGTTGGCGTCTGTTTCAGTATGGAATTTCAATTGAGACGAAGTTGAAGCTTTACAATACACGTGTTTGTCGTCATTGGTCTATGCATGTAAATCCTGGGTTAATTACTGGATATACCTGTTGGCGTCTGTTTCAGTATGGAATTTCAATTGAGACGAAGTTGAAGCTTTACAATACACGTGTTTGTCGTCATTGGTCTATGCATGTAAATCCTGGGTTAATTACTGGATATACCTGTTGGCGTCTGTCTCAGTATGGAATTTCAATTGAGACGAAGTTGAAGCTTTACAATACACGTGTTTGTCGTCATTGGTCTATGCATGTAAATCCTGGGTTAATTACTGGATATACCTGTTGGCGTCTGTTTCAGTATGGAATTTCAATTGAGACGAAATTGAAGCTTTACAATACACGTGTTTGTCGTCATTGGTCTATGCATGTAAATCCTGGTTTAATTACTGGATATACCTGTTGGCGTCTGTCTCAGTATGGAATTTCAATTGAGACGAAGTTGAAGCTTTCCAATACACGTGTTTGTCGTCATTGATCTATGCATGTAAATCCTGGATTAATTACTGGATATACCTGTTGGCGTCTGTCTCAGTATGGAATTTCAATTGAGACGAAGTTGAAGCTTTACAATACACGTGTTTTGTCATTGAAATATGCATGTAAACCCTGCCTTAATTAACCAGGTGGACGTCTGTCTAAGTATGGAATTTAAATTGGGACGAAGCTGAAGCTTTCCAATACACGTGTTTTGTCGTCATTGATATATACATGTAAACCCTGATCTTGATCCTTCCTTTTGATCGACCTTTTTTGTTAATATCTTTTCCAAGATTTCTTGCTGCTTTAAAATTTGCTGTTCCTAACTGCTGTTCCTGCCGTTGCTACTGTTGTATCTGTTGTTGTTGTTGTTGTTGTTGATACTGTAAATGTTGTACTTGCAATAATTCGATTTGTTTTGAATCGATTTATTTTTTTCTTCCCAGTGTGTCTGTTGCTGCTGCATAGCAGAACACATGGTTTTCGAAAATTTCAAGAACTCTTCCATATTACTTTTTAAGGCACAACAAAAATAAAAATAAAAATCAATGTACCTTTAGTCGATAAACTAGTCCAGCGACTGGTAAAAACCTATTATTCGACGTTTGACTTGGTCGTCGCTGTTATCTTTGGAGGGGTGTCTTTTTTCACTCCTCGTTCGATACTGTTAAATTACCTTGTGAGTTTATTTTGAATTTACGTTCGCCGCTGTTATATCGTCTTGTGAGTTGTTTTCGAATCCTCGTAGTCACTGTTATGTTGTGTCGTGAGTTCTTTTCGAATCCTCGTCGCCACTGTTTTATCGTGTCGTGAGTTCTTTTCGAATCCCCGTCGCCACTGTTATATCGTGGATTATACGATATAAACAACAAAGTAATCCCGAGTGGAAAGATTACAATAACACAAGAAATCAGGTAACAAATAACAATGGTTTATTGTACGTAAAGTACAAATGAGCAAGAGTTCGTAATACTAAGGAAAACAGGAGATAAGTCACGGAGGTTAGTAAGGGTCGCCTTCTCTCTCTCTGTTTGTCCCACTTTCCCCTCTACTTCAATAGCTCGTCAGCCTGGGTTAATTACTGTATATACATGAAAAGCTTGGTACGATTTCACCAACACTATATCTCGTCGTATATTGGGTACCAGTGGCAAATGTTGGTAAGTCATGCTGATATCCTCGAATGTAGTCACTCTAGCACTATAGAGTCTCTGATACTTCAGTGCCAGTTACGACTGAGTGGTGATGTGGTCAGGATAAACGACTATATGATTCTTAAGCAGATTGTGTGTGGTCAGTTGAAAAGAGAGAGAAAAGACTGCAGTGAAAGTGAAAGTGAAAGTGGGATGTAATGTTTGTATCAATAACATACTGGAGAAGGCCAGCCTTTTGCAAAATAATTTGTGGATCTTCGCTCTTCATTATTTGCACCAGTTTGGTTATACTATTTACATTATTTGAACTATTGTCTTCATTTTTGTCGACATATTTATTACAACTTTTCGGCCGCTGTACGCTCCGGCCTTCTTCAGGTGGTTGGAATGTCGAACTGAACGCTATATTTCGCACACTGGGGTAGACTGTTCTAGTTCCACGTGCCAAGGACACATGGCACAGTGGATAAAGGCGTTCGTTAGATCCAGGGACAGGAGCCGAAGAATGTGAGTTCAATACCCGGTTAAGGCAGTGGAGAACTTGGAGACGGAAATTAACAGGATATAACAACTGACATCCATTAAACATGGCACGTGGAACTAGAACAGTCTGTCCCAGCGAACGAAATAAAGGGTTCAGTTCGACATTCCAACCACCTGAGGAAGGCCGGAGCGTACAACGACCGAAACGTTGTAATAAATATGGCGACAAGGTGAGGACACTAGTCCGAATAATGTAAATAGTGTACATAATACCTCATCTCAGAAATATAGACAGATACTGAAGGGTCGAAACGTTGTGATAAATATGGCGACAAAGATGAGGACAATAGTCCGAATAATGTAAACAGTGTACATAATACCTCATCTCAGAAAATAGACAGATACTGAAAGGCCGAAACGTTGTAATAATTATGGCGACAAAGATGAGGACAATAGTCCGAATAATGTAAATAGTTTACATAATACCTCATCTCAGAAATATAGACAGATACTGAACGGTCGATACGTTGTAATAAATATGGCGACAAAGATGAGGACAGTAGTCCGAATAATGTAAATAGTGTACATAATACCTCATCTCAGAAATATAGACAGATACTGAAGAGCCGAAACGTTGTGATAAATATGACAACAAAGATGGGGACACTAGTCCGAATAATGTAAACAGTGTACATAATACCTCATCTCAGAAAATAGACAGATACTGAAAGGCCGAAACGTTGTAATAAATATGGCGACAAAGATGAGGACAATAGTCCGAATAATGTAAATAGTGTACATAATACCTCATCTCAGAAATATAGACAGATACTGAACGGTCGATACGTTGTAATAAATATGGCGACAAAGATGAGGACAATAGTCCGAATAATGTAAATAGTGTACATAATACCTCATCTCAGAAATATAGACAGATACAATTTGGTTATGTTAATCATTTTAATGTTTGGCTCCCTCATAACAGAAGAAAAACTCAACTAGATCGGCCATCCTGGAGGAAAGCAGTGTACAATGGTAGGAGTGACTTTGAACAGAATCGTGTCGGGCATGAAAAACTTGTAAGAGATATTCGTAAGTGCCTTGATATTAATCTCCCTGAGAATGTTGGTACAGAGCTTGATTTAATGTGTAATGAATTTAGTTGAGTCTAAGTAGGGCAGGCCTAATAATAACAAAAGAAACCACATACAGAGAGAAAGTCATCTACTACACGTTATACAACATTTCTACTTGCAGCGGAGTGCAGAATTAATTTCAACTCGGAACTAATTTCAACTCGGAACTAATTTCAACTCCGAACTAATTTCAAATCGGAACTAATTTCAACTCCGAACTAAATTCAAATCCGAACTAATTTCAACTTTGAACTAATTTCAACAGTTCTCTATTTACGAACACGAAATCTGTGAAATCCTTCTCACACGGATTTAAATTTCAATAAATCTGTGAAGTTTTCAAACGAAATTAAAATTTAATTTATTGATTTTCTTAAATTTTCAACAATAACAGCTTCTGTTGAATGAGAGATTTTTTACAAAAAAATACAGCTAAGCAATCTACAGTTTTTGCTACAAAGAACATTGCATTTTTATTGAATCAGATTTAAATGAATAAAAGTAAATTAAAAAAAAATTCCACTTTATTCATTTGCAACAAAAAAGAATGAAAGTTGCAGAAAAGCTGAATTCTGAATTATCTTATCTACTCGAGATTTTTAATGTTAAATTAAAAAATGAACACCAACTCATTGAATTTTGTTTAGGAATTCACGGAAATTGGTAACTTTGATTTTAAATCGAGTTGAAATTAGTTCCGAGATGAAATTAGTTCCGAGTTGAAATTAGTTCCGAGTTGAAAGTAATTCCGAGTTGAAATTAGTTCCGAGTTGAAATTAGTTCTGTTACTTCTTGCAGCGAGCGTAGAAATGAATGTGCCTCTATCAAGACGTCGTATGAAAGTTCATCAAAGTATTACTGTAATGCGTATTGCAAGAGGTGCCAAACGTTGCCACATCTTAGTAAAAGAATGTAAGTCCTACTTTATGTGCCGTTTCCTCTCAGAACGTAGACGATCATGGCTCTTCACAATTTCCTGCCCCATGTCATTTTAAATATTTGTTTTCTTTTCCTTATTTCTCTTAAACCCTAGTCCGTCATCCATTTTCTCAAGCTTGTCAAATATGTCATGCGCTTTCTTGTCCTGTGAGTATCAGATTTTTTCTTCCTCATTTTGAGGAGATTGTCCATCATTCGCTACCATATAGGAGGACATATATCATATAACAGTTCAGGACACTTTTCTTTGTTTCTAAAGTAGTTATTCTGTCTCTTAATACTCTGTTTAGCTTTTGAAATGCATCCTTAGCAGGACAAAAAATTCGCTCTGCATATATCTGAGGATCAATTGATAGCATTACTCGAAATTGAATCGCAGCTATCATTTATTTGTTTAGCCTAGTATATATGTATGCATTCTTGTAAGAATAGCAAAATATATTTTTTTAAATTATGAGAAAAGTCTGTTTTAAATTTCTTCATTGAAAATGATTCTATTGAACCATATTTAAGAATCATTTTCTACTCAATTGAATCTTGTATATCCACTCGACTCGACAGGCCAAAGGATTTGTGTATTTTTCAGCTAAGGTAAAAGCTGTGATTTTAGAAAGCAAACAGGTAAGTACTTATTTTATAACACAACTTCTTCACCCTTTCTGAACTTTATGTAATTCTGTGTCAAATGAAACTCATCTTGATATGAAGAACAGGTATTTGGTTAACTTCTAATCATTTAATTATAGGTAAGAAGATCTAAGTAGACTTTCAAATGTTTTGAAATTTTCTTTTGATTTTACAACTTGACACTAATGGAAAACAGAATTAAATATAAAAGGAATCTATGAATGACAAAGCAAATGGTGAAAAGGTTAAAAGGAAGAATTTATTTTACATTGGCGAGAAATAAATTCTTTCAAATCACAATCAAGTATCTTTCCGTGGAACAATCAGACGAACAATTGTAAAACTATTGTCGAAGAAGGTGTATGTTTGTTTCTTTGTTCTTTTGTTTTGTCTTACGGAATAACAACCTCAATGGGTTATTTAATGCCGACAAGATTTTTATTGATGGTAATATTTTTTCTTCATAAATGTATTGTTGGTAATAATGTATTGCTGGTTGTTATAATTTTTTCTTCAAAAATTCATAACTGGTAATAATTTTTTACAAAAATGTATTGCTGGTAATATTTTTTTCGCCAAAAATGTATTGCTGGTAATATTTTTTTTCGTCAAAAATTTATTGCTGGTAATATTTTTTTTCCTCAAAAATTTATTGCTGGTAATATTTTTTTTCCTCAAAAATTTATTGCTGGTAATATTTTTTTTCCTCAAAAATTTATTGCTGGTAATATTTTTTTTCCTCAAAAATGTATTGCTGGTAATATTTTTTTTCGTCAAAAATGTATTGCTGGTAATATTTTTTTTCCTCAAAAATGTATTGCTGGTAATATTTTTTTTCAAAATTGTGTTGCTGGTAATAATGTACTGCTGGTAATTTTTTCCTTCAAAAATATAATGCTAGTAATTGTTTTACAAAAACGGATTGCTGGTATTAAAACCCATTTTTACACTTTCATAGTGTTTTGATCCCAGTTTGGGGGTTAACTATTTATCCATAGCTGGGAACCTAACAGGTGCTACCACCCCAGCTAAGGGTGGACCTGGGAACACCAGCAATTAAGATGCGGTTCCACGCTCCTCACATCCTCCTGATCAGAGGCGTTGCTGTTGGATGTAATTTATAGTCTTACCCTGGACGCGGATGTAGTTTATAGTTTTTACCCTGGAGGCGAATGTAGTTTATCGTCTTACCCAGGACGCGGATATAGTTTATCGTCTTACCCAGGAGACGTATGTAGTTTATCGTCTTACCCAGGACGCGCATGTAGTTTATCGTCTTACCCTGGAGGCGGATGTAGTTTATCGTCTTACCCAGTACACGTATGTAGTTTATCGTCTTACCCAGGATACGTATGTAGTTTATCGTCTTACCCAGGACGCGGATGTAGTTTATCGTCTTACCCAGGACACGTATGTAGTTTATCGTCTTACCCAGGACGTGGATGTAGTTTATCGTCTTACCCAGGACACGTATGTAGTTTATCGTCTTACCCAGGACGTGGATGTAGTTTATCGTCTTACCCAGGAAACGTATGTAGTTTATCGTGTTACCCAGGACGCGGATGTAGTTTATCGTCTTACCCAGGACACGTATGTAGTTTATCGTCTTACCTACGACGCGGATGTAGTTTATCGTCTTCCCCGGGACACGTATGTAGTTTATCGTCTTACCCAGGAAGCGGATATAGTTTACCGTCTTACCCAGGATGCGGATGTAGTTTACCGTCTTACCCAGGACGGGGAGGTGTCTGAATGAGTCGCAATTTGTTTTTCCTCTTGGCTGTGCAAAATTTCAGTTAATAATCGTACAAGTTTCTTTAAAACATTGTGTTATTCACACTTTCACTGCATCATGTTTATTCTATGATATACTCAAAGGATTACAGGTAAAAATCTATGTGATTTTACAAATGCTTCAGGATTCATCCTCTGCTGCGAAACGTTTTTAGCGGATAAACTCCTAAAATAAGCGAACAACTATAAGACCAGAAATGAGAAAAATAGCGAGGTTAATGGGGTGGACCAACAGCACGTGCCAAAAAAAAAAAAAAGAAACCTTTGGCTTTTCTTTTTTTGTGTGTATTTTCTTTGACTTTAAAGGTGTATGAGATTTGTGCGGTAACGAGCTTGAAGGCAAGAGCCTTTTGCAAAACATCAGACTGAGCTTTGACGTGATATTCACGCGCTGATAATCAAAAGAATGAAAAGAGCATCAGAGGTGAAAGGAGGTATATATATATATATATATATATATATATATATGTGTGTGTGTGTGTGTGTGTGTGTGTGTGTGTGTGTGTACTTAATGTAAAGGCGTCGGCAAACGGAGACATGGTACATTAAACCAATCATTGCTTATTCATGATCAAAAAGAAAATGGGCTACGAATAATTGAAGCGTTTTCGTTTGCATTGTTCTCATGGAACTGCATCAGGCATTGATAGGAAGCATGCTGTTTAGCTTTTTCATTAGGCTTTCAAAGACTAAAAATGTATGGCTAAGCAAATAATCGTGGCAACAATGACAAAGAACGATACAGGCGGATTTTGAGAGCGACGTGAAGAATTGTAAAACAATGAAAGATCAAAATGTAATTAAGTATTATTATTGCGTGTCAAATTTATTGAATTTGCCGATTATGAGTACTTAGATCGCAATTCCAGAAGGTGGAGGTCAACTAGTGGAGGTAGGTGCTTGGTTAAAACACGAAAGAATAAGTACGTTTCTTTTTCATTCTACCGAGAGAAAAAAACAAACAAACTTATTTCCTCCTTGAGAACTAATAGAATAAATGGCTTCGGCATAAATGCGAAGACTCAACGCTTGGTCAGAAGAATGAATTAAAAAAGACTTTTGGTAGCAGGAGTAATAAAAACAAACGGTTTTATGCTATGCCATTTATTATAGGTATATCGTAAAGTTTAACAAGCACTAAGCTACTTCGACTGGGGAAGATTGTGTTGAGCTAATCTTGCTACTTAAGTAGCCCTTCTTGTTTTGAAAATTTGCTATTGAGATCAGTAAGAAAATACATTGCATCAAACAGATTCTCTAGACAATCCAGCCTAAATAAATGTCTGCATGTATATTTATGCAGGTGTGTTCAGGCTATACGCATATATATATATATGTATATATATATATATATATGTGTGTGTGTGTGTGTGTGTGTGTGTGTGTGTGTGTGTGTGTGTATGTTTTTACAGGTGTATGTGTGCATGTATGTGAACGAATTTATGTACTTGGATTTTTGTGTGCTAATATATGTTACTGTTTGCATATGTATAACTGAATGTGTATATACTTGTACCTAAAATTCTTTCAGGTGTCCGTGAATGATGAAAATGTGTATATGTCTGTATATGTGTTTAGACAGGTGTTCATGCACTGTGCTCATCCCTAAGTTGGTATGTTTGGGAACAGATACGTATACCAGTGTTTGCACAGGTGTACATACATTTTGCCTATATATATATATATATATATATATATATATATATATATATATATAAGCAATCGGACGTCTAGCCACATTGAAGAGCTGTGATATAGCGAAACAGTCTGTTGATGGATGACAATATATATATATATATATAAATATATATATATATATGTGTGTGTGTGTGTGTGTATGTGTGTGTATGTGTGTGTCAGTACACGCACGGGTATGGTGTGTTTGGCGGTAAAGTGGCGTATGTGTCGCTTAAATCTAAATGAATAAGCGTGTGTACATTGTATATAATATACGTATGTTTATGTATGCGTGTACAAACAAGTTTACATAGGTGTAATGACAAAAGTACGCAGGTGTAGGGTTTAAGAAAGCTTTATTCAACTGAGAATACAAGGTTCGCGTATAGTGTCCTTTTATAGTCCCACTAAACAGAAATAGCTCTCTTAAAGAGTAAAGTAATAAAACAAGGGGAGACCACTCTTGAATATTCATAACAATAGGTAAGTCTTATACGGTTAATTGCTGTTAAGTGTCAGACTGGTCAGTAGTTAGAAAGGTATGTGTTAACTAAGTGATATGCAGATAAGAATTTGACAGGTAAATGTTAGGTTAAGCAAGTGATTGACAGGTAAGTGCTATACAGATCAATGCTAGGTAAGTGTTGCCCAATTAAGTGTTAGGTGGGATTGATGAATGAGTTTTACTTCATAATATTTATTTCATTCTGTCATGAAGATCATTGCACCAATCTCTTTCTCTCGCTCTCTCGCTCTCTCTCTCGCTCTCTCGCTCTGTCCCTCCCCCTCTCTATGTGTCCCCCTCTCCCCCTTATCTCCCCTCTCTCTCCCTCCCCTCTCTCTCTCCCTCCCCCTCGTACTCTCTCTCTCGCTCTCATCCCCCTCTCCCCCTCTCTCTTTTAGAATTTTCATATTGCAATGTTGCTAATCAGACGCTTTCTCTATATCTACATGATGGTTCCGTGTAGGATACAGGTTCGATTCCTGTCGGAGGACGCATATTTTCTATGACATTACTCGGACATTCAGACTGCTAAATGTTTTTAATACTGTTTATTATAAACAGAGCATTTACTTAAATATTTGTATCTATAAAATTAATGTATAAACAATAAATATATTAAAATAATTGTCGGACATAGTTTATTTCATGATATATGACGTCATTTGTTTACGTTAATATAACGCTTCGAGCAGATATGAGCATTCGAAAAAAATCGTGGAACATTTGTAGTTTAGAAGCAGTAATTCAACCTTGCTAACCAGACGCTTCTTCTGTAGCTAAATGGCATAGCACGTCAGGCTATATGATGGTCCCACGTAGGATACAGATTCGATTCCTGTCGGGGGATACATATTTTCAATGAAATTTCTCGGTCATTCAGGCCGGTAAATGTTGTTTACTGCTTATTATAAACAGAGCATTTTACTTAAATATTTGTATCTATAAAAATATCGTATAAACAAAAAGTATATTCAAATAATTGTCGGGCTTAGTTTATTTCATAATATATGACGTCATTTGTTTACTTGCAGATACGCTTCGAGCAGATATGAGCGTTCGAAAGAAATCATGGGAAATTTGTAGTTTAAAAACAGTAATTTGACCTTGCTAACCAGACGCTTCCTCTGTAGCTAAATAGTATAGCACGTCAGACTATATGTGCCATATTTTCTATGGCAATTTCTCGGACATTCAGACCGGTAAATGTTGTGAATACTGTCTATTTTATTTTATTTTTTTTTTTTTTTTTAAGCGTATCACCCCAAGCAAGGCTGGTGGCCACTATCACGCATGGGGTTACAGAAGGGTTGGAGGAAGAGCAGATAGGAGTGGTAAAGGAAGGGATGTGGAGAAAGAGAAGGACGGAGGGTCGATCAAGGCAGGGGGGTTACGGAAGATATAGAGCGAGAGCAGATAGGAATGAAAGATGAAAGGAAGTGGAGAAGGGAAGTGGATAGATCAAGGCAACTGGAGATGACGATTGACGCTACACTTAAACCGTTTGAGATTGTATTTGTCAGGGAAACAGTAATAGGGAAGGGAGTTCCATAGGCGAGATGTGCGAGACATGAAGCTATTGGAGTAGAAGAGACGTCTACATCTAACAGTTTCAACGGTGAAGGGGTGGGAATGGGATACCAGCCTCGTAGGACGCTTAAATTCACGAGGCCTAGGGACAAGCGAAAGCAACTCCTCGGAGCAATTACCGTGGAAGTACTTGTAGAAAAGGCAGAGCGATGCAACATCGCGTCTGTGAGAGAGCGACTGCAGACGAGATGACAGATCAGGGCCAATCACATTGCATATCCGTCTCTGGATCTTATCAAGAACCCTGACGCAACAGGCAGGGGCTCCAGATCATAAATGGCAGCAATACTCCATGCAAGGGCGAATGGTAGACTTATAGACTTGGAGGATCGATTCCGGGGAGAAGAATTTCCTAGCTCGGCACAGGGAACCAACTTTTCTTGCGGTGGATGATGCAACTGACTCGATGTATTTGTTCCATCTCAGATCAGCGGACAGCGTGAGACCGAGATAAACAGAGCATCTACTTAAATATTTGTATGTATATAAATAAAGTATAAACTCTCTCTCTCTCTCACTCACTCTCTCTCTCTCACTCACTCTCTCACTCTCTCTTTTTCTCTCTCTCTTTCTCTCTCTCTCACTCACTCACTCTCTCTCACTCTCTCTCTCTCTTTCTCTCTCTCTCTTTCTGTCTCTCTCTCACTCTTTCTCTCACTCACTCTCTCTCTCTCTCTTATGATTTTCATATTGCAATGTTGGTTATGTAATTATTACTTATTTCGATTCCCCGTCACCGACAACACATAATGATTCGCACACTTATGCCTTAGTAATAATAATGTGCAGATCTGTGTTTGCGAGATATATTTCTCGTTTTTAAAACAAATGTGACACAAGGGTGTTATATTTTATCGATTCAGAGAAAGATGAAATTTATAAAAGAGAGCAAGAGAGAGAGAGAGAGAGAGAGAGAGAAAGAGAAAGTGAGTGAGAGAAACGAGGAAGATGAAAAGTATTAGTAACTGTAAAAGTCTATCGCAGTCATTATAATGTTTAATTTTGTGGTATTTGCGAAGAAAAGCAATTTATCTTAAATATTATATTCTTTCTCTTCCTGTGTCATCAGCTACACGGAATGACCGGCGATGGACAGAACGAGAGCGGATTACTTTTACACGGTTATAGCATTCTATCACTCAGTTAATTTTCATGAAAAGGACCTTTGCATATGAGAAAGTATTTAGATTCCTACATTTCTCGTCTATTTTTTTTTTGTATCTATAGTCAGTTATGTGCCATACGTGATACACGCTTAGCCGAGCATGTATCTTTCGATACATGATTGACAAGGCAGATTTTTTTCCGCAGTAAGTTGCTGTTTCTTTCTGCGGTAGACCAGTTGACATCTCGGTCTGTCCTACTATTTACCCATAGCTGGGAGGAAAAAGAAGAGGATTCATACCTTCCCCACGTAAGTGAATGTACCCCGATAATGCTAGGTCAGACTTAAGAGTGTCTTATCAACATTTCCTTAGATTCAAGTATTGAAAACACATAAAATCTCAAATTAAATCAATGTATAGTTTTCAGTAAAACAAAGCCTAAACCTGAGACAAGTGCTAAACAACGTACTTGAAAAGTGATCTTAAAATATTTGCATATAATTCAGTCAGTTATGTACCATGCGTAATAAACGCATAGGCGATTATGTATCTTTCGATACATGACTGACTAGGCAGATTTTTTCCTGCAGTAGGTTGCCATTTCTTTCTGCGGTAGACCAGTTGCCATCCAAGGCTATAGAACCCGGTCTGTCCTGCTATTTACCATAGGTGGGGAGAAGAGGAGTCATACCTTTCCCACATATGTGAATGTACCCCGATAAGGCTAGGTCAGACTTAAGATTGTCTAATGTGATCTTTAGTAGATCAAATATCTATGTATTTTTAATACAAAGAAAAATAGTCTTAAAATGTGCTATATATATGGGGGAAAAGTGCTCAATATCAAAGATAGAGCGTGTGTAAATATAAAAATGAACATAGAAGTCAACACTTAGAGGCGACAGTCTGTTTCATGTTAGATGCAATCGTCAGGCCACGAGTGCTGTTATTTTTTAAATAAAAAATAAAAAAAACAAAAAAAATAACAAAATTCAAATATAACAGCACTCGTGGCCTGACGATTGCATCTGGCATGAAACAGACTGTCGCCTCTAAGTGTTGACTTCTATGTAATTTTAATACTAAAGAAGAGGATTCATACGTTTCCCAAAGGTATTAGCACGTAAGCGAATGTAATGGATTCGACTGGAATTCGAACTCGGCTCTCCGGTTCCTCAATCCGAGCCACTATCTATTACTCCACTTTGATTAAAGTAGTGAAGGTTTTCTGCAGAACCAACCATACTTTTTGAAGAGCCGAATACAGAGATCTGGTGCACTACAGACGACAAGGTCCCCAAACGACCCTGCTCAGGTCTTGAACTCAGAGTTCTCCTTCTCCTAGACCATTGGCTACAGAACCCAATTTTTCCTGCTATTTAACCATAGCTGGGGGAAGAAGAAGACGATTAATACCATTCCTAAAGGTATTAGCACTTAAGCGAATATAATGGATTCGACTGGAATTCGAACCCGACTCTCTGATTTTAATCTATAACAGATCTTAAAATAGTACGACTACCTTCAGTCAACGACATTTTCACTTGCATCTTGTGTGTAAATGTATGTGAATAGGAGTATGCCAGCTCATTTTGAAAGGCGTGGAGAGCGCGATCTAAGCATCCATGTTGGATACTTTCTGTGTGTCTAGCTGTTGGGACTGTGCACTGTACATTGATATTATCCTAATTGCCGGTATGCAGAACAATATCCCGGATATGTAAATGTACTCAAAACATAATCTACTTCCGCATACATGGCTCTATCTTTCCAGAATATTTGCATTTCTGAAAGCGTGTAGACATTTTGACACTACAAATATGATTGATTGTCAATATGTTTTCTCGAATGTATTAAAAAATACTTGAAAATCATATACGACATCGGATTCACAATTCACTCTGTGTGCGTGCGTGTCTGTGTGTGTGTGTGCGTGCGTATATATATATATATATATATATATATATATATATATATATATATATGTAATGAAATGGACAAAGTCCGACAATTATTTTAAGACATTTTTATGTTTATACATTCTTTTTCTAGATACAAATATTTCTCGGACATTCAGGCCGGTAAATGTTGTTTAATACTGTTTATTATAAACAGAACATTTACTTAAATATTAGTATCTATAAAAAGAATGTATAAACATAAAAATGTCTTAATATATATATATATATATATATATATATGCGTGTGTTTGTGTGAGCGTGTGTGTATCTACAAGTGTCTGTCTCATTCATTTTATAAATATATATATATATATATATATATATATGCGTCCATATATATACATACATATACATATATATATATATATATATATATATATATATATATATATATACATATATTTATATATATATATACATATATATATATATATATATATATATATATATATATATATATATATATATATATGTATGTATGTATATTTCTCTCTTTCTTTAGGTATGTATGTCGGTATGTATGGTTGCGGGTGTGTGTCTGTGATCAAGTACTATTTGCTACAAACGATCACACAGAAGTGTTTGTCCGTTGCAGCAACTCAGCCGCCATCGCCATCGCCTCCGCCATCGCCTCCGCTGCCCTAGCTTTGTGCTAATTCAATCTGGAAAATGAATTTATGCATTTATTAGGCGTAACGCCAGATTTCGACATATTTGTTTAAACGATTTACAGGCAAGCAGAAAGAGCTTCAGAGATTTTACAAGTACATGAACTATGTAGCATCGCTTTCAAATACAATTTTTGAACTACTAGCCCATGATGCACGCCATGAATTGGAGATCTTTATATCAAGGTAGTGGGAAAATTTAACTATCATGGGAGTGTTTTAACAGACGATGGGGAACATGACACTGCAATCCAAAGGATGATGAACTGCTGTGCAATATCAATCCTCCCATCGGGCAGTGAATGTTGGACAATTTCCACACAGATAATGAAGATACTCGAGAAAACAGAGATATGACTATATAGAAAGATGCTGAGATTATCATTTAAGGAGTATGTGAGCAACGAGAAAAAGGTAAAATTTCTTAGAATCAGAAAGAAAGAAATTTCTAAGATGCGTAATGAGGAAAGAGGGCATGAAGAATTTGACACTCACAAGACAAGACAGGCAAGAAACTGCGAGTAACCTCTCGAACAGGCAGTCGGAGAAATAGTAAAACGGTAAACATTGCTAAGAGCTACTAAAGACGGGAAATTGTGGAGAGCCATGATCGCCGATGTCCTGATGGAACAATGCACATAGAAGAGAAGATCCCCAAAACGACTATTTATACAAAATGTTGGCTCCATATGTCTTGCGGAAACACATGCCAAGCCACACTCGGAAAAGGAACTGTCAGTCATTGCTTCCATATATGAAAAAATATAGTTTTTAAATTTAGTTACATATATATATATATATATATATATATATATATATATATAGTTTACGAAAAACTAGGTAATCCGTATGGGTAGACCCAATGAGGATAAAATCCAGAGAGCTCAATGTAAATCAGAGCTAGTAATTTAAATAAAAACAGACTACTTTAAGGTTCCATATAATAAATTATTTCACCACAGTCCTTTTAAAGGACAGTCGATCATCAGATTTATTTCCAAATGTTATATATATATATATATATATATATATACGAAACTTCTATAAAAGAAGAATTGGTGCACAAATACACAATTATATATATATATATATATATATATATGTGTGTGTGTGTGTGTGTGTGTGTGTGTGTGTGTGTGTGCACTCGGAAAAACAACTTTTAGTCATTGTTTACATGTACGATAAAATATAGTTTATATATATATATATATATAATTGTGTATTTGGGCACCAATTCTTCTTTTATAGAAGTTTCGTATATATATATATATATATATATATATATATATATATATATATATATATATATAACAAAAAGCTCAAACACTAATATTCCATGGTATTAATTTATTATATTGGAATCGTAATCACGATCCAATTCCTCAGACCTACAAATTCAAAAAGAAATCGGAAAATATAGCTCCGGGTATAAAAAACAAAATTTCGGTGAGAGTGTATGTGCGGGAGTGTGAAACAAGTTTGAAAGTGATATGTATGAAAGCTTTAGGGAGGGGTATAAATGAGTTCTACCTGGATTCTATCCTCTTGAGTATTTATATATATATATATATATATATATATATATATATATATATATATATATATATATATATATATATATATATATATATATATATATATATATATATATATACATACATATATTATATATATATATATATGTATATTGACCACTAATATTATCCCTGTCTCTCTCTCTCTCTCTCTCTATATATATATATATATATATATATATACATATACATACATATATATATATATATATATATATATATATATATATATACATATATATATATATATATATATATGTATGTATATGTGTATATATATATATATATATATATATATATATGTATATATATATATATATATATATATATATATATATATATATATATATATATATATATATATATATATGTATATATATATATATATATATATATATATGGAGAGAGAAAGAATGGGGAGGAAGTTGAGTTTGATCAAATTTTTGTAGCATCAAGTATACTAAAATATTGTAAATAGTCAATAATATAGCAAATGTCTCTATGCTTTGAGTCAATCTTTCCCTGGATCACAAAACATAGAAGCCAAATCTCTATCGATATATCCAGCGTGCAGAATTTTAGATGTTTTTTGGGGGTTTTTTTTTTCTGAATAGAAAGGACTCACATTACGAGACCCACATTTTTGCGGGCGTTTTCCGCTCTTTTGTGCGATTGCCGCTTTTATCTACGTCTATCGTTGTCTACAAGAAACACAAGCTCTGCTGATGACAAAGGCATGAACACAAAGAAAAAAAGATGTTGCCCGCAAGACTGGGTTTGTATATGGAAATCACTCGTAACCATGCACTATTTCCATTCAACATCTAAACAGAAACACATGCATCAATTCGTATAGGCACTCTTTTTGAACACACATATACAGAGACTCGCGCACACACAGGCAAACAGACATGCAATATTAGGTGCGTATGTGGTGGTGGTGCCCAGCCAACTGGTAAATAGGCTAATTCTATAAGCAGTTCTTTTTTCCTATGAGCGGGAATCTTGTGTTTTCGAAACTATCAACCGGCATTCAGCCTTTAGAATCAGGGCGACAAGGTATATTTTGTTAAACAGATAATAAAAATATCGGCAAGAAAATTGACCACAATATCATACGTAAGATATATCTCTACCGACATGCGCACCTGCTGTGCCTTTCGCTTTATTATGTCTTGTCCGTGTGTGATTAGATACATATGCATACATTTAAATAAGACACACATATATATAAAATATTATATATATTATATTATATTAAAAATTATTTAAATAAGACATATATATATATATATATATATATATATATATATATATATATATATATATATATATATATATGAACAGACAAAAATTAGTTTTATTATTACCACTCATGATAAAAAAAGTAAAAATGAAAAATGGGCTAGCTAACTGGTTTCGTACCTCGCTCAACAGAGGTAAATCAAGGTAAATAGAGTAAATTATATAATATATAAAAAAGAAA
>OZ038506.1:31153358-31188358 GCA_964036315.1 Acanthosepion esculentum | reverse complement strand
TTGCAACTGAAGGAAAATATGTTTTTCCTAACACAATCGCATTTTGCCGAAGAATTTGGTTAGAAATCTTTTCTTCGAGCAACGTAAATTTACTGAAATATCACATAATATTTGACTAACTTTTAGGTAACTCTCGGGTAGAATGAAACCCTTGCAATATTTGTAAATATGAAATACCTTTTAGGCATGTATAATTTTGAAAGTAATTCAGTGCTTCGCGACCATTTTAGATGAATCTATGTGCTAGAAAAGAAATTCTTCGTTGATTATTCCCTGAAGAGCGAATTCGAATTACCGATTGTCTAACGAGAATGTTGAATGAAGTGAAGAATGGAAAAAATACTTTCCCTAAGTTTTGATGAGAGGAAAGACTAAGAGATAGAGTTCAACTGATTGAAACCTGTGATTGTTTGGTGGGTGATTTTGATGTATAACGGGTGGAATTGGGTGGGGAAAAGAGTTTCACCTCCTCTCGACATAAAGGCTTGTCAATAGCCGTAAAAATTGCGATTGCCATGAAAAATTTTTTAAAATAAAGAAAAGAAAGTGTTTTTGTTTTGTTTTGTTGTCGCAGAGAAATAAAAGCCGCAAAAGAGGTTCTACAGTCGATAATGCAAGCGAAACAAACCGATAAAAGGCTACCTTTGTTTGCGTTGACTACTCTCGTACTGCACGTGGATCTGACAGCAGTAGAAAGAAAAGAAAGAAAGAAAGGAAAGATGAGGAGAAAAAAGAGAATAGGGGAGGCTTCATGACTATTCATGATGAATATGAAAAGACTCGACAACATGGCAATCGTATCATAAGGTCCTCAGGTGGGCGGGAACAACGAGAGAGAAGTTGGACGGGGTGTCGGGAAATTAGAAAAGAAAAAGATGAAATCAAGAGAGGAGAAAGAAAAGAGGGAAATATTAGAGAATGAATAATATGTAAGGAAAGAGTAATGAAGAAAACAAAATAAGATGAAGGAATAAAAATATGGAAAAAAAAGAAGGAAAAAGAAAAGAAAATGGAAAAGAAGAAACAGGATGAGTAAATAAAGAAAGAAAAAGGTGAAAGAAATAAAAAAGGAACAACGAGAAGGAAGGAAGATAAGATGAAGAAGAAATGAAATGGAACGAGTTAAAGGAAGTGACGAGAAATATACAGAAAAGATAAAATGAAGAAATTAGAAAGAATGAGTTAAAGAAAATGACGAGAAATATAAAGAAAAGATGAAATGAAGAAGAAATTAGAAGGAATGAGTTAAAGAAAATGACGAGAAATATAAAGAAAAGATGAAATGAAGAAGAAATTAGAAGGAATGAGTTAAAGAAAATGACGAGAAATATCAAGAAAAGATGAAATGAAAAAATTAAAAGGAACGAGCTAAAGAAAATGACGAGAAAGATAAAGAAAAGATGAAATGAAGAAGAAATTAGAAGGAACGAGTTAAAGAAAATGTTGAGAAATATCAAGAAAAGACAAAATGAAGAAGAAATTAGAAGGAACGAGTTAAAGAAAATGACGAGAAATATAAAGAAAAGATGAAATGAAGAAATTAGAAGGAATGAGTTAAAGAAAATGACGTGAAATATAAAGAAAAGATGAAATGAAGAAGAAATTAGAAGGAACGAGTTAAAGAAAATGACGAGAAATATCAAGAAAAGATGAAATGAAGAAGAAATTAGAAGGAATGAGCTAAAGAAAATGACGAGAAATATAAAGAAAAGATGAAATGAAGAAGAAATTAGAAGGAATGTGTTAAAGAAAATATTGAGAAATATAAAGAAAAGGTGAAATGAAGAAGAAATTAGAAGGAATGTGTTAAAGAAATGACGAGAAATATAAAGAAAAGACGAAATGAAGAAGAAATTAGAAGGAACGAGTTAAAGAAAATGACGAGAAATATAAAGAAAAGATGAAATGAAGAAGAAATTAGAAGGAACGAGCTAAAGAAAATGACGAGAAATATAAAGAAAAGATGAAATGAAGAAGAAATTAGAAGGAATGAGTTAAAGAAAATGACGTGAAATATAAAGAAAAGATGAAATGAAGAAGAAATTAGAAGGAATGAGTTAAAGAAAATGACGAGAAATATAAAGAAAAGATGAAATGAAGAAGAAATTAGAAGGAATGAGTTAAAGAAAATGACGAGAAATATGAAGAAAAGATAAAATGAAGAAGAAATTAGAAGGAACGAGTTAAAGAAAATGACGAGAAATATGAAGAAAAGATGACATGGAGAAATAATTAGAAGGAATCAGTTAAAGAAAACGACGAGAAATATAAAGAAAAGATGAAATGAAGAAGAAATTAGAAGGAATGAGCTAAAGAAAATGACGAGAAATATAAAGAAAAGATGAAATGAAGAAGAAATTAGAAGGAACGAGTTAAAGAAAATGTTGAGAAATATCAAGAAAAGATAAAATGAAGAAGAAATTAGAAGGAACGAGTTAAAGAAAATGACGAGAAATATAAAGAAAAGATGAAATGAAGAAGAAATTAGAAGGAACGAGTTAAAGAAAATGTTGAGAAATATAAAGAAAAGATAAAATGAAGAAGAAATTAGAAGGAACGAGTTAAAGAAAATGACGAGAAATATAAAGAAAAGATGAAATGAAGAAGAAATTAGAAGGAACGAGTTAAAGAAAATGTTGAGAAATATAAAGAAAAGATAAAATGAAGAAGAAATTAGAAGGAACGAGTTAAAGAAAATGACTAGAAATATAAAGAAAAGATGAAATGAAGAAGAAATTAGAAGGAACGAGTTAAAGAAAATGTTGAGAAATATAAAGAAAAGATAAAATGAAGAATAAATTAGAAGGAATGAGTTAAAGAAAATATTGAGAAATATAAAGAAAAGATGAAATGAAAAAATTAGAAGGAATGTGTTAAAGAAAATGACGAGAAATATAAAGAAAAGATGAAATGAAGAAGAAATAAGGAGGAATGAGTTAAAGAAAATGACGAGAAATATAAAGAAAAGATGAAATGAAGAAGAAATTAGAAGGAACGAGTTAAAGAAAATGACGAGAAATATAAAGAAAAGATGAAATGAAGAAGAAATTAGAAGGAATGAGCTAAAGAAAATGACGAGAAATATAAAGAAAAGATGAAATGAAGAAGAAATTAGAAGGAATGTGTTAAAGAAAATATTGAGAAATATAAAGAAAAGGTGAAATGAAGAAGAAATTAGAAGGAATGTGTTAAAGAAATGACGAGAAATATAAAGAAAAGAGGAAATGAAGAAGAAATTAGAAGGAATGAGTTAAAGAAAATGACGAGAAATATAAAGAAAAGATGAAATGAAGAAGAAATTAGAAGGAACGAGCTAAAGAAAATGACGAGAAATATAAAGAAAAGATGAAATGAAGAAGAAATTAGAAGGAACGAGTTAAAGAAAATGTTGAGAAATATAAAGAAAAGATGACATGGAGAAATAATTAGAAGGAATCAGTTAAAGAAAACGACGAGAAATATAAAGAAAAGATGAAATGAAGAAGAAATAAGGAGGAATGAGTTAAAGAAAATGACGAGAAATATAAAGAAAAGATGAAATGAAGAAGAAATTAGAAGGAACGAGTTAAAGAAAAATGACATGAAATATGAAGTAAAGACAAAATGAAGAAATTAGTAGGAACGTGTTAAATAAAATGACGAGAAATATAACGAAAGGAAAATGAAGAAGAAATTATAAGGAACGAGTCATAGAAAATGACGAGAAATATAAATAAAAGATAAAATGAAGAAGAAATTAGAAGAAACTATTTAAAGAAAATGACCAGAAATATAAATAAAAGATAAAACGAAGAAGAAATTAGAAGGAACGAGTTAAAAATAATAACGAGAAATATAAAGAATCGATGAAATGATGAAGGAATTAATAGAAACGAGTTAAAGAAAATGACGAGAAATATAAATAAAAGATAAAATGAAGAAGAAATTATAAGGAACGAGTTAAAGGAAATGACGAGAAATATAAAGAAAATATGAAATGAAGAAGAAATTATGAGGAACGAGTTAAAGAAAATGACGAGAAATATAAAGAAAAGATGAAATGAAGAAGAAATTAGAAGGAACGAGCTAAAGAAAATGACGAGAAATATAAAGAAAAGATGAAATGAAGAAGAAATTAGAAGGAATGAGTTAAAGAAAATGACGTGAAATATAAAGAAAAGATGAAATGAAGAAGAAATTAGAAGGAATGAGTTAAAGAAAATGACGAGAAATATAAAGAAAAGATGAAATGAAGAAGAAATTAGAAGGAATGAGTTAAAGAAAATGACGAGAAATATGAAGAAAAGATAAAATGAAGAAGAAATTAGAAGGAACGAGTTAAAGAAAATGACGAGAAATATGAAGAAAAGATGACATGGAGAAATAATTAGAAGGAATCAGTTAAAGAAAACGACGAGAAATATAAAGAAAAGATGAAATGAAGAAGAAATTAGAAGGAATGAGCTAAAGAAAATGACGAGAAATATAAAGAAAAGATGAAATGAAGAAGAAATTAGAAGGAACGAGTTAAAGAAAATGTTGAGAAATATCAAGAAAAGATAAAATGAAGAAGAAATTAGAAGGAACGAGTTAAAGAAAATGACGAGAAATATAAAGAAAAGATGAAATGAAGAAGAAATTAGAAGGAACGAGTTAAAGAAAATGTTGAGAAATATAAAGAAAAGATAAAATGAAGAAGAAATTAGAAGGAACGAGTTAAAGAAAATGACGAGAAATATAAAGAAAAGATGAAATGAAGAAGAAATTAGAAGGAACGAGTTAAAGAAAATGTTGAGAAATATAAAGAAAAGATAAAATGAAGAAGAAATTAGAAGGAACGAGTTAAAGAAAATGACTAGAAATATAAAGAAAAGATGAAATGAAGAAGAAATTAGAAGGAACGAGTTAAAGAAAATGTTGAGAAATATAAAGAAAAGATAAAATGAAGAATAAATTAGAAGGAATGAGTTAAAGAAAATATTGAGAAATATAAAGAAAAGATGAAATGAAAAAATTAGAAGGAATGTGTTAAAGAAAATGACGAGAAATATAAAGAAAAGATGAAATGAAGAAGAAATAAGGAGGAATGAGTTAAAGAAAATGACGAGAAATATAAAGAAAAGATGAAATGAAGAAGAAATTAGAAGGAACGAGTTAAAGAAAATGACGAGAAATATAAAGAAAAGATGAAATGAAGAAGAAATTAGAAGGAATGAGCTAAAGAAAATGACGAGAAATATAAAGAAAAGATGAAATGAAGAAGAAATTAGAAGGAATGTGTTAAAGAAAATATTGAGAAATATAAAGAAAAGGTGAAATGAAGAAGAAATTAGAAGGAATGTGTTAAAGAAATGACGAGAAATATAAAGAAAAGAGGAAATGAAGAAGAAATTAGAAGGAATGAGTTAAAGAAAATGACGAGAAATATAAAGAAAAGATGAAATGAAGAAGAAATTAGAAGGAACGAGCTAAAGAAAATGACGAGAAATATAAAGAAAAGATGAAATGAAGAAGAAATTAGAAGGAACGAGTTAAAGAAAATGTTGAGAAATATAAAGAAAAGATGACATGGAGAAATAATTAGAAGGAATCAGTTAAAGAAAACGACGAGAAATATAAAGAAAAGATGAAATGAAGAAGAAATAAGGAGGAATGAGTTAAAGAAAATGACGAGAAATATAAAGAAAAGATGAAATGAAGAAGAAATTAGAAGGAACGAGTTAAAGAAAAATGACATGAAATATGAAGTAAAGACAAAATGAAGAAATTAGTAGGAACGTGTTAAATAAAATGACGAGAAATATAACGAAAGGAAAATGAAGAAGAAATTATAAGGAACGAGTCATAGAAAATGACGAGAAATATAAATAAAAGATAAAATGAAGAAGAAATTAGAAGAAACTATTTAAAGAAAATGACCAGAAATATAAATAAAAGATAAAACGAAGAAGAAATTAGAAGGAACGAGTTAAAAATAATAACGAGAAATATAAAGAATCGATGAAATGATGAAGGAATTAATAGAAACGAGTTAAAGAAAATGACGAGAAATATAAATAAAAGATAAAATGAAGAAGAAATTATAAGGAACGAGTTAAAGGAAATGACGAGAAATATAAAGAAAATATGAAATGAAGAAGAAATTATGAGGAACGAGTTAAAGGAAATGACGAGAAATATGAAGAAAAGATAAAACGAAGAAGAAATTATAAGGAACGAGTTAAGAAAATGACGAGAAATATAAAGAAAAGATGAAATGAAGAAGAAATTAAAAGGAATGAGTTAAAGAAAAGACGAGAAATATAAAGAAAAGGTGAAATGAAGAAGAAAGTATCAGGAACGTGTTAAAGGAAATGACGAGAAATATAATGAAAATGTAAAATGAAGAAGAAATTAAAAGGAACGAGTTAAAGAAAATGAAGAAATTATTAGTAACGAGTTAAAGGAAATGACGAGAAATATAAAGAAAAGATGAAATGAAAAAAATTAGAAGGAACGAGTTAAAGAAAATGACGAGAAATATGAAGAAAAGATAAAATGAAGAAATTAGTCGGAACGAGTTAAAGGAAATGACGAGAAATATAAAGAAAAGATAAAATGAAGAAGAAATTAGAAGGAACGAGTTAAAGAAAATGACGTGAAATATGAAGAAAAGATAAAATGAAGAAGAAATTAGAAGGAACGAGTTAAAGAAAATGACGAGAAATCTAAAGAAAAGATGACATGGAGAAATAATTAGAAGGAATCAGTTAAAGAAAACGACGAGAAATATAAAGAAAAGATGAAATGAAGAAGAAATTAGAAGGAACGAGTTAAAGGAAATGACGAGAAATATAAAGAAAAGATAAAATGAAAAAGAAAATATGAGGATCGTGTTAAAGGAAATGACGAGAAATATAAAGAAAAGATAAAATGAACAAATTAGAAGGAACGAGTTAAAGAATATGACGAGAAATATGAAGAAAAGATAAAATGAAGAAGAAATTAGAAGGAAGGTGTTAAAGGAAATGACGAGAAATATGAAGAAAAGATGAAATGAAGAAGTAATCAGAAGGAATGAGTTAAAGAAAATGACGAGAAATATAAAAAAAAGATAAAATGAAGAAGAAATTAGTAGCAACGAGGTAAAGAAAAATGACGAGAAATATGAAGAAAAGATAAAATGAAGAAATTAGAATGAATGAGTTAATGAAAATGACCAGAAATATAAAGAAAAGATGAAATGAAGAAATTAGTAAGAACGAGTTGAAGAAAATGACCAGAAATATAAAGAAAAGATAAAATGACAAAGAAATTAGAAGGAACGAGTTAAAGAAATGACCAGAAATATAAAGAAAAGATAAAATGAAGAAAAAATTACAATGAACGAGTTAAAGAAAAATTACGAGAAATATAAAGAAAAGATAAAATTTAAAAAAATTATAATGAACGTGTGAAAGAAAATGACCAGAAATATAAAGAAAAGATAAAATGACAAAGAAATTAGAAGGAACGAGTTAAAGAAAATGACCAGATATATAAAGAAAAGATAAAATGAAGAAGAAATATGATGAACGAGTTAAAGGAAATGACGAGAAATATAAAGAAAAGATAAAATGAAAAAAAATTATAATGAACCAGTTAAAGAAAATGACCAGAAATATAAAGAAAAGATAAAATGAAGAAGAAATTAGAAGGAATGAGTTAAAGAAAATGACCAGAAATATAAAGAAAAGATAAAATGAAGAAGAAATTAGAATGAACAAATTAAAGAAAATGACCAGAAATATGAAGAAAAGATAAAATGAAGAAGAAATTAGTAGGAACGAGTTGAAGAAAATGACGAGAAATATGAAGAAAAGATAAAATGAAGAAGAAATTAGTAGGAACCAGTTAAAGAAAATGACGAGAAATATGAAGAAAAGATAAAAGGAAGGAAAGAAAGAGAAGAAAGAATCACATTTAATAAATGGAATTAAAAATATCCTTTCCTTTGTATGTGTAAATTACGTTCAACTGATTATTTATATTCGAAGGGTTATTGTTAAGAAGGAACTGACCAAAAATTCAGTTAAATCACGTGACTAGAAATTCATGTTTTTACTACATCACTTATCGATGCAGGATAATGGTTATCAGGCCAATTTTGATTGCCAATGTCGTGAGATCGATTTAGTGAGTTTCGTGTTTTCTTTTACCTTAGCAACACTGATATATTCATGCCCTTACAAAAATGAATATTTGGAATACAGATTTGCAAGGCAAGTACATTCTCGCCTACTGGCATAATGATGCTTCCCTAATCTCCGCCCCCTATTTCCACATATTTGACCTCGGGTCGTACTTAGTTTTGTTTCGTCATATCCGACCGTTACAAATATTAAAATATCAAACATAATAAAATACATACATATATAATATACTCGCGCGCCCAGGGTGGGGGGAGTGTGAGTTTGTAAACAGTAACTATACTGCTAATGATGCAAGACTCTTCGGTAAAGTGAATCGAGTTCTCTCAGTCACTGTGTGTTTATCTAAAAATAAATACGCTTAAATTCACCTTCATCCCTGTCATGCGCCAACGGCTTAGGGGTAGAATCTCACACTGACACCAATTCAGCCGGGTTTCCATTCTAGCAAGAGTCTTGGTTTCGAAACCAACGCCATGTATTCAACTAACCTCCTAATTTTTTAAGTTGTATATATATAATATATATATTAAAGTTTTTGTGTGTGTGTATGTGTGTGTATATATATATATATATATATATATATATATATATATATATATATATATATATATATATATATATATATATAAGGTAACCAAAAAAGTTCTGTCCGTTTTTTGATTAGTCATTGAATGAAATTGAAATATATACGTAATGCGTGTAGCAATTGTTTTCAAATTCGGACAGCCGGAAGTAGGAACATCAGACGTTATGAAAAACACGAACACCGTGCCCGGCCATCAGTTATATGCCGGACATCTGTGAGAAGGATGGAAGTGTCTAGAGATCTCGTTCGGGACTGTTTGCTTTACGACTTCAAAGTGGGCTTATCAGCAGCTGCATCAAGTCGCCGCATATGTCAAGCGTTTGGGGATAGTGCTGTGGATGAACGTACTGCAAGTCGGGAGATTTGTCTCTCCATGATGAGCCTCGCAGTGGACGACCACAGGTCTTGAATGACGGAGTCCTGAAGGCGACCATTGAAGAGGACAGTAGTCTAACGTGTGGTGAACTTGCAAGATAGATCAACGTTTCCGATGAAACAGTTGGACTTCACCTGCACCGCCTAGGTAAGACGTACAAACTGAGCAAGTGGGTTCCTCAAACGCTCTTGGAGGTCCACAAGGGACAACAAGTGGCAACCTGCGTATCTCTGCTTTCACGCCACCGTACCGCATCCTTATTCAATCGAGTGCTTACCAGTGATGAAAGGTGGGTTCTGTATGAAAATCCCAAGCGTTCCAGACATTGGTTGTCTCCTCAGAATGCTGTCCCTCACATCGCAAGACCGCCCATGCACCCACGCAAGATTATGCTTTGTGTCTGGTGGACAGGTCGTCAAGTGGTTCATTATGAACTGCTACCAACTGGCCAAACGGTCACTGGAGACCTATACTCGCAGTAATTGAAACGTGTGCAATAGGCATTGCGCCAGAAGGAGCCAGCACTGGTGAATCTCAAAGGTGTGCTTTTCCTCCATGACAACGCCAGGCCGCATGTCGCGCGATTGGTCAAGGATACCATACATCAACTTGGGCGGGAGACTTTGTGCCATCCACCTTATTCACCTGACCTTGCGCCATCCGATTACCACCTCTTCCACTCACTGGATAATCATCTTCGTGAGAAATCCTTCACCAATGAAGCAGACTTGCGCAAAGGCCTCACGGACTTCTTTGCGTCAAAACCCCCCGAGTTCTACCGCAAGGGCATTGAACAGCTGGAGACACGTTGGCAGAAGGTGCTGGATGCCGATGGCGATTACTTCTAAGACTAAATATAAGTTACACATACTGTGAAGCGTTTTCTTTTTTTCCTTTAAAAACGGACAGAACGTTTTTGTTTACCTTGTATATATATATTCAGTTGTATGGATATGAGCTTGTGACCCTGGGTTTTACGCTTTTGAGATCATTAGACAAACTGGCTAATTTTTTAAAAAATTGGATCTATTTATGTTTGCTTAACTCTGTTTGGTGGGGAGGGGGAATTTCCATCCGTGCCTGTTCGGGATGACACTCTCACGCACATAGGCACACACACGCACACACACACACGCACACACACACACACACAGGTGTATGCATTTTAGTTTACCCAAACGCACCCATGTAAACAGTCAGAAGCCAGGCGCAGATACACATCCATGTGCACAGGCAAACATACGCACGCGATTTTAATTCTATTTTGGTATCGGGACCATGGCTTTTTATGTGTAGCGATGTTTCTTTCAACAAGGTGCGGTTAGGGGTTTCTTCACGATTCTCAGATCTAGCGCCTGAGTCATCAGACAAAACTTACACTTCCTCACACACACACATGTAGACGCGCACATACACTCCTGTTGGTCTGCGTCTTTGGGTTTTGTTTGAGGGCATGATGATGATGGTGTTTGTATTTTTGAGCGTTTTCCACTAAGTACTGCACTTACAAAATAGTATATATATATATATATATATATATATAAAGTTAACATAGAAGTCAGCACGAGTCCTCGTGGCCTGACGATTGCGTCTAGCATGAAACAGACTGTCGCCTCTAAGTGTTGACTTCTATGTTCACTTTTATATTTACACACGCTCTATCTCAGATATTGAGCACTTTATCCCATAAATATAGCACACCTTAAGACTATATTTCTTCTTTTATATATATATATTATTAAGACATTTTTTATGTTTATACGTTCTTTTTATAGATGCAAATATTTAAGTAAATGCTTTGTTTATAATAAACAGTATTAACAACATTTACCGGCCTGAATATTCGAAGATTTTTTATAGAAAATATGCGTCCTCCGACAGGAATCGGACCTGTATCCTACGTGGGACCATCATATAGCCTGACGTGCTATGCTATTTAGCTATGGAAGAAACGTCTGGTTAGCAAGGTTGAATTACTGCTTTTAAACTACAAATATTCCATGATTTCTTTCGAATGCTCATATCTTCTCGAAGCGTATATTAACATAAACAAATGACGTCATATATTATGAAGTAAACTATGTCTGACAATTATTTTAATATATTTATTGTTTATACATTAATTTTATAGATACAAATATTTAAGTAAATGCTCTGTTTATAATAAACAGTATTAACAACATTTAGCAGCCTGAATGTCCGAGAACCGTCATATAACATGAAGTGCCTTAACCGATTGGGCCACAGAAGAGCGTTCGCTTAGCAAGGTCGATTTTACTGTTTTTAAACACAATTCTCTATGATTTTTTCTCATACATTCATATCTGCTCAATGCGTATCCAAATCTAAACAAATGACGTCATACATTATGAAATGGACAAAGTCCGACAATTATTTTATTAAGACATATACATCTGATTGAATAAATTACAGGTATTATGTCTGCTAATCTTTAACAAAATCCGTTCATACTCACGAATAACTTTCCGTGTATTGATATGTAAGTATGAGAGAAATATGTTATAACTGCTTAAATTTCTTTTATTTTCATTTCCAAAGGATTTTGATCTTCTTCCAAGATCATCTTCAGGGGTGCAAGTAGTACAAAATGTATGTTGTGCAAGGGTACAAAAATGTCCATTACCGTAATTTTTCATTATGCTTTTAAATGCAAACAGTAATGGACAGCAACACACAGCTTTGTATAAATACTTGTTTCTTCCCTATCTTCTTTTTTTCTTCTTCCTTTAAAATCATTTACTACTCTTTCTCTTTTCTATTTTTGTCTTTATTTTCTCCTTTACAAATTTCTTCCCAAATACACGTACCTTCTCTCTTTATTTCTATTTTCTCTTTCAATGTTTCTTTCTTCTCTCATACCAAAGCTTACTTTATACTCCTCATCCTCTGCCGATCTTTTCCCCCTTCTTTCTTTCTTTCTTTCTTTCTTCACGCAAATTCACCGCCATCTTTCTTATTGTTTATATCCATGCTCTCTTTTCTTCCCACTTCTCACCGTTCCTTACTTTCCCCTGTCTGTTTCTGCTTCTTGCTCTCTATACTCTATTCAAATCTTTTGCCCTTGACCAATGTACAAAACGAAGCGTGAAGCGTAAAAGTTTCTTTTAAGAGCGCTCAGCAAAATCAGACGTAGACCTTCTACAAGTTTTTTGTTTTTTTAGTGTTTCTTTTCTTCTCTGCCTTCCCAACGAAACTCGCTCTTCCCTTTTCAACAAAGAAAAGCATTGCACCGTAGCAACATGTCCTTCTCGCTGCTTTCAGGCATTACCCCAGATCCGTTCGGGTTCAATTCATCGCCTCTGTCCTCACCTTCCGTATTAAAAACCTATTCAGCTCTCCCACCTCCATAATGCCTGTTAAGAGACACTGCGACCTAGGTCACATGACGAGCAAGAGGCGCCAAGTCAACGCATCGACATTATCAACTGTTTCATGTTGTTCGCTGTTAATCTATTTGCAAACAACATGATTGGTTTTGGAATCAAATCAAAAACGCTGACGCTGAAAGGAGGAGGGGTGTGTTAAAACGCTTACCCATCTCGAGTCTCGGATTTCAGGATTAGTTTTCTCAGTTCGGTAGGCTGTCTCCTTCTGCACTCTTGTCACTTGCGGCTAAGTAGCGCAAAAGGACAAGTGTCATATGCAGATCGAGGAAGAGAGAGAGAAAAATAGAGTGAGAGAGAGAGAGAGAGAGAGAAAGAGAGAGAGAAAGGAGGAGAGCAGAGAGAGAAAGAAGCAAAGAGAGAGAGAGAAAGAGGGGGGGACGTCCTTACATTCCTAACAATTTTCGTATACAGTATCGAGTGCCTGTTATGAAAGGTCCCCCATTTGGTTTGAGGCACGATAGAGTAGTGAATAGCGGCTCAGATCGAGGAATCAGAGAGCCGAGTTCGAATCCATTACATTCACTTACGTGTTAATATCCTTGGGAAAGGCATGAATCCTCTTCTTCTCTCCTGACCGGGTTCTATAGCCTTGGATAGCAACTGGTCTACCGCAGAAAGAAATGGCAAACTACTACGGGGAAAAATCTCCCTCGTCAGTTATGTATCGAAAGATACATGATCGTCTAAGCGTGTATCACGTATGGCAGCGTGTATCACGTATGGCGCATAACTGACTGACCCTTGGGAAAGGTATGAATCCTCTCCTCCTCCCCCCAGCTATGAGTAAATAGCAGGGGGTAAATAGCAGGATACACCGGGTTCTATAGCTTTGGATGTCAACTGGTCTACCGCAGAACGAAATGGCAACCTACTGCGGGAGAAAATCTGCCTCGTCAGTCATGTATCGAAAGATACATGATTGTCTAAGCGTGTATCACGTATGGCACATAACCGACTAACCCCTGGGAAAGGTATGAATCCTCTCCTTCTGCCCCCCCCCAGCTATGGGTATATAGCAGGATAGACCGGATTCAAATCCTTGGATTGCAACTGGTCTACTGCAGAAAGAAATGGCAACGTACTGCGGGAAAAATCTGCCTCGTCAGTCACGTATCGAAAGATACATGATCGACTAAGCGTGTATCACGTATGGTACATAACTGTCTAAGCTTAATCCATCTGACAAGGTTGTAAGCAGCACCCCAAAAAGTGTATATATAGTTTTAATTTATAGATTGCAATCAAATTTTAATTTTCATGACTCATTGCTGGTCTAGAATTGATTTTTCTTGTAACTGAACAAGCGAATATATAAAAGTTTCAATCCCAAAGAAATACAATTATCTGATTAAGAAATTGCTCCTTTATTGTTTTTTAAGTATGCAATTTATTGTTTTTGTCTCGTTGTTCTTATATTGTTATTGTTCTTTGAATACGGTGCTCTTTAGACGAAATATTCTCATTCCAAACGACTTCCCCGTCCTGTGTATGACGATAAACTTCATCCGTGTTTTAGGTAAGGCGCTAAACTACATCCAACTGCTAGGCCTCTGATCAAGGCCAGGTATTTTATAACAGAATACTACTTATGACGATTAAAGTGCGTGCTGAAATCAAAATAGTATGGTATAATGCAGAAAGGCATGTTCTTTTTGCAGGACAATGCATATATCCACAGTGATAGAAAGAGGGCGGATGCTTTAAAGAATTTGTAGTTTATGGTACAGGCTATCCACTCTACACACAAGGCCATGCTCATTTATTTTCTGTTTCCAAAATAATATGAAGTTGAGAAGGAGGACATTTTGAATGATTCGGGCGTGATATTATAACGTTAGCGGCAGAGCACAGATGTAAACAAGTCTGATTCCAAATCGATGATGGAACGGAAAACAACGCACGAGTGCCGCCTGCCGGCAGGAATTTAAAATAAGAACATCTGCTGAATATACTTTATTATGCTATTTTTTTTCATGATTTTATCATATATATATATATATATATATATATATATATATATATATATATATAGTATGCATATTATTTTAAAATTTATTTAAATATGATTTTTATATGTCTCTATTGTCATTTTAGTGTTTTGGCGTTTCTAATATTTTTTTACGGCCGACGTAAACGCGACTAAAACGACCTAAAGCGAGTTTTATTCTTCCATGTAATATTTAAGAAAAATCGACGTATCTTCGAAAATGACTTAACTCGAAACGACATAAGCCGAGGTATCACTGTATTTTTAAAGGGCTAAAGAAACTTGAGAAATAATGCGCTAGCAGTGGGGTGAACATGTGGAATAGTATAAAAGTTCTATGAGACTAGCTCATTCAGTTTTTGTCGGACCGAGAACTTTTAATTACGTCCTGTATGAACCGGAAACAATAAGAATATCGATCTATCAACAATATGTTTAAATATCGATCTATCAACAATATGTATAAATATCGATTTATCAACAATATGTATAAATATTGATCTATTAACCATATGTATAAATATCAATCTGTTTACAATATGTATAAACATTGATCTATATTCAATATGTATAAATATCGATTTGTCTTCAATATGTATAAACATTGATCTATATTCAATATGTATAAATATCGATCTATCAACAATATGTATAAACATTGATCTATATTCAATATGTATAAATATCGATCTATCAACAATATGTATAAATATTTATCTATATTCAATATGTATAAATATCTATTTGTCTTCAATATGTATAAACTTTGATCTATATTCAATATGTATAAATATCGATTTGTCTTCAATATGTATAAACATTGATCTATATTCAATATGTATAAATATCGATTTGTCTTCAATATGTATAAACATTGATCTATATTCAATATGTATAAATATCGATTTGTCTTCAATATGTATAAACATTGATCTATATTCAATATGTATAAATATCGATTTGTCTTCAATATGTATAAACATTGATCTATATTCAATATGTATAAATATCGATTTGTCTTCAATATGTATAAATATCGATCTATCTTCAATATATATAAATATCGATCTATCAACTATATGTATACCCATCGTCATATTAATATTTTTTAGAGATATTTTTCTTTTATTTTGAATTACAATCATTTCATAGAAATTAAAATGGATGTAATTTATTATGCATGTGCGTTTGTATTACGATTAATCTTTGTTGAGTTTATTCTCATATTCTTGAACAGCTTTTTCAAATCCTGAATTCCCCCTTCTCTTCCTCTTTAGTAGCATTAGACGTTATTGTGGGGTGCCGGGTCAGAGCCACACTACGTTAGGGGTTGTTGCTATTTCTGTAGCAAGTTGGTTTTTATGGGGTGAGGGAATTACAAGCTCCCATACCTGATCTGTTTTGAAGTCAACTTTGGCCTTGTGCTAGACTGGCTGCCAACCTAGATCACCTAATATTTAACCCTCAGGTGGAAGCGGGGAAGAGATGGATTCATGCCTTTTACAAGGGTAACAGTGTGAAAGTGAATGCAATGCCAGAATTGGAACTCGATACGCCAGTTCCACTCTTCGCGCTGGTAACCGCTACACTACGGGCACAGAGGACAAAAATTATTATGCTAGAATATTTCTTTGAGAAGCTCCTTCGGCAAACTCTTCCGTCATTAACAGGACTTCTTGAATTACTAAATTATTTTGGCTCTCTGGATATCATATTGAAATAAAATGAAAATACTGACAAAGTGGGGGGGGGAATAATTGGGGGAAATTACTCATGAAGAATCTGGATATCGAAAAGCAAAATATTAACGTCAGTAGAGATTCCGTTTGAAAACTCACTCAGTCAGTCATGTGCCATACGTGATACACGCTTAAGCAATCATGTATCTTTCGATACATGATCGCCTATGTCAGTTATTTGCCATGCGTGATATATGTAACTTTCGATACATGACTGACGGGGCAGATTTTTTCCCGCAGTAGGTTGCTATTTTTTTCTGTGGTAGACCAGTTGCCATCGATCTATAGAACCCGGTCTGTTCTGCTATTTAACCATAGCTGTGGGGGAGAAGAAGAGGATTCATGCCTTTCCCAATGTTATTAGCACGTAAGTGAATGTAACGGATTCGACTGGAATTCGAACTCGGCTCTTCGATTCCTCAATCCGCTATCCAATTACTCCACCATAAACAGCTTTTCCGTTATCTCTGATTTTTCCTTTCTTCTTTCATCAAAGTCTAGAATAGTATCACAAGAAACGTGTGTGTATATGTGTAGTTGTTCCTGTGTATATGTGCGTGTGTATGCGTGCATATATGTGCGTATGAAGCAGTCTATCTGTTTTAATAAATGCATCAGCAGTTTTTAATGTGCAATTCGACCCTCAACCAAATTTTCTATCTCTTTCAAATGATTAAATTTTCGCTACTTCAAATTCTGCGAGTTTTTTTCAGGCCACCACACAATACTAGATTGAAAGAATCGGACGGGGGAGCAAAAATGGAATTATGGCGAAAATATTTTGAAGTGACGAGTCCACTTTGAAGTAAGCAATGCCGTTCAAGTTGTAGAGGTGGCGAGGGTTTCTTTTAAAGCTATATAAACTCTACCGCCCACAGAGTTGGCGCGTTTATTACATTTCCGCCCTTGTAGGTCACGCTGTGTTACTAAACCAGTAGCCAGTCAAATTCCTCCACATTGATTCTTTTAGTGAAAAGAAAAACCGAATTCGACATGTTTCTCGTTTACCGTCTAATGTTGCTTATTCCACAGCCAGTGAATTACAATGGCGACTAGTCAAGTGTGGAAGAGGAACATGGCGGCTAAAAGGAACGGGTTAAAAAAAAGAGTGAAAGCGAAAGAGAGACAGAGTAAAGTGACGAGTGCGTTTATATTCACCACTGCTGCATTATTCTTTAACTTCCGCCGCAGCAGGGTTTTCCCGGCACCCTACTGGAACGGACTTCCGCTGCAAGTAAAACAGCAATACTGGCAGTAACTACCTGTGCGTGTGTGTATATGTATTCAAAGTTGCAGGTGTAAGTAGGAATGTTTGGTTTGGTTTGTTGTGTCTTACGGCATATCAACCTCAATGGGTTATTTAATGCCGACAAAGTTTTTATTTCTGGAAATATTTTGTTTTGTCAAAAATCTATTTCTGGTAATAATTTTTTCCTTCAAAAACGTATTGTTGGTAATATTTTTTTTTTTCAAAACGTATTGCTAGTAACAATTATTTTCTTCAAAAATTTATTGCTGGTAATAACTTTTTTTTTTTTTTTTTTTACAAAGTATTTCTGGTATTAAAACCCATTTTTACCCCAGTTTCGGGGTTAACTATTTGCCCATAGCTGGGACCTTAACAGGTGCTACCACCACGGGTCAGGGTGGACCTAGGAACACCAGCAATTAAGAGTGGTTACACACTCCTCAAAACCTCCTGATCAGAGGCCTTGCTGTTGGACGTAGTTTATCGTCTTACCCACGACGCGGATGTAGTTTATTGTCTTACCCAGGACGGTAAGTAGCAATGTATACAAGTTTCTGTTTCATTGTATAGATGCATCTTAAGCCAAGACGAATGTGTCTCTTAAACCTCTGTTAAAATAGATCATATTAGGGCACCTCAAGGCGGTGTAATGGTTAGCAAGCCTGTCTCGTGAGAACAGTTACGACTGAGTAGTAAGTTCGATCCTCACTGGGTGCCCCATACTTTCGGCCTTGTGCCACATCCGAGTTACGCTTGGAAAATTGCTCAAATAGATCATATTGACATGTGTTTTGGAGTTTTTAAGTCAATTCTAGTTTTGTATCTGTATGGGGGAGGTAGGGGGAGATATGCGAATGCCAGTGAAAGTGAAAGAGTGAAAAGTATGTTTATGGATGCGGGAAAGTCTTTCGCCTTCTCAGCACTACAATCTTACACACACACACACACACACACACACTGGTGTGCGTTTAATCAGTCTAATCACAAATCAGTTTGCATTAATTCTCTGTAGATTGATTAATTCATAGATACGAATGGATTGAAGTTGATAAAGCTTCTACAATGTATATGTATATAGCTGGCCACTCGTATTTCGAGGATACCTGTCTACTTCTAGACGAGCAGGCGCATTTGTGTTTATTCAACACCCACAGAGCCACTATGCTGAGCATGTTGACCATGGTCACCATAGTCTATGAATATAGAATCCAGCGCAGTACGTAATCTGTTCAATGAAACAACGTTCACTCTACTGAATCTGAGTATATCGCCAATACTACCAGCAGCTATTCCGTAATTCTTCAGTCTTCGATATCAGAGGTCGGCAGTGAATATTCGGAAAAAAAACATGGCCGCCTTTATACACGTCGCACTGAATATTTTGAGCCTACTGATTGGTTAACTCTTCTATTGGTGAACTATAAAATGAGTCAGCTCATTTTGGTTGGCTCACTAGTACAGAGGTACCCAAAAACTCCAACTGATCAGACCTTAGTTACAGTTTCTGGGAAAGAGCGTGTTATCTAGTATGATCAACAAGGCCGGCATGCTGAAGCCCTCGACCACTTGACTTCGTGCTAGCACAGCTATCGACGGCCCCCAAGGGTTCCGTCTCTTCAAGGCTTTGTTCAACCCGTGGTATGGTTTTCGGGCACTTTTCAAAGATGGGAATTGATCCCTCCAGTTCGATAACATCAAGAAGTCTCCTCCCCGACAAATCGACGATGGTGAGATTCGAACCCGGGTCTCATTGTCAGAATGTCAACGTTCTAACCACTTGACCGACTACAATATAGGTTTAACAAATACAAGAGTGTCTTAATTTCTAGGCAGGAGAAATTGATGCAATAGAATTCTTCTGCGTTCCATGCAAGCGAACTGAACAGAAGCATTTTTGATAATTGTTGTGGACCCAGAATAGGTCCGAAAGAAAACTCGAACTCAGCAATTTAGCGAAAACATATTATTAAACAAAAGAACGAATACAAAAGTGCTGTACGTCCGACTGCCGGCAAACTACTGTAGTCAACTCATCAACTGTAGAGAGCGATATTTACTTGAACGAGGTAAAGATGTGGCACAAGGCCGAGTTTCACGTGGGTATTCCCGAGCCCGTAGGCTCGGCCAAAAAATGCCCGTAGAAACTGTAAAAACAGTATCGGGTTGGTCAACCTTCCCGAACGAGACTCTGCCCTTCGGCGGAGCCTCGTCCGGGCTCCTCTCTGCTCAGAGGCAGAGACTTCGACCGACTTGCTGGAACAAGTCGCAGCAAGGCTGTCAACGGTGGACAGCTCTCTTGAGAGGCATAATTTCCCCATATATATAGTAATAGGACGAGTCCATTTAGTCCATAAACAGTTAGTCCCATAACAGTAATGAAGAAGAATTCTTCAATCAGTGAATAAACTAAAAAAACACTTGCGTGATGACGAATAGCGACTGAAACGTTTTATTGGATATCGCTTGATTTCTTTTGATAATTTTTGTCCTCTGTGCCTGTAGTGTAGCGGTTACAAGCGCGAAGAGTGGAACCGGCGTATCGAGTTCCAATTCTGGCATTGCGTTCACTTTCACACATTTACCCTTGTAAAAGACATGAATTCATCTCTTCCCCACTTCCACCTGAGGGTTAATGTGTAGTCATCCTTATCATTTAATACACTGCATAGCCACACTGATGAGCTGTGATACAGCGAAACAGACATGTATGAGGATGACTATTTATATTCTAGTTATCCGATCGAGCACTCTAGATAAAAAAGGTAATTTCAAAACAGTGGTTGCTACTGCTATTAACGCATCGCTCTTCAATTACGAGTTGAGTCACCTTAGCCACTGGCGTTTGTTTACATGTCGTATATAATACGTTAAAATTTCTTTTTCTCTGCCGTGCGCCGAAACCTTGGGGGAATGATTCTGACTGATGCCGAATCGGTCGAGTTTCGATCCCGGCTTGAAGCAATCGAACGTCTATCACACTGATGACCTGTGATGCGGCGAAACAGACTTGACGATTGCGGTTAGCATGAAACAGACTGTCGCGTTTTGGCGTTGACTTCAACGCCTGCTTTTATTTTTTCATACGATCTATCCCTGATATTGATTACTTTAAACCATAAATATAGCATACATTAAAACTATATTTTATCTCACACACACACACGCGCGCACGCACGCACACACACACACACACACACACACACACACACACACACACACACACAGATACATATATATATATATATATATATATATATATATGATAGAAATTATTAGGAGGATTTGATTATTATATTTAAGTAATTCATCGAGTCTGAAACGTCTACAGAATGCAGAAAGCACTGGACGGCCGTTTCGTCCTATATTTGGTACTAATCAGCAGTACGCATCCAATACCGAGAATTGAAACCCTGGCAGTTAGGTTGTCAAGCAAACATCATACCAACGGTTCCAACGGGCCCGAGTGTGCGGCTTGATGATAGTAGTCGTGGCTCCAGGGGGCACAGTCCTATGGTTAGAGAGAATCTCAGTAGAGTTCCACCACGGAGTATGTGAGCGAGCGGCGCTATATTGAGTCTGATTTGCTATCACTTCGTCACCGAGGCCCGTTGGAACAGTTGGTATGATGTTTGCTTCACAACCTAACTGCCAGGGTTTTAATTCTCGGTAGTGGATGCTGTTGAGTCCCAAATATAGCACGAAACAGCCGTCCAGTGCTTTCTGCATTCTGTTGAGGTTTTAAACACGAAGAATTACTTATGTATATATATATATATATATATAATCTTAATACTGCCCGTCAAAAGTGTAAATTTTAAATTCATTTTTCGTTTCACCTTTTGAAAGTGAAGTCTGAAGATCCAGAGATTATCCATAAGGATTACTAAGATTTTCGTTTCTTGGGAAAAAAATTTGAAATATAAGGAAGGACTAAAAATATTCGAGTAGGCCGAAAAAAAATCATCCATTGCTATAATTTCTAGTCCAAAGAAAAAAAAACAATCGGGTAAATAAGAAATATATATATATATATATATATATATATATATATATATATATATATATATATATAGATAGATAGATAGATAGATAAGGATATTCAACAGAAAGAGTTATTATATCTACAAAACATTTGTATACCTGTTCAACTTAGGAAAATAACGGAAAGGTTTTATTCAATAAAACCACCTTCAGCCTAGAGGAGAACCTCGATGCGACCTCCTCAGAAGTGACTGTATTTCCGGATTTTTGTGTCCTCTTTCGTGTTAACCATCACGTCCACGTTCTCGCCATTGTTGGACTGCTTGTTGGTCTCTCTTTTAACAACACCCCAGACATTGTAGTCTAGAGGATGCAAATATTGTTTGACTGACAGGATCGTGAAAATTCACAGCCAGTCACTCTTGGTTAACGAGGCCTTATTGGAGGTGGAAAATCGTGCTGGAATACATATACGGTCACGTGGTCAATCCATATATATCCTGCTGGAATACATATAGTCACCTGGTCAATCTATATATATGGTGCTAGAATACATATACGGTCACCTGGTCAATCCATATATATCGTTCTGGAATACATATACGCTCACATAGTAAATCCATATATATATCGTGCTCGAATACATATATTGTCACCTAGTCAATCCATATATATCGCGCTCGAATACATATACGGTCACCTGGTCAATTCATATATACCGTGCTCGAATACATATACGTCATCTTGTTAATCCATATATATCGTGCTCGAATACATATACGGTCATCTTGTTAATCCATATATATCGTGCACAAATGCATATACGGTCACCTGGTCAATCCATATATATATCGTGCTCGAATACATATACAGTCACCTGGTCAATCCATATCACGTCTGAGCAAATTTTAGCAGGTATGTTTTAAAGTATGGAAAATGGGAGAGTTTGATGTAATGACGAAGAGAGAGAGAGAGAGAGAAAGAGAGAGAGAGAGATTGATGGAATAACAAAAAGAGGAAGATTGTTTTTATAACAGACAGTGGAATAAGACTAAGCGTGGGTCTGCATCAATTTAAGCATCAATAGCTTTATTATAATGATCCGATTTATATTTTGGAACTGTGTTTCTGAGAATTCGGTTTGGACATTATCATTAAAATGCTTTCACTTTATAAATAAACAAATTCCCAATCTAATTTTTAACTTAATAATAATAACAATAATACCACTGTTACGGAAATAGGACCTGTAACAATTTTATGGGACTACAAAATATACACACAGACAAAACAATCAAAGCTAACCGCCCAGACATCATTATTAGAGACCAAAAACAAAAGAATTGCCTCCTTATTGATATGGCAGTCCCTGCAGATTGCAATGTATCTTTGAAGATCTTCAAATAGCTATCAAATTACAATTGCTTGATATCGAAATCTCAAAAATGTGGCACATGGGAACATGAACAAATCCTGTTGTAGATGGGACGCCTCGGATTGATTGAAAAAGATTCCAGTAGACTAATTGAATGGATTCTCGGTAGCCCATGCCTTAAAGAAATACAAAAAATTGTTCTCACGAGTAAAACCCACGCCATACGAAGGGATTTGTGTAAGTAAAATGTGTCTTTTTTAGTTGTTTTTTTTTTAAAATTGATCAGTGGAAAGTGTCATGATGCCATTTCTGACCTTAGGTTTCTGGTCGGGATCCAGAAAGAAAAAAGTACACACCAGAAATCAAAGGAAATAATAATAATAATAATAATAATAATAATAATAATAATAATAATAATAATAAGATTCCAGTAGGCTGATTGAAGGGATCCCTGGAAGTCCATGCCTCAAAGAGATACAAAAAATTGTTCTGACAAGTACAGCCGACACTTTACAAAGGGCTTTATCTATGTAATTATTTATTTATTTATTTTTCTTTCTTTGCAGTGGAAAGTGTCATGATGCCATTTCTAACCTTAGGTCCCTGGGCGGGACCCGGAAAGAAATGTGTAAACACCAGATATCAAAGGAAATAAAAATAATAATAAATGGACTCTAGGACAAGAAAACTTATTTCAAAGCATAACCTGCATCATCCAAATGCTGATGTAGACAGTCTATACATAACCCCGTAAAGAAGGTGGAAGAGGTCTTATTCAGATAGAATTATCATATAAGACAACAACTATTGGTTTGCTAACATGCATGGAAACAACAAAGAAATGGATGATACAATTAGTCAGACAACACCAAAGCAGAAAGAAAAATATTTTTTGAACATCACCCAGTACAGATTACTGAAATTGAAGGCGTCACAATGTTATGGGATTACAGCATCTTTCGAATCAGGAAGATTGAAACAAATAGTCCGGACATAATTGTCAAAAACCGAAAAGAACAAACTTGCCTACTAATTACTCAGTGGACTGTAGCATAACAATCAAAGAATTCGAAAATCTATCGAAGTATAAAGACTTGGAAGTCGAAATAGAAAAAAATGTCGCAATTGAAAACAAGAATAGTACCAGTCATAGTAGGTGCGCTTGAAATGATAAAAAAGGAACACAACAACACATTGAAAAATCCCTGGAAATCCCAGCTTAAGAGAAATGTAAAAAATTGTCTTGATAATTACACACACTAAGAAGAACTTTGTGCATGTAACGCTTGTGATGTTATGGGAGTTAGGAAAACAAATCATGAAATGGAGCCATCACAACGCACCACTACCTGCCTTAGGTCTTTCAGCAGACTTGGTAGGTAGTGTGACCATAGAAGAAACAGAAATATGATGATGATGATAATAATAAAGTGGGTTCCTCGTATACGCGCCCATCTATAATAATGATCCAGTTTTTGTACTTTTTTGTTTGTTACAGAATCTAAAAAGAAACTTATATCAACTTTGAAAGAGAAAAATAAGAAATGATTATTAATGACTGTATAAAATCAATAATATCCATGCATTTTGATCTCATTATCTTATAAAAAATAGTTTTAAAATAAATTTATACATAGAGAGATTTAAAAAAAAAAAGTAAATGTATCATTATTTTTTTATTAGGAACAATTTGACATTTATTTATTTTTTAAATTGTTACTAAATTATATGCATTCATGTTCAAAATTCATTGAACACTAGGTGCATGCTAATTAGCGATTATTAGTACAAGTAAATCTAAATTTAAATTTGAAATGTAGTTGGAGTTTGCCTAATTAGAAAATACTTCACCTCATTTATTTGTTTACTAGCAGCCATACCCAGAGGGTCGATCAGAAAAAGCGTTCAATTAGAATGGAGCAAAAACAGCATCATGTTTAGATGTAACAGAGTCTATCTTCTTCAATTACTTTAAAGTACTTTCATTAAAAAAACATTTTGAATTAATGCAGTTACTGATATAACAGAAGTAGTCTGTATTTATTCAATCGAAGTTAGCCGAGGACACGAAGGGGTAAAACAGGCATCATGAAAATCCACTTCAGACCAAAATTATTTTGGAGTTTTTTGAAATTCAGTTTGTCAGTGTGCTACCAGGGATGTGAAAGATGGTACATTTATAAAGTAATTGTTAAGTTTGATGAAAATTGGTTGAAAGATCAACGAAAAATAAGTAAGAAACCAGTAAAAATCGCCATTTTTTGCTATTTGCGCGGGTTTTTACGATATGAGTGGATTCAAATATCAAGTTAAATGACTTTTAAACAATCAACTTATTGTCGGCTACAACTGAGTGAAGTTTGTATTAGATTGCTTGAAAATAGAGGGAGTTTTTAGTTTAAAATTTGTGTTGAAATCGATTTTTCGTTTTTCGAAATAAAAATGAGCCATCGTTGAGCTCGTCATGATGCAAGTAACCTACATACCGAGTTTGGATAAAATCGGAAGAAAAAGTTATGGATTTTTGATCGGCTTTATCGATTTAAAAAAAAATTATCGATTTTATAAAAATTATCGATTTCTTTAAAAATTATCGATTTTTTACACTAAGAACCTATCTCTTGTATTGTACAATGTATGTGCCAAGTTTGGTCAAAATCCGTTGGATGGATCTCGAGTGAAAAGGTATCACACAGACAGACAGACTGATACACAGACACGCAGGCATCATCTGTTTTATATAGAGAGATTTGCAAATAATTATCAAATTAATTGTCAATGGAAATGAATTTACAACGAGACTCAGGCTGCCTTTCAGCACAAAGAAGAAAAATGATTTGTGAAAAAGAGAAAAGAAAGTGAAAAATGAAACGAAATGAAATATAAAGAATGCATAAACAGATAAAACGAGATGAACATTCAGAGAATCAAAAATGAAAGAGAGCAAACGGAAGGAAAATAAAATTGAAAGAAAGAAAGAAAAAAAAGAAGGATAGAGAAAAAGTGTGATTTAAAATGGACGATAAACGAGAAATAGGTGACCAGGAAAGACAGAAATATAACAGTTCGAAAGAAAGGAGGAAAGACAAAGAAATAAAAACAAAAGTAAGGAAAAAAAGGTGCACGAAAGAAAGAAGCGAGTAAAGGCTTGTGAAAGTCTAAAGATTAAAACCCGTCCTGTTGAAACAACCCTTCGACTAGGGTTACGCTCATGCACGCTACCCTCATAAAAAGGAATCCGATTCTGGGGTTGTGATTGGAGAAAGAAGTCCGCCGGCAAAATCAACCGCCACCATGACACGCTTCATTTAGTTGCACAGTTTTAGGGAGAGCTTTTGGATGTATTTTTGTTATTATTTTACCTATCTATTCGCCAGGTGGCGCTGCAAGCCACTTGGCGGGAAATGAAAAATGTATTAGAGGAAAAGAAAAAAAGAATAAAGAGCGTTTTTATAAAAGCGAAAACAGAAGAATATTCTGGAAGAGAAACTGTTTGTTTTTTTTTTATCATAGAGCAAAGGGTTTATGTGTGGTGAGGTTGATAGTTAAAGTGCGGGGATTGAGGAGTGGTGGTTGTGGTGGTGGTGGTGGTGGTGGTGGTGATGATGGTTGCGGTGGTGAAGCGAAAGAAGGAAGGGAGAAATTAGGTTTCGCTTCATTTGGCCAATATAGACGGGCCTCTGTTTGGCGGCAACCGGCCATTTTATGTCATTTTGCTGATTTCGCCTCCCTCTGTTGATGTCATATGCACAGCGGCCGATGGACGTTTGCAAGATGTTGAAGGGTTGAGGTGGGATTAGTAAGAGGAAATAGTATACGCGGTTGGGATGGTAGTACTGAATGCTTGATTGCGGTCTTGGTTATGAAACAGATAGAAAATATTACATAAAACGATAACGATCAACGCTATACGCATGCGTCTCTGTTCTCTCTCTCTCTCTCTCTCTTTCTCCAGACACACACACACACACACACATATATATATATATATATATATATATATATATATATATATATATATATATATATAAATTATTATTTAATACGTATCATTTCAATATTCACAAATTTGGCCAAAACGCTGCTTCAGATGTTAGAAGCCTCGACTCCAAAAATGGAGAGATGTTGATTTTATATACAAAAAAAAAAAGTATTTTTTCTCATTTTCTTTACTAAAAGCATGTTTACTTCTTATGGGCCAATTTTCATATACGCTCATATACGCTCATACACGTATACGCACACATGAATGCACACAGATATATCCCCCGTATATATATATATATATATATATACGTGTGTATGTGTATGTGTGTGTGTTCCTGTCATCTTTCTGATCTTAGTTCCATTAAACAGCATTTCTTAGAAAAACATAGCCATGTACCTAATGTTAGATATGTATTAGTTGATAACGCAATAATACTCACACATACACACAGTAAAAAGAACCTCCAGAGGCCATCTACATCAAAACGAAGTAACCCACATTCAACAAAATTACATTTCAAACTACTCACAACACATTACAATGCATCTAGACATTGGTTGTGTTGTAATAGTTCGGTCTATCACGTGGTATGACGTCATAGAACCGCATCTTGAACTTACGATCAGCGTCTGCAATTCCGCGACTGTTATCATTGCATAGCAATTTTCTATGTCAAAATAAGAACATATCATCTTTGACGATGGATATCTTTGTTTCATGTCTGTATAACAACTCTGAAGATGGCTCATGTGAGCCGAAAGCTTAGGACCAAATTAATTAAAAAATATCCAAATGTTGGACAATTTTTGTCTTTATTTTCACCAGAAATTAAAGCAAACATTCGAACATTAGAACGGCTCATGATCAGACATAATAGACATTCATTGTCTGATATATTTAATAATGTATGTTTAAATATATATATATATATGTATGTGTGTGTGTGTGTGTGAGTGTGTGTGTGTGTGTGAGTGTATATATAATATATATATATATATATATATATATATATATATTATATATACACTCACACATATATATATATATGGTTGCAAGGAGAGTTGATTGTGACCTTTGGTTACATGCTTCTACATATGTTAGCTCTATCGCAGATTTTGAGAACTTTCCGCTAAATACCGTACACACACACACACACACATACACACACACACACACACACATATATATATATATATATATATATATATATATATATATATATATATATATATATATATATATATATGTATAAGTACCTCCAAAGATTCTCTAAACATGGATACATATGATGAAAAAGTCAAAAACTTCATAAAAACAATCTATTATCGTCAAAACCTTTGTGATATTATTAAGAATATATATATTGATTATATTTTTTGTATATGTAGAAGTATTTTTAAAAAATCCTTTTTAGAAGCTTCGAAACTTTTATTAAACGTTTTGTTTTTCTGGCGTCAACGTGAGTACGGTGAATTTGAGCGTCTTTTTGCTGTGAAAAATTCATTGAGTTGGAAATTCTTGCAAAAATCAAATAATTATCTGAGTTTAATGAAACTTTCAGGACTTATTCACAAATGAATCAAATAATTTTAGAAATGCCTCTCTTTTGAAAATTTTGGTAAAAAAAATTTCATATATCTGTTACAACGTTCTTACTTAATTTTATAAAATTTTGAAAAATTATTTTTTGTTGTACTTAAAGTTTATATTAGTTATAAGGGCTAGTCCCCGAGGAATTTAAATTATGAAATCTGTTTTAGAATTAACGTGACCCTAAGAGAAAATCTGCACTGAATCGTTCAATAAAATTCAATAAAATATTAGAATGCGCAAAATATTTTAAAGATTATTGGATAGTTAAAAATATATATAAAAACAATATGTGTACGTTGTAGTCGTCATGTAATTTTATTACAATTATTTACTTCTTATATAAATTTCCCAAACATCAGGCTGTTGATAAAGGTGTCAACACCTCACAGAAACACCATCCACCGTGTTAAATGATACTTTCATGCGATGTTTTAAACTAAAAGTAATATTAGTTTCAAATCAGATTAATTAAATCAGCCAATGTCTCTCAAATAAAGTATTAGAAACATATATTTTATTTTTTTAATAAAGTGAATTATGTTGCACTATCAGATTTGTCAATATGGATGGTTTTATAGAGTTCACTGATAATGAGAGAAAAAATAACATCGGTTTGAAATACATTCAAGTATTTTGCTTACTGGAAATATTAGATTAGTCGATTAGTTAAAAATTAAAATAAAATATTCAAGAAATGTTTTTGATTTTTAAAATGCATTTTAAACTTTATGTATCAATTTTTGGGAGGTACCAATATATATATATATATATATATATATATATATATATATATATATATATATATATATATATATATATATATATTATAAGCGCAGTGCGTAGTGGAAAGTGCTTAATATCAGTGATGGAGCTAACATATTCAGTTTGTCTGATGATCGCAAAAACATGAAACCCAATATATATATATAATATATATATATATATATATATATATATATATATATATATATATATATATATATATATAATGTAATGCATAAATGATTGTTGGCCTGAAATAAACTTGATAAATTCGTTATATATATATATGTATATATATATATATATATATATATATATATATATATATTTTGTTAGTCTGAAATAATCTTGTTAATTAGGTTATATATATATATATATATATATATATATATATAACCTATATATATATGATTGTCAGTTTGATATAAACTTGATAATTAGGTTATATATATATATATATATATATATATATATATAAGCTAATTATCAAGTTTATTTCAGACAAGAATGTCAAGAATAATTAATTGTTGGAATTAAATAAACTTGATAATTAGGCTATATATATATATATATATATATATATATATATATATATATATATATACATATATTAGGTTATATATATATATATATATACATATATTAGGTTATATATATATATATATATATATATATGTAACTTAATATTTATACGTATATACATATATTAGGTTACACACACACACACACACACACACACACACATATATATATATATATATATATGTAACCTAATTATCAAGTTACACACACACACACACACACACACACACATATATATATATATATATATATATATATATATATATATATATGTAACCTAATTATCAAGTTTATTTCAGACCATCAATTGTTTATTCTTGACATTGATTATTAATTAAAGTTAACAAATTTTCGAACCTGAGTAATAAAAAAGACATCCCTAGTGATTTTTAATTTGCTATTTTTTTTTAAATCCAACTTTCACGGCTTTAAATTTTAGCTTAAATAAATTCCGTGTTTATAATCATAACCTAATGTTGACGCTTAGTTGGGGACAAATTCAATTCAGCCGCATGAAAATAATAAGCAACCTTTCGACCACCATTTTCTTTACATAAATCAGGCTTAGAAATTTCACCCAAAACTTTTAAACGTAACCTGAATAATTTCTTTTGCTTTAATTTATTATTCTTCAGTGTATATATAACTTTGTTACAATTTCATAACTTAAAATTTTGACTTCGGTAAATTTTTGGCTACATGAAGTCAACTGAAGCTTATTGAATTTTGCCTGAACAGTGCGATCGAACAGACAATAACACAAAAATTTGAATAGTAAAAACACCGTTTACTAAAGAATTGTAAGTAATATAAACATCTGTTTTCTTTTTTCATTATTTGTATTTAGTCAATCAATAACGGTTATGAGTGAATAAATATTGTGTAATACTTTATTCTTTATTCTAAGGTTAAAAAGTATATTCCCTGTTTTACAAGTAATACTAAATTAGGATTTTAATAACACTGATTTCACTAACATATTTATTTAATTTTAAAGCAATTTTAACTGTAACTGAAATAGTTTAAAATATTACTTGGAAATTTTTCAGAAGAGTTAAATAACTATTTAACTAATACTATTAATTAACAATTAGTATTAACTAGTATACTATTTAGCGTCGATAAAACCGACAAAATTCTCACAAAAACAAAACCTTTTATTCACTAGATAACAATTTAATTCACTTTAATTAAAAACGGCTCTCATTGAGGAATCGGAGAGCCGCGTTCGAATTCCAGTCGAATCCATTACATTCACTTACGTGATAATACCCTTGGGAAAGGCATGAATCCTATTCTGCACCCAGCTATGGGTAAATAGCAGGACAGACCGAGTTCTACAGCCTTGGATGGCAACTGGTCTAGTGCCGAAAGAAATGGCAACCTACTGCGGGAAAAAATCTGCCTCGTCAGTCATGTATCGAAAGTTCCATGTATCACGCATGGCACATAACTGACTGACTTAATTAAAAAAATTAAAACATTTCTTCAGTTAGTCAGTTAAATGGCGTACGTGATACACGCCTGGGCGATCATGTCTCTTAAGATACATGACTGACGAGGCAGATTTTTTTTCCCGCAGGAGGTTGCCATTTCTTTCTGCAGTAGACCAGTTGCCATCCAACCAGTTAATAACCAAGGCTATAGGAACCAGTCTATTCTGCCCATAGCTGGGGGTTTGGGGAGAAGATATGGATTCATACCTTTCCCAAATGTATTTGCGCGCCTAAGTTAACGTAAATATTCTTTGAAGAGGTATAAATCCAAATTATTTTTCTCGTCTTGGGCATGACGATAAACGTCCTGGGTAAGATGATAAACTACATCCGACAGCAAGGCCTCTGATCAGGAGGTTTTGAAGATCGTGGGACCACCTCTTAATTGCTGATGTTCCCAGGTCCATTGTGACCCGGAGTGGTAGCACCTGTTAGGGTCCCAGCTATGGCCAAATAGTTAGCTCTCAAACTGGGCTCAAAACACTATGAAAGTGTAAAAAATATATATCTTGTCGACATTAAATATTCCAATGAAGTTGATATGCCGTGAAAAAAACAAAAAACAAAACAATATATACTGAGATAGATAGATAGATAGATAGATAGATAAGAAATATTAGCAGCAATAAAAATCTTGTCGATATCAAATAACCCAGTGAGGTTGATATACAGTATAAAAAACCAAACCAAATTATTTTCTATTATTCTTTTTAGTAACATACATTCCATGCAATATATAGATGCTTGCTGCATGGATACCCAAAACATGTTCTATAAATCCTTAAAAAATCAACTCAGCTATTTGTATAATGACAATGGCTTTAATAAGTACAAGTTAAACAATGTCATTTTAGAGTTACAGTAGTCTTCCCTGGTTCGCATTTTCATCGAAAATCATTGCCTTGCTTATTTACTTTTAAACAAACTTATAAACAAACAGTATGCTACGCGTTTCAATTTCTATGTCCAAACCCTTGGGGTGCATATCGAAAAAAAATCCAATTTCTACTCTATACTTCACAGTCTACTATCAAATATTCCAGCAAATTACAAAGTTATCATCGAAGTTGTCTTTAATTCCAGATGAGGATATGATTTTGATGTTTGAAAAGGCGTTCTTCTGAAGAATGATTTTATAATATTCAATGAAAACGGACACTTTCTTCTCGAGTTCGGTGCAGAGCATAGATTATTTATCAACAATTTTTTTTAGCTTAAAAGTCGTGGATGATTCTCCGTTCAAAGCGATAACCCATGATGGATTGCATATTAGTTCACGAGGGACCTAAAAAATATCAATCACGTTAGACTTATGACGATGTAAGAGTGGCTTCGAACCAAGAGTAAAAATGACCTCCAGGACAACGATCAGTGTTGACTGTCTTGAAAACAATGAAACTAGGGGACAAGAAAAATAGAAAACTTTTGTAAAAAAAAAAACAACAACAAAAAACAACAACAAAAAAACAAAAAACAACAATCGCAAAATCGTAACAACAACAAAAAACAACAAAAACTACAACGATAAAAAACAACAACAAAAATAACAACAGAAAACGACAAAAAACAACAAAAACAACAACAAAAAACAACAAAAACAACGACGACAAAAACAATAACAAAAAACAATAACAAAAAAACAACAACGACAAAAAACAACAAAAAACCAACAACAAACGACAACAAAAATTCAACCATAAAAACAACAACAAAAAAAACAACAACAATAAAAAATAACAACAAAAACAAAAAAACAACAACAATAAAAAAATAAAAACAACAATAAAAAGAGCAAAAAAAAACAAAAAAACAACGACGACAAAAAAAAAAAAACAGGCAAAGAAATCCTCCTCGCGAACCCATCTTTTTTAAATATTCCTCAAACATTGTGAAGTTGCTTTTCGCCAGACAAGCAATACCATCCAATGTAATCTTCGAGTTTTACAAAATGGGTTGTGGACCAGAACACAATTTTGTGTTACTGTCAGAGACTGCAAATGTTGTTTTATTAATAAGTATTAAAAGAAGAATATCTGGTGAGGCACAGAATTCAAGACGGAATTATAGATTCGGAAGGATTCCATTCCAGACAAAATACCTGAGTATTTTAACCATTTTCTTTTAGCGCCATTCCTAAAATTTAGAAGGACTCAGAGCCCGACAACAACCAGAAAAGTTGGAAATTGAATAAAGAATCAACCAAACAGGAAAGTGAAACCAGTCAAAGTGTACGAAAAGTGCAGGTATCGCCGACACTTCATGGGAGATATAAAGAAATGGAGGTTTATTCTGTCTATAAGATTCCATGAAACCATTGTTTGATGTTGTAAGCAGGATAAACTGACTGAATCTTTCAAAATAACTCTTCAAAAACAAAGGAAGAAAAATCAGACTGCACAAACTATAGAAATATTACCTTGCTTTTAAATATAGGTAAAATAATTCCGAAGATTTGATTGAATAAAGTATTATCAACAGTTGCCGAAGAGATCCAGTGGATTTTCAGCGTTAGTCGAAGAACAAGCGATTTTTTTTTGTCGTCAGACATATCCGATAAAAGTGTCGAATCAAAACAAAAATCATTACATTACCATCGTTGACTTGACAAAGCCTTTGTTTGTTCAGTAAAATCATGATTGTCCAAATCTATGAGGCCTAGTGAAGTAAGTATATTTACCCTGGCCTCCCCACTGAGACGAGATGTGACACAAGGTCGGATTTAATGTGGGGAACCCGAGCGTGTATACTCAGGCCAAGAAGAAAAATTCCCCGAGCCCGCGCAACTGTCGGTTGCACTGGCCTCTGTGCGAACACCGATCACTCTCTCTGTTGCAATGAGAGGGGTCAGCGTGTGATTTTCCTCAGTTGCACCGACGGAGCCACAGCAGAGTCGCACTTTGCCCGAAGACAAAAACGTAACTGAGAGATGATAAAAACCTGCATGTGTTGACAATTGTACGCCAATAATTATTTGGAGATTGACTTGGGAAATACATTTTTATTTGCTCCAACAACAAAACTTCGAGCTTGGTATACCGCTAAACAAAAACTGAAGTTGAAAAATAAACTTTGTCTACTATAAAGACGCAGAAAATCTACAAAAGAAAGAAAAAATCGTTTCCCTACCACAACGATATAAATATTTTATATTGGTCAGAGTAATTATAGTTTCCCTTGCTACCAATAGAATTGATGGTTAACTTTACTAATGTTTTTTCAAGTCATACCGGCATCCTGGGTAAGACGATAAACGACATCCGACAGCAAGGCCTTTGATCAGTAGATTTTGAAGAGCATAGCTGGGACACTAACAGGTGCTACCATCCTGAGTCAGGTTGTACCTGGGAAAACTAGCAATTAAGAGGTGGTTCCACGCTCTTCAAAACCTTCTGATCAGAGGCCTTGCTGTTGCATATAGTTTATCGTCATACCTAGGACGGGTAAGGCCGATGAATCTTAACTAAAACGTTGTGCTCGTCTAAGAATTATCGATAACACTAGTCCGACATCTCCAAGGATTCATTTTCGGCTCTAATAACTAGAAGTAATCGCTTTATTCCATAAGCTCAAAATCTCGTTTTTGTTTTAGAAAGTTCCAAGTCGAACAAAATTGGCAAATTCCGTTTGAATTTTAACTTTTCGTCACATTAACGCCAATGTCCCATCGCCAGTCATGTTCCGTTTGTCACTTGCTAACTACGATAACAGGAAACTGGTGGCCTCCCCATA